>CM046850.1:9923991-10386491 GCA_025618425.1 Heliocidaris tuberculata
AAAAAAATATGAGGTGGCCATTCCGTAGGCCGTAGGTTAGGGATTACCTGATCTACCAAATATGGGACTAATCGACGTAATACGTAAATAAACATCAGGGGAGCGTTTCATCAAGCATTTTGTCAGTGATTTTTACTGACAAATTTGCTCTCAGCCAATCAGATGCAAGGATTTCAGTAGCTTATAACACTTGTCGGAAAAAAATGTCCGACAAATCCTTTCATGAAACGCTCCCCAGGGGATCAGATTACAATGAACTTCAGAAATACTGGAACAGTTTCAGTGTCATAATAAATCAGTACACTGACATATGCTATAAAGTGGGTAGGGTATTGAAAAATGCCGAAATTTCACTAAATTATGGACTTGACAATGACCCAGATCTTTCACATGATTTGGTTATACCCTATTACAATTTGCGTAGTTACGCCCAAATTAATATCACAGAATTAACTGTACCATATATAGTGGAGGCCCTTGCCTAAATTCAGAATGTTTTTCTCTCCCTGCCCTTTTAAGGGATTTAAAATCCTAAAGAAAGGGATCGACGCCATTTATAGTTGTATTTACAAAAGAGAAATTGAATGTACCTATTTCACAAGGGATTAGATTGAGAGGTGAGTAAAAGTGCACCCCTTCTAACACAGAAACACACTTTTCTTCCATCCCCTTTCTCTAAAAAACTGCTCTGCTCTTCATGTCCTTACTACAATTCGGCTAAAATACTTTAATTTCTTCCCACTGACACTGACACTTTTATGATTTTGAACATTGATATAACACAAGTGAAATTTGAGTGAACATATCTGACTTATTTCACAGCTAAATTCATACCCAGTGATGGCTTGTTCACAAAGACAGTCAGTGTGAATGACACTGATGTGGTGATCAGCATGACATCTCGTTCCTCTGCTAATGTGAGAGGCAACGTCATCAACTGGAGGAAAAATGGAGGGAGTCCAATATCAGCTTATGATGGCCAGACACGGATAACCTTTCCAGATCCGATCCGGATATCAGATGGAGGGATCTATGAAATCAATTATGGCTATGAGAGGAATCAAGCTAGAGGAGGACTCCATAGGCTCATTGTTAGAGGTATGACTACTTTGACAACTATTATGAGGTTTCGCAAATTTCGAAGGTTCATAATTCCGAAAATGAAATAGGGTTTAAAATTCCGAAAATGAAAAAAAGGGTTAGTATTTCTGAAAAAATAAAAAGTGTTCATAATTCCGAAAATGGAATAGGGTTCATTATTCCGAGGGTTTGTAATACCGAAAAATGATTTCAGGTTCTTCTATTAGATTTTCGGAATTATAAACCTTCGCATAAACGAACCATCAGAATAACGAACCATCGGAATTATGAGCCTTCGGAGTGATGTTCGGAATTATGAACCTTATTTCATTTTCCGAATTATGAAACCATGACCACTTTTTATTTCGGAATTATGAACCTTCGGAAAAACGAGTACCCCCAATGATAAACTTCAAAATGGGGAGAGTCTTGCGACTGGCCTGACGTCACTACGATTCGCAGCTGACGGGGCCTTTTCTCCGATTCGGAGATTCACGATTAGGCTCCCAACATCATAGGGTTTCATTATTTTGAAGGTTCGTAATTTCGAACAAAAGGTGTAGGGTTCTATTCATTTTCAGAATTATGAACCTTCGGAGAAAACGAACCTTCAGGGTAAACGAACCTTCGGTAAAACATGTAATCTTTATAATATCCTAACATCATGAATTCATGTTTTTTTAAAGCGAATATTACTCTCTCTGCTTGTAGAATGTCCTGATGGAAATTGGAACCCGCCTGGTTGCCAGGGAACATGTGATAACTGCTACAATGGTGGTATCTGTGATGACAAGTCTGGGCTATGTATTTGTCCAAACAACTTTAAAGGACCAAATTGTCTTGATAGTGAGTATAGATTACGAGCGGCACCTTCAGAGACTTTAAACTAGATTACCTATTATGTCATATCTATTTCTTACAATGTTTGTTAATTCCAAGAAAGTTGGCGATGTTTAATTTTGTTGTTGACCTTCTTCTGAATTCTGAATATTCTGCTGAATTATTATCTAGGTCATATTCATGCAAACACACAGAAAGTATTTTATATTGATGGGGTTGATTTCAAAGAATAAATTGCATGGATTTTCTCATTTTATTATTTTTTGTATGTATGTTTTCAGATCGTGTGACAACAGGGGCCTCAGAGTGTTTTTGAAAGCCGAGGGTGGGGGGTGGGGGTCTTAGCTTACCAACGATCATATCAAGTCTGCGGCATAAGCATTATGAAACGTGTTCACTAAAAAAATGGGGGGGGGGGGGTTGCAGCCCTATACTCACCAAAACCCCTTCCACGCCCCTGGACAGTGTGAACGCGCCTCTATTACTTTGTTCAGTTTGTAGACATGGTGGTGGAAATCGGTTTGGATGGAAATGTGAGCTCAGATGTACATATAACAGTAATGACCGTGTCGAGGCCTGTCAGAACAATCTATTCTGCTTGCCGGATCCTTACGGATGCTCTTGTGATGTTGGCGTTAAAGGACATTCTTGTGGCACAGGTTTGTTTGCTGGCTGTTCACTTTTATACTTTATGCTCATTATATTCAGATGAGTAATTGTCTTTACTTATCCAAGTACCGTAGACTCATATCAATAAAGGATGACTAATTTAAACCTGGATCTACTGGTATATCAAGCACCAAGTTTCAAGCTCTTTACTGAATAGAATTTTCAAGCTCTTTTCTGGACCTCAGGGGAATGTTATTAATCACGTTTTTCTTTCAGTCACTAGTGGTTTAAAGTATATATATATATATATATATATATATATATATATATATATATATCAGTGACGTTTCTTTTTTTTTTTCAGTCATGTAAACCTGACATTTTGTCATCTTATTTGATAGATTTTATCCCTCTATAACAGCATGTGCAGGTAATGAATATGGGCCTGGATGTTCACAGACATGTCATTGTTCAAGAGGGTCATGTAATAGATATACTGGAGAATGTACAGGTGGATGTCAGGCAGGCTGGTCTGGTGACAACTGTCAGAGTAAGTTAAGACACTCCCATTTTTATTTTTAATTTATTTTATTTTATTTTTTTCTTTATTTATTAATCTTTTCATTTATTTTCATTTATTAATTTTTATTTTTTAAATCTCATTCTATTTTATGTATTTTTTCATTAATTTTTTTTCGGAGGGGGGGGGGGGCTCGTTTTCTGAAGGCTCGTTAGTCCGCTTGGCTTGTGGGAGCTAACTGGCTTTGATACTTTTGGATCTTGCTCTGTCAAGGATCTCCTGGTAAGTGATTTCATCGTAACAGTGTATCTTCATGATGGTTTGTAGAGAATATGTTGTTCCAGTTTTTTTTATACCACGTTGGTTTACTGTCCATTTGTAACTACGGTAGATAGAGCCAAAAATAACAGAACAGCAGATTTTGAGCTTAAAAACGTAGACGAACCGTTCTCTGCAGACACACATTGACACGCAATCTTCCTCGTGCCTGACTGGCTTTCAAGATCCTAGCCGTGATTCTCATCCATAATTGGAAATAATAATAATAATAATAATAATAATACATAACATTTATATTGCGCTTAATACAATGTTTCTAAGCGCCGAAGTAATATTATTACCCTGGCTTTAGCTCAGCTGCCCTATAAGACGCTGAAAGCATTCAAGGAATAAATTCCTACCAGGTACCCATTTACTACACCTGGGTGGAGAGTGGCAAATGTAGATTAATGTCTTGCCAAAGGACATTAGTGCCGCGGCGGGACTCGATGATTTAAATCCTCCGGTATGATATTGCTTGATTTACTTTTTTTAATATCGAGCAAATTCTTGAGCATATTTTGAATTAAATTCCGATGATTTAGTTAAAGCGGGGCATCGTAGTAGACCGACAGCCCACGACACCGACAGCCTGCGTCACAGACAGCCCAAGAGACCGACAGTCCACGGGAACGACAATGTCGGTCTAGTGAAAGCATAGAAGAGTTGTCAGGAAACGAGACCGACATGGTTGTTTCATAGGCTCTAGCCCTGTTGAAGCTTAATTGTATATTTTTTTCAACATAGTTCCGGCTACTTGCCCTACTGGTTACTATGGGCCTCGGTGTATTGGTAAATGTCATTGCTTGAGAGATGCACCATGTAATAAACAGACTGGAGAGTGCCCTCTACAGAAGTGTGCTGCAGGATATTCAGTGCGTGATGGAAATTACACTCAGTGTCAAGGTAGAGTATACATGCAAACACATGCACAAAGAGTTGCTTAGCTAAGGGGGGGGGGGTGATACGGAGGGCATGTGCTCCCTAATCCAGTGGCGAAAATAATCGAAAAATCCCTTCCCACACCCTCCCCCTAATCCCTGGCCTTATTTTAATATTTGCATTTTATCGACCTAGTTAGACCTACATGTACGCCCCCATGATATCAGTCTCTCCCCTCCCACCCCCCCCCCCCCCTTAGTGGCTGGACTCATTCTACACTACTGAGCGCGAGAGTGCAATTCATTTCAGTACTGAATGATAATGATATAACAATATAAACTTTATATAATTCTTTTACGTATCTAGAAAATATATAGGCCTTTATTCTATGGTGAATTCTTGCACGTGTTGTTATTTTATTCTGTGTTTGTGTAACTAAATGATAATGTCTTTTCTTCTGTTAATAGCGTTTGGAAATACTATTATGAAGGCATTTGATGTTGAAAAAGAGAACTGCAAAAAAGTATTTCATTGACTACACAAAATACAGGGCAAACGTTAAACTGTTTTCGAATCTACATGCTTTATACTGTACTATGATAAAGGCATATAATGTTGAAAAAGAGAACAGCAAAAATAGTATTTAATTGATTATACAAAATACAGGGCAAACGTTAAAATATTTCCGAATCTACATGCTGAGATTACTGGAAAATTGGTACTATATCTATTATCAATACCTTTCATATTGCATCATTAGCATGAGAAGTGACACCATGTAAAGAATTAAATATAAATTATTAACTTTTTTCTTACAACTATAAAAACTCACTTATGATCTTTTTTTTAGCTTTTGTAAAGATTTCCATGGTGATAAGGATTTCATTTCGGAAATACTCTTATCATAAGGAGACATTCTTGTTTCCTGAAGAACTATAACTACTTTCATCTTAGCGCGTGCTTTTATTAGCTTTCAAACGCATGTCATGTTCAGTAAAATTCCATTTAATTGTTTCGGTTATGGTTAAGGTTTTTTTTTTCACTCACTTGTTAATTTTTCCATCTCGTTTTATTTCCCATGTTAAAGTGACTCATCATGCGAGGATTGCTCTCAAAATGCTTCATTTTCGGAAGTGATGCGAAGTAGTTCTTTCCTGATTCGTCATCACATTCATCCCCCTCTTTCCTTTATGATCTTTCTTGCATGAGCCAAGGGGTTTTGCTTGTTTCAAGATTTTACCAAAACACTATCAATGTTTATTTTTCAAATTATTGCACCTTTCTAAACATGCCTTGTATTACAAAATGCAGTGTAGAAAAGTAAGAAGTAGGATTTTTATTACCCTTTCTAGTAATACCAAATATTCCCACTTTTCTTAATTTCATGGATGAAAATTATTGCAAAATAAAAATGAGTTTCCTTTTAGTCCTTTACATTTCTGTTACTCATTTGTTTACTATTGTTTGATTTCAACATGTTCAAAGGGAGAAAAGTTCCTATACAAAATTGGCAGTTTTATGCAAAATTGTGTGTAGATCATATAATAATTCTCAGATATTGATAATGCTTGATTTGTGCTCTAAACACTGACATAAATTGACCACCATATGCATATTTCTTGGTGGAGCAATGCTTGATTGAAAATACCTTGCCTGTATGTCACATATATGTGCTATCGGCACAGCAAGAGTTTATCAATCTGTTCGGGGTCCGTTCGCTATTCATAAGAACCGCTATTCATAGAAAACCGCTATTCATTTAACACGCGTTATGAATAGCGGTTCTCATGAATAGCGAGGTAATTTGTGGTTTTGCTCGCTATCCAGAAGGACCGTTAACCCTTCTCTGTTCCTTCGCTATCATTTAGTCACGCATTATGGATAGCGGTCCTTATGAATAAGTGGTCCTTATGAATAGCGGTCCTTATGATAGCGAGGTTACCCCTTCTGTTCGAGAAGAGAATGGATACTTAATTTGACCTACAGTGACTCCTTTAATTTTAGAACTTCCATCCATATTATAATAACAGGCAGCCCTCGCATACAAATTAGCTAGGGAGTAAAACAATTCTCAACCTCTTTGTTTGATTGAATTTTATTTCTGCATTCAACTGGATACAAAATAATATAATATTACCTAAAAATATATGAACACTTTTTGACAATTTAACAATTTACTTCTAAACACAAAGAAAATTGGCTTATGAGAAATAACATTTTACAATAATTTAACAAACTTTGTGAACGCAGGAGACTGTCATCATGAGCAAGTTGCTTGATGTCGATGGCGGCCTAAAAGTAAAAAAGGCGACATAGAATTAACAAATTTGAAAGGTGCAGTGCAAGTGCAGTGCACGTGCATTGACGATGGGGAAAATGTATTCATGAATTGTATGGATATAATGATTAATGAATAGTAAATACTGTAAATTATAGACTGTTAATGTGTAATAAAATGATATTAGATTGCGCTTCATAGTCGCTTTAAAATGATAAATTGAGGAGCACATTTTAACTGTTGTGGGTAGATTATTCCACATGTGAGGGCCACGGTGTCTAATTGATTTATGCGTTATTAATACTTTTGGGTTTGTTCAATGAAAATTTTCTTAAATATGTATTGTAGTGTGAGGGGAGTGACCCTAAGATCTTCAAATGTAGGATTCTCGTGCTTTGGAGGTGACTCGGGGTCGGGTGTGGAATATAATGATTTTATGTATTAAAAAAAAAAAATCGTTCCTACATTGTCAAATATCTGCTAGACTGTCCATACGGATAAAGCTGTAAGCAATTTTAGGATACTGTCATCCGGGGGGGGGGGGGCACTCAATATATTGGACAGACGTGTATGTGCCGCTTTGACGACCCCCTTTTTCAACGGCCGGCCGGAACAAAAGCGCTCGTCTCTCTCTCCGTTCCCCCCGGAGCGCCCCGTTCCCTAGCTTTCGCGTACGTACGTCCATTCACTTGCGTGCGCAATTGCATATATGCATGCACTATAGAATCCCCACACTCAGTGCCTAGTTCCTTAGACCAAGTTTTTTCGCTCAGCTTGGTATACATGTAGATCCACCGTTCCAAAGACCCTATGTTTTTCGCTTCTAGTCAGTTCCTTTCGAGGGAGGCTACCGCACACCCCCGTCTGAAAAAAAATTGAGTGCCCCCCCCCCCCCCCCGGACTGTAATTCATTAATTTACCTTACCATGTTGTGCATATAATACTTTTTATTTCTCCGTTTGGTTTATTTGTGGTTGTGTTTTACAGAATGTCTCGGAGGTTTCTTTGGTTTTGATTGTCTCCAGCCATGCCACTGTGCTGCGCATGCGTGCGATAGAGTTACTGGTTTCTGTAGCGGACAGTGTATTAGTAACTGGATTGAACCAGATTGTCAGATGGGTAAGTAAATGTAAGAGGGTCGCAGTTGCACTGTTGTTCTCACACTTGACTGAAAAGATGTTGAGAGTTTGAATCTTTACTCGATTGTTATGCCCATAGGCTTCTGTCACTGTATATATATATACATAATTATATATATATATATATATATATATATATATATATATATATATATATATATATGGGAAGAGGTAATAAACATTTAGGATCATCTTCTAACCTAAATTGTGCCCCGAACTATCAATTGAAAATCGCATGCCCTCTATCAAGGTAACATTTAGATTGGCAGACCACAGACGTAGGTATGAAATGGGACACACCTTAAAATACTGAAGCTCTACAAGGATCCGTTATTCTTTATCATTACAAATTATTATTATTATCAAGATATTTAACTGGAATCATTGCTCTTTGTATTTCATCTATATAAACAAAATATATTAAAATGCTCATTAATCGCACATGACTCTCTGTGAATAGTGATGTTGTAGTAGTTTATGTGTGAATATAGAAAAAAAATCTTCAAAAAACATCTTTTAAATGGAGTGCATGTAGATCTGTGTAGATTTTAACCTATACCTTTGTTTTTGTAGAGTGCAGCGACTTATGAAAAGTTAACCGTTCTATTAAAACAGGAATATCAAGATTGGTCCATGTGAGGGTGAATCCCTATCAACCATCCACGTTTACGTGCTTCGTCGAGGGTAATCCTCCTCCTGGCACCACATTAGTTCGTCTCTACCGTATCAACAATAGCACCGAGGGCATTAGCAGGAACTATAACACCAGCGGGATCTCGATTAGAGCGAGCAGTGTTTCAGGCTCAGAACGATGTGTGGTCTTTGCTGTTGAGAGAATATATCCTGATGAATATGTTTGCAGACTTTTAGTTGATGACGGAGCTCAACTAAATGTGAAAAATCCTACAAATGGTTAGTATAAATTTATATGTATTACCAACACAAGAGGCTCTGGTATCGACCGGGGAGCCGGGGTGCTAGGGTTCTCCAGCACCTCATATTTATCCCTGTGACGTTCAGTGGGGCTTGGAGGGGTGCAGTGGGTGCTGAGTACTGTCAGCGAATTTCGGCGTGAAAAGACACCTTTGAAATCGCTCTCAGGATCCTGGCCTCTGGTTAAGACTATGGTAACCGAGCTGACTCAAATAGTACTATGTATACTTACTTTAGGGGTGCAGAATCCGAAGGAAAACTGTAACAGTATTTTGTGTAGCCGTGGATGCCACTGGAGAACCCGAATACAGGCAGTGTGGTTTACATCCGTCATGTTTAACCATAGCCTAACATAGATTCTAGACCTAGTTTTTGTATCCAAGAAGGACGAAAGAAAGAGGAAACTAACATCTATCTATCCCTGTGTTATTTTCCATTTTGATATATATTCAACATGGTGTATTTTCTTGGTGATTGAAAAGGAAAATAAACAGCGGCGTATCTCTTTATTTCTGCAGTTTTGCCCGTTATACAGGAGGAACCTGTCATATTAAACACAACATCATCTACAATACATCTTCAATGGAATGCCTGGGCTGAGGACGATGATATAGGGGATCCTCCTTTGGTAGGATATGATATATTCACGATCAAGAAAAATGATGACTCGATGAGAGCAACGAGAGCAGACCAAAATTCCACATCAGTGACTGTGAGTGGTCTGGATCCAGACACCGATTACATAATCAGTGTAGCCGCAGTGAGAGAAGGTCCAGGTGGAACTGGTCCACGGTCTCCAAACGTCAGCGCAAGAACTCTGAGTAGAAGTAAGTTTTATGGCATTAAGACCGCTGGTCTTTGCAAAATAAATATAAAAGTTACCTTTTAACGGTACTCCAACATGCAAAAAAAAAAAAAAAAAAAAAAAATCAAACGTGAATATGAATTTAAACGCCTTAGAAATGTCTGCGTTTGAATATTTTGGAGTTGCGTTTATTTGCATTTTTTTATAGAAAGGGCCCGTGAAATGAAAATATTGTGCTCTGGATATAGGCCAGTAAACAGAAAAAGAAGGCACAAATTTTTAACGATTTGTTTTTTTCATAAGTCAAGTTCAAACTTCAAAGTAGGGTATGCACTGTTGACAAGCGGGGGGGGGGGGGGGGGGGGGGGGTGTGCTATTAGTGTTTATTTTGTCTTTGAAAAACTCCAAATCAACAGTGTTCTAGAACAGGAGCACAATATTAAAAATGTGTATCAGGCTTGATAATATATGTCATTTTTCACATTATTCGATACTCATTTTTATTATTTTTTATCTGCCTTTGCTTAGGACGTAACTTATTTCATCCAACAGATAAAATGTAAAGCATTTTGCACATTTCTATTAAAGTGATGCTAAAATTATTCCAATCCTTATAAGCCTATTCATCATTGTTGTTGTACTATTTTATCAAGATGCAAGTCTTTACTCTGTCTTGTTTTGATTACTTCCATGACTAAGAAATGGCATTTTAAATGACTTCTTCATAAAACATTAAAAAAAAAAAAAATCTCCCACTCTATATGATCTGTTTATAGACTAAGGAAAACCACTTTACATCCTATGGAAAAGGGGTTGTATAAATCCTATAATTATTATCATCATCATTTTAATTGAATTATTACTATTATTATTATTATTATTCCGCAAAACATGACCAAACCGGTATTATTTTTCACGAAAGACTTTGCTTTAACAAAAAAATAAGAAGTGTTATAAGGTGCAACTTTATACTGTTAATGTCCGAGTATTTTTCTTATCAGTCTGGCTGTGCCTAGGATAGCTAACTTCTGATGATCGTACATGCGAAGATGAGAGATCTTGGTGCTGCAGGCTTCCATTCCCTTCTTGACCAGTCCTATGTGTCCGATGATGAATGAAGTAACTTCTGCTTTCACGTTCCACTTCCTATCTGTCTCTATCCTGAGGTCTTGATACTTGAATCAATTTTTAATTCTCTTCAACATTTTTTTACTCTTTATTATCATTATCACTATTATTATTTTGCCACAGGTGTGCATTTTGGTCGGAAGATGCCAGAAGGACCTGTTGTTGGAATGATCCTATTTCTGGTTATCATTTTGCATCTTGTATTTGCTCTTCTTTTCTTCAGAATTAGAAGGTAGGTAACATTTTAACGCATGAACCGACAGTGCAATCTAAAAAATCTTCTTAAAATGAAACGCAGTTCTATTTTGGGGTATTTATTGTGTTACTTCAGAGGCATTAATATTTCATTTTACAAAACAGAAGTACAAAGAATAAGAATAATTTGTAAATTTCTAGAAATCTTATCGACTGTATTATGTTTCACTATAAATGTACTTCATGTTAGATTCATTCGGAAACTTTAGAGGGCTCAAGAATATGTCAACAACAAAGAAGACCCCCCCCAAAAAAAAAAAAAATAAATAAATAAAATGAATAAATAAATAAATAAATAAATAAAAAATTAAAAAATGAATAAATAAAATATAAAATGAAAAATAGATTTTAAAAAAATAAAGAAAGAAGATAAAACAAACAAAAATAACAACAGACACCAAGACCAAACAGAACAAATGCATTCTGGATAAAAAGAAGACAGAATTAGACGGAAGACAGGTTAATTTTGTGCATGATGATTTCTTTCGTTTCCTGGTACAAACCTTTATATTCATTATTGACATTTTGATTTCGATTTCGATTTATAAACATTTATTTCCAGCTTTCCAATATAAGTATACAAAGTAATAAATGAACAAAATAATGTACATGTATTTTTAACAAAAATATGACAAAATATGAATGAATGTGGGACATTCATAGTTGGAGGACAAACCTCTAAAAGCAAAATCTTGGGGCGAGGGTGCCCTTAGGCGTTAGAGTACATAATGAATATACTATTGCTAAAATACATGACATTTATGACAGTATTTGACCAAGTAAAAAGCCAAATGATTTTTCTTTTTTTTTTGCATCAAACGAAGTGTTATTAAGAATGACAGTTGTTATTTAATATTACAACAGTTTGGTCACTTGTTTATGTGAATATGAGCTCTTTCCGGTAAGCTAATGAAAGCCATGAAAGTGATTTTCTTCATCTTATTTTGAAAAATGAGACAGATTAAATTAGCAGAAGACAGGAGTACGCACATAAAGAAGGAAATTTCAGCTAGATGTCGAGAGCTTTAATTGAGCATTAAAGAGTACATTTGAGACAGTGTTTTTAAATATTTATCATGACATTGATCATTATTGCAAACCTTTCGAAATATCTTTAAGTAATGAATAGTTTTCCACTTAATCTCACTAATTTGCTAGTCTCTTTTCGATAGAACTATTTTATAGTTGTATTTGATGAGTCGAACAGAATGGCATGGTTATTTCCCTTTCTAGAAATAAGAATAATTGTTGCTATGTTCAAATTGGTGTAAAAAAAAAATCAAATTAGACATTTTCGTATAAAAAGGTAACAAATATATCAATGACTTGATTGGAAATTGGAGCATTATGTTGGCTCTTGAAGAATGTGAAAGCAAGGATGTTAACAGTTGACATATATAGTCATGATAACAGAAGTAATTTATTTTAATGTTTTATCAGGATGAAAGAAGGACGTTTGAACAATGAAGCAACCGGATCCTCACCGAAGAAGCATACCGAGTCACCTCCAATGCACGAGGATCCTATATTTGAAGATCTTAGGGTCACTCCCCTTGCCTTAAAAGCTTCCAAGACCCACCTTAATACCTGTAATGTCGATGCAGAATCAAATACCTACGAGGATTACGACCGTGACCCCGACCCCGAGTCACCTTCAAAGCACGAGAATCCTATATTTGAAGATCTTAGGGTCACTCCCCTCGTCTTAAAAGCTTCCAAGACCCATTTTAATACCTGTAATGCCGATGCCGAATCAAATACCTACGAGGAATACGACCGTGACCCCGAACCCGACCCGATTACCTACGAGGAATATGACCTCGATCCCGAACCAGACTCGAATACCTACGAAGAATACGATCGGGAACCCGACCTCTACTCGAGTACCTACGAAGAATACGACGGGGACCCCGAACCCGACCCGGATACCTTTGAGGAATATGACCCCGACACCTATCCCGAATCAAATGCTTACGAAGAATACGATTGCGACCCCATAAAACCAATAAGATGCTGATTCTAATATCTGATATTATGACACGCTTACCTACTAAGATCTAAATACCTACAATCTTATGTACTGAGCTCTTAATACCGATAGAATAGTTTAAGTATTTAAAAATTATAATTTTCTCCTGTTTGTAGTACTTGTTCCTATCTTTACCTTGAAGTTCATGTTAAAAGTTTTAAATCTTTTTAGTTGTAAAAAAAAAAAAGATAAGGTAAACCAAATACCTTTTCTGTTTTCCTGGTTCTGCCTTGCAATATTTCAATTTTTGCCTTGAATGTTGACAGGTAGCACTGAGTATGCTGGTCTATTTATTACTGACATAAGTACTGGAATTTATGAAGATTAGAAAATAATTAAATTTAATTACACTCTCTTTAGAGCAGACACTTTTCATATTATATATATATATATATATATATATATATATATATATATATATATATTTAATCAAAATATATACCTTGCACTGAGAGGCTCCAGTTGAAATTATGGATTCGCTGAGGTGACTGGTATAGCACTTTTTTTTTTTGAGGGGCGCAGCCCCGATGAAAATAGTCACCAAAGAATCCATTATTTAAACTGGTGTCTCGAAAAGAGTGCACGGTATATTTGATTCATATCCTACAAGAGTAGGCCTAAATAGATTAAAAAATAAAAAAGTAAATGTAGAATCTAGACCTGCATACACTGAGAGGCTGACGCACAAACATTACCGCGATGCATTGTCGCGATATCGATAGCTTCGAAATATCCAGAATAACAAAAAAGTGACGTCAAAATATCAGTATAGCGAAAAATATTCGGAGGTCTGACGTTACGCTATATATCCATTTTTAGCTCATCCGGCCCGAATGGGCAGATGAGCTTATGCCATGGCGAGGCGTCCGTCGTCCGTCCGTCCGTCCGTCCGTCCGTCGTCCCGTCCGTCCACAATTTCAAAATGCTTCTTCTTCGCCATTTCTTACCCGATTTTAATTCCGTTTGCTTTATATGATAGCACTAGGTGGGGGATTCGAAACTTCTACACAGAATTTTGAAACTCATTAAATATGCTAATTTATGCGCATTTTTCGAAAATCGCAAAAATCGCTTCTTCTTCTTCATTTATTGACCGATTTTGATTTTTTTTGTTCCATCTGAAAGACTTTCACGAGGTTCATTGAACTTCTACACAGAATTTTGAAATTTTGTCTAGAAAATTATTTATGCTAATTTATGCGAAATTAATTAAAAATCACGAAAATTGCTTCTTCTTCCTCATTTATTGACCGATTTTGATTTTTTTTGTTCCATCTGAAAGACTTTCATGAGGTTCATTGAATTTCTTCACAGAATTTTGAATTTTTGTGTAGAAAATTATTTATGCTAATTTATGTGAAAATTTATGCTAATTTATGTGAAATTTATGTTAAAAAATAAAAAAATTGCTTCTTCTTCCTCATTTATTGACCGATTTTGATTTTTTTTTGTTCCATCTTAAAGACTTTCATGAGGTTCATTGAACTTCACAGAATTTTGAAATTACAGTCTCAACTCAGTTCAAAGTACAAATTGCGTGAATTTCTTTGCTGGATGCCGGATGAGCGCCACATCATTGATGTGCTAGTTTCTTTTTATGTCACGTGAGACATTCCTGGCCAGTCCTTTATTTTAATTTATGATGTAGGATATGATTAAAATTATCTATGGTATTTTAAAGAAGAAATTACATTTTAAAGATAATAAAGGGTCAATTTCTGCTCGCTCGCTTCGGACATTCGTTAAATTAAAAATCATGATGGATTTGGGGAGCGAACAGCCTCATATTCCATTTAAAAACTGGTTGGTTTCGCTCGCGAAAATTTAGAAAAAAGATGGTTGATATTAGGGCAAGAGGCGTCAGCTCCCCTTTAAAGGTGCTTCATCCCTATAGCAGACTTAAACAAAGTCCTCGAAACTATGCACAGGTTTAGTATAGATTTGTAGGAAATGAAAAATCTTGACTTTGTCGCAGAGGGAGCTCTTCAGAAATCAAGGCTAGTAAGGGCCAAAAAATAATTTTAAAAATTACGCGATTTTTTTTCTAGCCGAAAAGAAGAAAGTGTTGCAAAATTGTTGTTATTACATACTTAAAAGCAAATTATAATCCTTTTCACATCCGCACAATTTTTCCAATTATAATTCCTTTCTAATTTATTGCACACTCACACAACTTCAGAATTTAGGGCGGCAAAAGGGATGAAGCACCGCGGCCCCTTCCAGGTTTGGGAGGGCGGCGGCTTTGCTCCCAGCCCGCTTATGTACATGTACAGTTGATTGGCAATCACAATGTCATGTTTGTCGTTGATCAATATAATATTTGGAAATAAACCTCTTTTCACAATCTCGCTAGTAGAAGTAGTTCTGTACAAACTTGCAGTCCAATATACATGTGTGTGATTTCTAGCAGGCTTTACGCAAGTTTGTTTACATGGTGCATGTCAAATCGATTCAAATGATACATTCATAGTAGCTTTATTAATTGCACTCAAGAGTAGGCATCTACCTTTACCATTGATTGAAGTACACATTTACCACTGGGGCAAAATGGACCAGAGACCATTTTGTCATGAGCAAAAAGTTCGATATACCCTATACAGATAAATTTACATATTCCATTGCCATGGGAATGTAAAACACACAGGCCGGAATTTCATCATGCTTTCGGCTAATATATACCCACAAAATTGAGCTTAATCCGAAATATAAAGTTACGGCTTCGCTCACCGAGACATTCATTAAGTAATGGGATCCCCAATACTACATAATCACCTTAAAAATATTGCTTTCCCCAAGACAAATCTATACTAGCTTTCAATTCAGTAAATCAGATTTTACAGCTTTAAAAAAAATCCCAGTTTGAACCCTGTTATTCGGTCATTTTGAGAGATAAGGGGTCCACATTGCTGTAGTTTACCGATTTCCCAAACATTCTATACTTATGTTAATTCACGTATCAACATGATCAACTTCAGCTAGTTGTTGATTAAGACATTTTGTAATCTCACCGGACATCACATACCATTTTACACCATGAGCATCCTTATCCACCTTATCTGGATGATACTGGCTGATTGCACGGATTAGAAGCTTCCTCTTTGAACCCCTCGATGACGAGGACGTTGACGACGATGCACACGGTGTCTTTAACCCGTCAGCCCCCTTAGGAGGCCATTTTTTGTAGACCTGTTCGACAAACTCTTCAATTGGTAATTTTTTTTTGAGACGCTCCAATTTATTCAGATCGCCCTTTAGTTGGTCCAATGCCTCCTCTTTCTCCCGAGCTTCTTTTTCTTCTTGTGCCCGACGCGCCTGATCATCTGCGAAAAGTAGATAAAAAAGTTTCAAATTATGTTTAAAACATGAAGCTTTCTCTAGGGGTATATTTCGTAGAAATCTGCGAGTGGATAGAAAACATACCCAATAAGTAATAGAAAATGTGGTCCTTATCGCCGACCAACGAAAGTCAGTTCATTGTCTGTGATCATAATTATAAGGTTTTATAGTAGCATTACTTCCACAATGAGCTGCTGATACCATTATTTCTAAAAGGCAATCTGCAAGGGTGTTCAATGGTTGGCGACTGGTCACCAATGAAAGGTTTTCAATGTTGCATCGAAAACGTTTTGTGGCCCTTGCTAGTCGGCAGAAGGTTTTCTGATCTTTAAAGCCCACGTCTCACCATAGTGGCGACCGTTATAGTGGCGACCAGCGACAACCGGAAAAAGCTGCAACCATCGACAACTACTGGCGACTAAACCCCCAAAACGTGAAATAAATTTTCCTCGGCAACTGGGCATCATTCGGTTGTACACAGGTCACTGATTGATGCAGATCAGTTGTCATTTCATCCAAAATAATATAAGTTTGGTGAGCAACCGCTCTTGGGAAAGTTGACAAACAGTGGCTGACTGGTCGCCGACTATTTACAGGACTATTGGGCATTATTTGTCCAACTATTTGCCTCTATGGTGCACTGGCGTACTGGTAGGGGGCTTGGGGGCTGCAGTCCCCCCGCCCCCAACATTCCACTACCCAAAAAAGAAAAAAAAAGAAAAGAAAGGAGAAGGAAAGAAAGGAAAGAAGGAGGAAAAAGAAGGAAAG
This sequence comes from Heliocidaris tuberculata, assembly GCA_025618425.1. Classification (NCBI taxonomy): domain Eukaryota; kingdom Metazoa; phylum Echinodermata; class Echinoidea; order Camarodonta; family Echinometridae; genus Heliocidaris; species Heliocidaris tuberculata. The sequence continues at coordinate 9,940,912 of CM046850.1, forward strand.
AAAGAAACAAGAAAGAAAGATAAAAAGATTTACGTTCACTTTATGTACCTGGCTAGAAAAAAATGTATTTTTCTTTGACTACAGTTGTACGTCTTTTAGAACGTATAAATGGCTGAATTTTCTTAGTATCTCCCCTTTCATATGCATCTTTTGCATGCATGATATATTTGTTTATCCCAATTTTCTTATCATAGGATGGGAACTTTCCTCTTATACCCAAACCAGCCCCTTTACAATAGGCTCACACACTATCTTGAAATTTCTTTCGAAAGTGAGGGAAGTAAATAATGAGTTAATGCTACAGCACACTACTCAGGCTCCGAAGTGCTTAGAATGCAAACTTTCATTATTAAAAACAGAAAATCATCTTACTCGGCCCCTCCGCTCCCTGGTTTAATACACTTAAACTTAAACTTAAAGAAAATCTATAAACAGGTATTACATAGGCAGAGAGGAATCGTCCCCCGAAATTGAAAGTCGCAAAAAATTAATAACGATTTAAGCTGCCTATCCCGTAAGAGAAAAAAAAGAAAAGGGAGGATATTAAGCTCAAACTCTGATCATTACGGTACTTGTGTGCATAAAAGTGGTCTGAAATGCAATGTTTCATACTACAAAACGTAAAATATTCTGGCTACGTCGCCACGCGACCTCGCAAAATAGAATATTTGATTTAGCATGGGCGTTGGCCTCTGTAAGTGCAACATTTTCATGGTATAGCAAAATGCAGTCTTCTTATTTGTAGGAGGAAGGGGTGTACTCGCCCCCATTCAAAGGATATTTATACGAGTATAATATGTATTGCGTTTCTTGCGCTTTAGAAAATAGTTAAATTCTTACTACACGCTCAGCCCCCTGAAAATTTTCGCCTCATTACGCCACTGCTATGGTGATTGATGACTGCGCATAAGTGTTTTGCGCATCGCTCTCTGTGGGTAAACAAAAGGACATCGTGACAGTAAGCGATCAGTTATCAATTGGTCGCCAATCGGTGTTCTATAGGGTGCGAACTGTTTGCTAACTGGTTGCTGATTGGCTGCTGTAGGTCACCGACCATAAGAAACGCTTGGCTACCGCCGACAACCGCTGGAGACCAGTCGACGACCGTTCGTCCCCCTTTAGAGACGATCGATTAACAGATCACTGATCAGAAAAATCTTCTGCTGACAAGATGCAACATCGAAGACTTCCAGCTGACCAAAACGCTCGAGCAAACTGTTGCCGACCAATGACAACTTTTGGAAGACTGTCAAAAATCTTTCTACGACCACTAACAATCAACTGGTTGTAACTGGTCGGCGACTAGTCGCTACGCTAATGAGACTTAGGCTTTATAAGCGATTGTGTAATTCAGTGAAGGTGACCGGTCTGAAACCGACTGGCAACCCTGTGTGCATCCTATAGGCGACAAGTCGCGAGTAAAATAAATATTTCAAATTTCGGGGTTTCAGTCGGCACTGTTTGTTTATGTATCTTTTTCGGTTGTGCTGGTCGAAAACCTGTCACCACTCTAGTGTACTTAGGCTTAAGAGCTAGCTGCAGACTGATTAAAAGATTGACTAAACCAACCCAGCCCAGTACATAATAAAAAAGAACACCTGGGTGCACGCCTAGCAACGCAGTATGAACAGAACCAAGATCAGAACAAACAGAAGTGGTATCTAAAAGGCATTTCAGAGATTGCCCAGGCTTAGGCTAAAAACACAGACCCTAATCACAAGCCCCTCTGTGTCCCATCACATAGCCACTGGCTTCCTCCTCCCCCTTTTTCTAAAAACTGTATGATAGTATTCCAACTGCCCTAGAAATGGTTTGAAGCAGTCATTGTTGCGAAATAAATGTACAAGTCTTCGACAAGTATTAGGGATCATATGAAGGAGCTAAAAATACCTTTGGCTTTCGATAAACATTTCTGGACGAGATCTTTTTGGTACTGGACGTCTTTCTCCAAGTCGGTGATGTTTACCCTGAAACTTTGATCCATATCGGTACATCTCTTCTTTGCTTCATTCAGAGTAGTACTGCATTCATCCATGTACCTAGGTATACGATACCACAAAATGTAGGCCTACATTACTACTAGTACTATTGCTAATAATACTCTTACTTCTACTACTACTACTACTACTACTACTACTACTACAACACAACAACAACAACAACAACTACTACTACTACTACTACTACTACTACTACAACAACAACAACAACAACTACTACTACTACTACTACTACTACTACTACTGCTACTCCACAACAACAACTACTACTACTACTACTACTACTACTACTACTACTACATACTACTACTACTACTACATACTACTACTACTACTATAACTACTACTACTACTACATACTACTACTACTACTACTACATACTACTACTACTACTACTACTACTACATACTACTACTACTACTATAACACCTACTACTACATACTACTACTACAACAACAACTTCTACTACTACTACTACTACTACTACTAATCCTACTAATACAACAACAACAACAATAACTACTACTACTACTACTACTACTGCTACTACTACTACTACATACTTCTACTACTACTGAGCAGTGCTGCTGCTGCTGCTGCTACTACTACTGCTACTACTACTACTACTACTTCTTTTACTACTACTATTACTACTAATAATGCTTCATTCAGAGTAGTACTGCATTTATCCATGTACCTAGGTATACGATACCACAAAATGTAGGCCTACATTACTACTAGTACTATTGCTAATACTACTCTTACTTCTACTACTACTACTACTACTACTACTACTACTACTACTACTACTACAACAACAACTACTACTACTACTACTACTACTACTCCACAACAACTACTACTACTACTACTACTACTACTACTACTACTGCATACTACTACTACTACTACATACTACTACTACTACTACTATAACTACTACTACTACTACTACATACTACTACTACTACTACTACTACATACTACTACTACTACTACTACTACTACTACTACTACTACTACTACTATAACACCTACTACTACATACTACTACTACAACAACAACAACTTCTACTACTACTACTACTACTACTACTACTACTCCTCCTACTACTACAACAACAACAATAACTACTACTACTACTGCTACTACTACTACTTCTACTACTACTACTACTACTACTACTACTACTACTGAGCAGTGCTGCTGCTGCTGCTACTACTACTGCTACTACTACTACTACTACTACTACTTTTACTACTACTATTACTACTAATAATGATAATATTGGATGCATTTTAAGCGCTCATATCCATCACACAAGGTGATCAAGGCGTTCTAATATCATGCTTAGTCACATGTATACGATATAGTACCCGTAACTGTTTTCGCTGCTTTTTATATCTTATAATTTTCAATCAGATTTGTCAATTTATGATATTTTTGATCATTGTTAAACCTGAAATACATAATATTTGTCCCTTTTCCAACATAAACACAATATAGAATAACCATTTCTTCCATACTGCAATTACATAACCAGTACTCAACACGATTTAAGCCAACCGCACACTATACAATCGACTGCGATCCGGTTTTGGAAATAAATCGCAAAATAAATAAAGGGTAAGTCCATGTTGGTTTTAAAAGAAAATTTATGAGATTTTCTGTACTGAGCAAATGGGAGAGGAGCTCGCACGATACGTCACGGGGTAGCCAATTTGTGTTTGATTGGTTAAAGCTTCAAAAATTCATAACTTTCCAATTGATTCTTATTTTATTCAAATCAACTTACTACCAGGGTGGACTTCCCTTTAAATATGGACGTTTAAACAAATACAATCTAACTGATTCAGGTACTGAACAATACTAAACAAAGGGTTTTGGTGCACTGCCAGCCTTATACCCAGAATAAGGGCCAAATCAGTTTTAAATCGTAGACAATCGTAGGACTGCTCTGACGTCACTGCAACTCGGAGCCGATTTGACCTTTCATTCGACTAGAAAGCTCGCAATATAGTATGTATTTTCGATTTTACTATCTATATGACTATTCAGAACCTCAATCAAACCTATTTTATGTGGTAAATGTTGATATGAAGTGCTATTATATTTTCTTCCGAAATCGGATCTCAGACCGATCGTATAGCGTGGTGGGCCTTAAGGACAGATCTATTGATGCTCCAGGATCTTGTCTGACTCTATGCCTAAAATTCCTTGCTTGGTAATTAAAGTAGATATTCAAAGCAAATCACAAATATGCTCAATAATGTATCTCTAGAAACTAGAAAGCTTGCAGATGGTAATTGTATAAGTTTTACGTTAACTGCGTGTTTGATGATTAAAAAATGGCACAAATAAAAACGCTTCTCAGCATCTGGGATATCCGAGCGATTCGCCAGAAATATACCCATGTTTTCATGACGTCACATCAGGTACCAATCCTGCCTAAGCAGACGACGTCCTATATCAAGTGAACGTAACTGCAATGCAATTATTTTTAAATTGTAAAGAGTTTGGTGTGTTTCACCATGACCGTATTTCACATCATTCTAAAAGGGAAGTGAAACCGTTTCTAGTAACTAAAATCTTTTGTTTGTAAAAAGTCATGATAAGGGTCAATGATCAATCAAAGAAATCACACTTTCGAATTGTAAAGCCCGCTGAATTATAGCATGGATGGTATTCGTTCCCTCTTGAAACGCCGACATGCCGCGGTGCATGCAGCTGAAAATACAATGGCATCTTATTTTGTTTACAAGCGATTGATTCCTTTATTTTTTTAACGCTGCATTTTTCATCAAAATAATACCATGCAGGAAATTTAGAGTGAGGCATCAAATAAACATTTATACTGACGCTAGCGAAGTAAGAGAAATAAGTGAAGATGAGATGACAAAACAGGCACTGAAAATGTGTAAGATGTTATGGGGCATCGTCTGCTTAGGAAGGATTGCTCCCCGGTATGACGTCACATATCTCAGCAGCGTTCAAAGAGCTCTATAGGTGCTATAGCGGGGCTGTGTTATATCATTTTATAATTGATAATAATCATTACTTCAAATGTTTCCAAGCGTTGAATTTTGATGAACCTTGTTCAATCTAAGCTTCACCTATGCAATAATAAAAATTAAATCAATATTCAAAATCAATGAAATTCTACTTTAAGGGAATTTAGTAATTTGTGTAATGATGTCAACATATTTAACGATACCCTTGGCATTTCTTGTATTCGTGGTGTTTCAGGGCATCTTTTCCTTTCCTGAAGTAGATAGTTGCGATGTGAAGAAAGCAGCTGACTTTGGCAGCACATTCAGGTAAGTAGGCTACATACTCCTTAAGGACAACGATCCGATCTGGAATATGCAAACAAAACGAACCCAAGAATCGTACGTAGCACCTTTAATCAAAAGCACTTCCCTCTTCTTGTTTCTGTTTAGGACTACATCTTTAGCAAATGTCTGTATTATATTGCTTGATTTTTACAATGCAATGTAAAATTAAAAATTTCCTTACCATGGGATGGGGACCAACACCCCCACACACCCTCCCTCGTAAAGTGTCCCCTACCCACTTTTGAGAACCTTTTGAGAACCTTCATAGTTATCGTTCACCACAAGGCAAAAGGTAGTTTTAACCAGTCAGGGATCGAGAATCGACCACCCTCGGGGGAACCACTCACCCAAAACCTATATATTAAAAGGTTTAAAGGATTAAAAGTGATGCACATAATTCGATCTCTATGACATTGAGTGTTATTTATATAGGAATTTAAAGCGAATCAGTCAGTACCGTCATCATTCCTTGGTGCAATCCAGGTTCTGATGTCATCCAGACACTCTTTGATGGACCTCTCAAGATGTTGAGCCCATTCTTGCACCATGCAGTTCCTTTTTGTGTAAGCTGTGCTGAAGCATTTCAGAGCATCTTTAAAGTATGCATGTATCACCTGCATCATGAAAATAATTATATAATATACAGTGCATCCCAGAAAAAAACAAAACCCTCAAAGTGCTATTGTGACTTCACTATGTGACAATAATTATTTATTTTCCATAGGGTAGAAGTATGCTTGCAAATGATACCATGATGGCATTAATCCATACACTCTTCACAGACTAACATTGTTTTGCAAATGGCATTGAAAAATCCATTTTTTGGCCAGATTTCGGTGAAACCGTGAAAACGTTAGTATCACATGCGAACATGACATAAGGAAAATGCCCGCTTTAAGAAATTCCCTTGTGAGATGGCATGAATTCAATCAGAAATGCAGGTTAACTTCCAATTTACAGTGGTGGCAGGGGCATACGCCCCCCGAAAGAAATCAAAATCAATTTGATATCCCCCAAAAGATGAAAAAAGTGCCCCCCCCCCCCTGATCTGAGGTGGGAAAGCCAAAATTTTGATATGTTTCTGCCTTTTTTGCCCTTCCATTTGATGACAAAGCACTCTTAATTTCTATGAAAAATATCACATTTCTCATGTTTATGTCCGCTTTGTTTTTTAAAGAATTTGCAGTTCTGAAAAATGTAAAATTCCCTTTTCATTACAATTGCAGGTACCATTTAAAAAAAAAAAACTTTCGTTACCCCAACATCGACAAAACATTGACAATTCTTATTTTATGATGAGGCTTTATCTTATAATTATCAATACTGAAAGAAACAGATGAAAATAGTCTTCTCATAAGGTTTAAAAAGTAATACTTCCTTCGGGTCATGTTTGCATGTGATCCTAATGTTTTCACGATTTTAGCCTATACATGTATAATCTGGCACAACTGAGTTTTTACATGTAATTTTCAAAATGCTGCTGCTCGGTAAGGCATGTACGGATGGATGCCATCAAGGTATCATTTAAAAGCATAATACTGCTACTTCATGGAAAATGGAAAATTATTGTCAACGAAGTGGAAAACGATGACGGAAATATTGTCGAGGATAATATCGTTCTGAAGAATTTATTAATATTTTGCGAGCTGCGCGTAAAGTCCCATTAGCTTCTTTCAGGACAATGTTATGGCTCTTTTGCTTCTAAACATGGAATTCGGCATATTTCGGATGTCGCAAGTAAAGATGGCTATTATTCTGGGAGGTACATCGGGGCAGTGCATAAAACATGAAATTTATCCGTAATTACTAAAACACCTTCAACAAAACATGCAAGATCCAGCTTTGCTGTGGAAAAATGACAATATTGATTATTACTGAGGTATGAAATTTAATTTGGTGAGTGATAATCTCTACTTGTGTATTAATGTATTACAGGAATTCAAAGCAACTTTTACCATGTTGACAAAATATGCACGTGCCGAATCAGTCGAAACAAAATACAGGTGGGGACACTGATCTACAAACCTTTCGCTCATCTGAAGATGAATTCATCTTCAGTTTAGCTATCTTCCAAGATGCAGTTCCAATGTTCTTTGCCGCTGAAACCAAATCATCATCCTTCAGAGAACTGGCGTAAGCTTTCTTGTAACAGTCCCGAGCACTCTACAAAGATAATGAACAGTACCAAACTAGTATAGGGTTTTAAAATGTAAAGATATGTAGATAATTTGTAGACAAAGAATCATGGCCTGTCTGTCAGTCGAAAATACAACCAGTATTATAAGGACAGTTACATCCACCAAATGAGAACTTTTTTGTGTGACATGCGAAGACTATTATCTTGTAATACACGTTCTAGGTTAAAATCCAGTTAGCAAAAGCATATAATTGTCTATAAATGTAATTCGGAAATGGATGAACAATCATTAAAGATTCGCTATATTTCCTTACATAGCTAAAGTTTCACCGTTTTATTTAATAAACTAATAAATTAAATAATTATTACACTAATAAAAACTTATCGATTTGCTATTTAAGGATTTCCTTGCATTTTCACTCATTTCGACGCAGAAGCTATCCGTCGAAAACGACAAAAACAACAATTGCTTAGGCTATATGTTAAATGGTCATCAAGTAAAAGAACTGCTAGTAGTTTTGCTATGTCGTGCATGCGTAATGGTAACGTGAATAGTTTAAAATTTTGAAATAGGCCAATATGAACCCCAACATTAACTCCAAACCTGTCATACTGGACCATTTTCAGTAGTGTAAAATGGTCCCAATATCTCAGTCATACCTCAGTCATATCAGGGAAATGCAACTAGATTTTCCTGGTCATATGGCCAGACCGACCACCCTAACTGACCATAAACCAACAAAATTTGGGCCCATTCGGGTGATATCAGTTTACTGTCAGTTTTATGAGAGTCTATTTTCGAGATAGTCGGCCTTTTATCCATTTCGTGTCGGGTTCCAGAAATGTCGGGTGTGATCCTACGAACCTGCTCGAAAAAATCATATCCTGACTATTTTTTCCTGGATCTGTTGGGGATCGGTTGGGGACTATTCGGGGAAAGTTCCGGAAGAGCACGTAGCATCCACAAAACGGCGGTCAAGTGTCGCGCTTAAAAAGCGGTATGAGATCGGTTTCAATGACATAATAAATCTGGCTCATGTCGGCCGGACTGTGTCCGAACCGAAGCTGAAAGAATGCCGAATAAAATACTAAATGAAGATTTTTCGCCAGACACAAAGCGTATAGGCTTGCTATATGTAAAATATCTCAAAAATATATCAATGCAACAAGTTCCCCGGGCACAAAAGGGCCCCCACATGTGGAAGGATATTAGAAACAAGTTATACTATTATTACTACAGGCAAGGTGGGAAAGCATTACCTCCACATAAGTCAATTAGATGGCTAAACAGTGATGAAGATCTTCACTCTCGATGAGTATTTTCCAATCGATGTATGGTAACATACAGCCAACGATAAAGAAGATGAAGAGGCACATAACTTCTAGCAGAGACTTCTAGCCTAGACTTCTAGTCCCAAAGGCTCCTCCAAGAGAAGGATTCTTGAGAACATGTTAGAACCGCCCAAATAAACCAGACAAAGGTGGAAACCCTCAGTCGTATCAAGGTTGCCAATGATTAAGCCGTCCTTCGCGATGCTGGCTTTGAGAGCCCTGATATGATAACGCCGGTGACCAAGACCATGACATGCTATAGAAACCTGACCAAACCACATCTAATGACAAACATGGCGATTATGGTTTAGAGGTCAATGCTGTAGAGTTTGCCAGCAGCCCTCAAATGAGATGCCTCTGGTGTCTAAGAAGGGAAATAAGAAGACGACCAAACCGCCTCCTAAACCCGTCCACAAAGGGCAAGAGAGTGCAGAAAATAATAGTTTATTTCCCTGTACTCCAGAAGTAGAAGAGAAAATAGGAGAGCGCCTATACTTCCGAACCTAAAAAATTAACAAGGACATAGAAATTGAGGGGAAGAGGTCAGAAAAGACAAGGAAGGCTCAATTATAATGACTCGACTCGACTCTACTCGACTTGAGCCCCCTTCTACGACTCGACTCGACTCGCCTCGAGCGTGAACTACAAAGACTCGACTCGACTCGAGACTCGACCCCTTCTTGACTCGACTCGACTTGTGACTCGACTACTAGCCGACTCGACTCGACCATGTCTCGAACTCGACATGCCTGTTGACTCAACTTGACTCAACTTGACTCGACTCGACTCGACATGACTCGATTATTTAAGTACCCAAAATCCCCATACTATACCCCATAGAAAGCCTCGTACATAATAAGAATATAATTATAGTTCTTGTGGAGTGTACTACAGTACTACAGTACAGGATAACAGGTCTCACATGACCACAACCTCCCTCCCTGCCCCCCCCCTCCACCATCCTCGCCCATTGAGCACCATCTCTTTGTACGTTTTGTAACCCATCAAGATAACATGGAGCTACATGTAGGTAGGCCTACCTATGCCCATTCAAGACAATTGACCACATTTTGTGGTTTCGCTCAATAACTTTTGATTCAGAGCTCTAAAAAATAAACCAGCTGCAAGAGTAGAAAGGGCAAAAATTTATACACACACTATGTCCATTTTTTTGTTGCATGACCACATTGCATTTGATGCCAGGAATTTCGAAAACGCCAGTAAGCTTTAAAGTCCTTAAATTGGCAACACATTGAGAGATTCAAAATCATTGTTTTTTATCAAAATTGGTCTTTTTCAACTTTTCTACAAAATTCCTAACCATGTATGATCAAAAACATTGCACCTTATTAGAATCATGTAGCACTATAGAAATATTATTGTTGCCAATTTGAAGAACAAAATGTGATCAATTTAGCCCTTAAATAATTCCTGTCCTGAAAGGGTTAAAGGGTAGTGATACTGCATGTACCCAATGAAACTGCATGTATCTAGTCTACATCAAGACTAGGTAGTACCTACTTGCAGTCTTGTATGCTGTGTTGGGGGGGGGGGGGGGGGGAGGCCAGATGAAATTTTGGTGCTAGATGATTCTATCCGAGTATTTGCAGAATTTCAAAATTTGAAAAACAGTAATGCGAGGTAATCATACAAATGAAATTTGGTTTTATATACATGATGAGTCTGAGGTCCCAGACTATCTGCAGCATGGGCATACTAGTATCTACAGTACAACAATGTATTTCTATGAGGTCTGAAGTTTCTATGGATAAAGTAGGAGGCAGCCACATGTATATGTTCATGATCAAGATGATAGCTACATGTACATATATCATTTACATATCATCAACAATCAGTGAATGTATTGTGATAAATCTATGTACAGTACATTAAAAATATTTTCTTTTCTTAAAATTTGTATATAATGTTTTGTCTTGCAGAATGTTCATAATCATAACCCAGACACTGACCATCAATACTCCTAAAACTAAATTAACTTTCACCTCTTTTTGTTAATTTTAAGGTGTGTAGGTGTCACCATGCATACATTAAGTGTGCATATGAATCGTAGGATTGGTACTGCAAATTTGTTTAACCACAATATCTGTGTATGTTTAGTGGGTCTGTCTTGGGTACAGGAAGTCATAATAGGCTACCATATCGGACATGAAATACAAGAACATGTACAAGTATTAAAGCTGTAGGCTTGACTACAAAAATCCATGTTGACTCGACTCGACTCGACTCGCCACTTTGCGTCGACTCGACTCGACTTAACTCGAAAATTTCGGTTGACCCGACTCGACTCGACTCGACTCGACTCGAGCCACTCATGACTCGACTTAACTCGTGAATCGACCTCCTACTGATTCGACTTGACTCGTGACTCGACCTCTTATCGACTCGGACTCGACCCCCCCCCCCCCTCCCCCCTTTGACTCGACTCGACTCGATTACAACATTGGGAAGGCTACAGAGCTAGCGATCAGCGTCCAAATGTTGGAAACTTGGCTGGAGGTAAAACATATCCACTTCCGAATGTTTTTTTTTCTTCAAAAGAACCAATGGCCTGCCCGAGACAGATCAGTGGGACAGGGAAAAGTTCCCCAGGTTCACCTTTTTGTTACAGATTGTGTCCAAGCTAGAGGCAACGGCTGGTCCTTCCGAAGAGGGCCCTTTCAGTCAGCCTGAAGCTGAAGACATGAGGAAGGAGGACGAGGATCTCAGAGCACCGTTAGTTGAGATCTCAGAAGTACCCTAGCAAGACAGCACTAAGAAGCAGCACGAGGTATAAGGGTAGACATGGTATATGGAGTACCTCGTCCAGTACTCTTGAAGATGACACCAAGGAAATGATGAGGCAAGTGGCTGCCTCCATGGGCGCCCCTGCAGATGAGCAGCCAGCTGGCTAGGGGAACTCTATGCACCTGGAAGTGTACGTAAATGCCCCCCCCCCCCCCCTCATCTGTGTTTGCCGTAGACATGACAGACTACGGCAAGAAGCATAATTAAGAAGAAACCCTTACAGTACTCCGATCCAGAGTTCTTGCTCCGAGAGCATGATGAGGACAATGTGCTTTATGTCGAGGGCGCAAAACCAGTGATAGAAGTTCCACCTACTGGAGAACCTTTCACATACTCTCATCCACGGCATACATCTGCACTAGTAGCGGTGTCTACTGTCTCGTCAGCGTACTTATCGTTAATAACCTGGCAGACCTTCTCCATTACCGCTAGTGTTGTGGAGTACTCTGAAAGCGAATCTTGGTCTGGAGCCGTCTCTCCAATTATCAGGTATCACTATCGACTGGTCGTAAAACCTCTGCTGATTTCTGACCCACTCTCTAACTCGAAAATTGTCTCCTCTTACTAATTATCCTTCTCTTCTGCATCATCATGACCGAGTCTACAATTTGGGCAATCGCGGCCATTTGCAATAATGCACCTGATTATGGTTCTTGTATGGAACTCCTGAAATAAGGTCTGTGGGCTGTGGTAATGGCATAACTGATTATCATTAATTCCAACACGTGCCCACTCAAGAAATGTTTGTTTTAATTGCAGTATTTATCGGCACTAAATACGATCGCTTGCATCGTACTCAGTTATACCAATTATTTGATCTTTCTTTTAATAATCATTATAATATAATGTTTTTAATTGTCTCATTCGTGACTCACGTCGTTTTTGTTGTTTTTGGGGGTGTTTTTTGCGAAAGCTGGATCGCTTTGCTCCGTCGCACATGACTAGGTCAGAATGAAGTTAGACTTCGCCCACTAGTCCAATTATAGATCCATCGAAAACATTCTTTAGTCAGGTCCACACGATGGGAGCTAAACTTTGAGTTTCGCTGGTAGTTTCAAAACTTTAAGTTAACTTGTAGTTATCTTGTAGTTTCAGACCGTAGGCATATGAACGGACTCGTAGTTTAGAAACTTTAAGTTTACTTGTAGTTCTAGAACCACAAGCGAGCTCGTGGTTAAGGCCGAAACCACGAGCAGTGGGTGGTCGGCCGTCGCATTTTGGACCATGTGAACGGAATAAACTTTAAGCTTCGCAAGCTTGTAGTTAATGATAACCTCTATGTTCATATTAAACTTCCGGGTCATACCCTTCGCACGAATTATGAACATAGTAAACTGTATGTGTACTTTACACACAATCGGTATCTACTTCCGGTGTTAACAGCGACGATCGTTTGGCTTGTAGTTCAGAACAACGAGCATCGTTGTTTGGGGCCCATGTGAACCCTCGTTGTGGTTAGTGAGTCGTTGTTTCGTTAACTTAAAGTTTCGCTAACTCAAAGTTTTGAAACCACAAGTCCCGTATGAACGTAGCTAATATAGCTTTGTTGCTCTCTGTCGTCTATCTGTCTCTCTCACTCCTTCTCACTCCTTCTCACTCTTTTTTATGTTTTTCCTTTGTATGGTGAAGGGTATTGCAATGGTGCTGATAAATTATGCAAGAAATAATAGTCAATTCCGGGTATATTTTCCGAAGGGGGAGGAGGGTCATCCCATGGTAAATTTACCCCTATTTTTTTGGTGTTTTTTTTTTACAATAGCTGGGACCCCCCCCCCCCCCCCCCTCCTGCATTCGCTCATCGGTGCCTATTCCAGGAAATGGAGGAACATGACTACACTACCTTATAGACGTCTAGTTTGGCCGCGTCGCTTCCCAGATCACGAGCTGACTTAAAGAACGTGTTCCCTTTTTCTCTTGATATTCTTGAGGTGTCCTGATTAGTTGTCTTACATGTCTTACCGGCACCTAGAGGAACAATCAGGGAAAATTTTATGTTACTTAGGTTACGTTCACAACTTCACACGATGGGAGCTAAACTTTCAGTTTCGCTTTACTTTAAGTTTAAGTTTAAGTTAAGTTGTAGTTATCTTGTAGTTTCAGCCCGTATGAACGGACTAGTGGTTTCGAAACTTTAAGTTTAATTGTAGTTCTAGAACCACAAGCGAGCTCGTGGTTTACGCCGAAACCACGAGCAGTGGGTGGTCCTCCTTCCCAGTTTCGATCAGTGTGGACAGAATATTAATAAACTTTAAGTTTCGCAAGCTCGTAGTTAAGGATGACCCCGCTGTTCATGTTAAATTTTCGGGTCATACCCTTCGCGCGAATTATGAACAAAGGGTCTGTATGTGTACTGTACACAATCGGCAGTATATACTTGCGGTGTTAACAACGACGATCGCTCGGCTTGTAGTTTCAGAACAACCTGTGTGAATCCTCGCCATGGTTAGTGAGTCGTTGTTTCGTTAACTTAAAGTATCGAAACCACAAGTCCCGTATGAACGTAGCTTTAGACAGACATAAAAAACCCATTAAGTTATCACTGCACATTATTGAAGTGAATAAATAATTACTGACTGGTATAAAAGAGGTGCTCTTACTGCTCTACATTTACAGCTGCCATAATACAGTGGTAATTGTTGTGTTCTGAATTAATTATTGATGCACAGAATTTTTTCCTGTGTGACAATGTTATTCAAGCAGTTGTAAGAATAGTATTTGAAAGAATGTCATAAATAATTGACATCCTTTAACTTTGCAATGTATCAAGTCTGATAAGTTTTAACTGTTTAGTTATTAACAAGCAAAAATGCCAAATGTTTTTGCCCTAATAAACCCTGAATATATATATATATACCACGTGGGCACGGAGACAAGAAAGAAAGAAAATCCAATGAGAGAAGATATATTTTTGGATATTTCGGCCTTAGGGCTTTTTGAAAACAGAATATCTTGAAAACAGGAGCCAATCAACAATTTCAAGTATCGATTTCATTTTCAGTGACCGAAGATTGGTCTAGTTTGATTGCTTTTGTTCAAGAGGCATTTTGGCTGTTGACCAGTTTAAATATTATGGTTATGTTCAATTACCATGGGCATTTCCGAAAGTACACATTCTTCTTGATTAGATTCAGCAACCCTTTAAATGGTCTAACTTACATGTAAGTTTTCTCGAAAGTGTAACTACAGTAAGCGTACACACACAATTCCACACTTACGTGCATGTGTTTTGTGTTCCTGTCTACTATACTACCTATGACTAATCTTATTCAACAAGCTGACAATACAATTAATTATAATGCTATTTGTAGTGACGTTTTTCCATTTAGTCCTGATCACGATGAATTTCAACTAGAGATGAATTGTGTCGCTACATTAATACGTCATCCCAATGAAATAATTTTTATTTTTATTTTGTACGTCTTCAATTTTCAATGATGTCAGTTTGATTCATAATTGTTAGACAGTTGTGTCTAAGCCCCTCACCACTACATAGAGGGTCATGCCCCGAATAAACTCCGCCATGTTTTTTCTGAATCTCCTCTGTGCATGGTACTTTTGTAGCATTGATGCCATCTTTGGCGCCGTTGAACCCCGAGGTTTGACCAAAATGGCTTTCATTCCAGTCACAGTCCTCCCCATCTGGACTGAAAACTTTGACATATTTTGCAAAGTATCCCTTCGGTCCCACGTACAAATCGAATTGCACTTCATCTCGAACTTCAACGGGCTGGTACAACACTGCCGAGATGTGGAAGAATACTTTATTGTAAGTTTTATTCACTGTTATAAACCCGTAGCGACGTCTGTCTAGATATCGCTTCACGATGCCAGTTACATTAGTATAAAGGAGTTTCTCTTGATATACAGCCTCATCAGGTTCGGAGTCAGAATCTTCAACCCCCGGATTAAGAAACTCTATGGATTCTGCAAAGTACCCTTTCGGTCCGTCACACAAATCAAACATCACCTCATCTCCAACTTCAACGTGCTCGCCTGGGACTTCTGAGATATGGAAAAACACTTTGTTGTAAGTGTCGTTCACTCTGATGAACCCAAAGCTACGTCTGTCTCTATATTGTTTCACTACTCCAGTTACCCCTTGTTGAATGAGTTCCTCTTCTGGATCAGACTCGGACTCAGAATCTTCATTGTCCGAATTAAGAAACTCTATGGATTCCGCAAAGTACCCCTTTGGTCCGACACACAAATCAAACACCACCTCATCTCCAACTTCAACCTGCTCGCCTGGGACTTCTGAGATATGGAAAAACACATTGTTGTAAGTGTCGTTCACTCTGATGAACCCAAAGCTACGTCTGTCTTTAAATTGTTTCACTACTCCAGTTACCCCTTGTTGAATGAGTTCCTCTTCTGGATCAGACTCGGACTCAGAATCTTCATTGTCCGAATTAAGAAACTCTATGGATTCTGCAAAGTACCCCTTTGGTCCGACACACAAATCAAACTCCACCTCATCTCCAACTTCAACATGCTCGCCTGGGACTTCTGAGATATGGAAAAACACTTTGTTGTAAGTGACATTCACTCTGATGAACCCAAAGCGGTGTCTGTTGTTATACTGCACAACCAATCCTGATACATACTTTTGAATGAGTATGCCCTGTGACATGATGACTTGAAAGTCAAGCTTATCGATTATTATATGTTTCTAACTTGATCACGACATCCGTATATTCAACAAATAGCCAATGGTAAGCGTATTGTGAATGATAATACATCATTCACATTTTGTCGCAGATTTTAAGTCTTGACCTGACAATAAAGAAGGAAGTACCTTACAAGCTATATATACAAGTACGAATCACGATAACTAAATGAAAACATAATGTTGAATCATAGAATCATTGCCTTTGCTTCTCAGATTGTGCAATGTTTGGGGATTTCCCAGTTCGTTACGCTTATACACGCTCTAAGAATAGACATACCTTTTCGTATTCACACACGAGGAATATGGGGGTTCATTCGTATAGCGATCGGATAGCACTGATCGCGCGCGTACACCCACCCACACACACACACACACACACACACACACACACACACACACACAAATGAAATAACATTTCAACAACGACATATTCAACAAGCTCTGTTGACTTCCAACAGATTGGTGGATTAATCTAGATTGTACAATAATCAGACCCCGCCCCCTCCTGTTCAAATAGATCAACCCCCATTATATACACTGATATTGCACGCCTCAGCCATGAAGCCCCTACGTCCCCCTCCCCCCACTAAGTATCCACCACTGGACAAAGATAAATTTTGCATATTTTGTATAGTAACCAATTAGGACCAATCAGGTTATTACACTATATATAGCTGACTAGATGATCTAGAAGAACCGATAGTCTTGTAAATCCAGACATCATTATCTTCAGTATACAACACAAATCATCATTAAAGAGAAAGTTCACCCTGATATTAAGTTCGTTCTAATAAAATCAGGAAATGATAAAAATCATATTAGTGAAATTTTGAGGAGGATTTGAAGGAAAAAATAAGAGAGTTACAAATTTTAAAGTTGTAGTCAATCAAAAGCAAATTGGTAATTCTGTGACCTATGTATTGCACCCGACACCATTATGATCATTCCAACTTCATTTGCCATCTATAGTAACCCCAAGGAATGTTATTTTAGATACTTGTTCAATAGCACAACTGCTCATTTTAAATTCGATAGGGTCAAAATGTCTCTTTTTTGTATAAACCGAAAAATTTGTTTTATTTTCATTAATGGGCAATTTATATTTTTTTAAACAAATCAACTGAAGCAATTTTTTTTTTTTTTTGGGTGGGGGGGGGGGGTGAGACCTGTACAAGTACAAAATATCAAGTGAGTTAAAACAGATCGGTCTGTATCAAAAATTAAAATAGTTTGTGGCATGATATACAGTGTGATTCAATAAAAAGGAAAGCCATATTCAAGCCCTAATCTTATTATCTTATTATAATTTGAGTAAGGCCAGAATGCTTTGTTATTAAAAATCATTTTGGCGCTTGCATAAAATTAATGATGGCTTTAAAAATACCAACACCATTGTTGTTGCATGTATATCCATCTAAAGGTCTTCTTTTATTAAATCGTTTAAAATTTCGAAAAAGAATGATTGACATTCTAATAACACACACACATTTTGGTGAACGAGTCTGAGAGCTACTATCAGTGCGGGTTGCATGCAGTCTATAGTCACTGAATCAGTGGTTGCTCTTGACGTGCATGCCGCGCAGCTCGCTAGCACCGTGACGGCCGGAGAGATCTTTCACAGTGTATGGTCATATATACATGTATTTCCTTGACGGGGTGGGTTTGTCGGTATGTGTGAAAGTGTGTGTCTGTGCGTCACTACGTGCGGGGTGTTTATGCCTGTGTGTGCCTTTTCGTGTAAATAAATCCATTTGAATTATTGACTTAAATCGCGATTTAATCAACTTTAAAAAAAAGATCTTTGAATAAAAAAATAAAGAATAGGCCTAACACTCAAAGTTCAAAACAAATGAAAAGATAAGAATGTACTTATATTGTTTTACTTTCTTTTTTGTCATTTTTTATCAGAATTGTTACTTCTATTAAAAAAAATTAAATAAAAAACTCGCCAACCATTCCTTCAAAA
Source organism: Heliocidaris tuberculata (assembly GCA_025618425.1). Taxonomy (NCBI): domain Eukaryota; kingdom Metazoa; phylum Echinodermata; class Echinoidea; order Camarodonta; family Echinometridae; genus Heliocidaris; species Heliocidaris tuberculata. Next base: position 9,959,159 of record CM046850.1, read on the forward strand.
CAGCACACTTTTTTATTTTTTTTATTTTTTATAACACACATGCACACGCTGGTATCAATATGCCTACAGCACTTCATTTATTTGATATATGATAAAGAGCCCTTGCTCAAATAAATGCCACTCTCCATCGCCTTAAACCACTGGACCACGGCACCTCCACGGCACACGCACGTAAGCACGGGCACTCACTCACACACACACGCACACGCACACACACCCTCACACACATTGACTTGTGGGGAACTGTATTGTTTTCTCCTTTTGTACTTTGTACCCCACAAGCACTTCTCCTATTGTATTTTGTACCCCACAAGCATGACGGAATAAAGGCCATCATTGTGCTCTTTTGTTCTCTGTACCCCACAAGTGTATCTATGTAAGGGCACACACACGCACACAGTCTTTTTTGCCTTTACTCTCGAGGACAGCTATTGTTCCTCTATTATTCTCCTGTCCTCGGAAAGCTGACGGAATAAGGCTCAAATCTATTGTTTGGCGTCCGAGGACTATTGTTCTCAGGAATTTTTCTTTGTTCACCGTCCTCGCTCATACGGCTATACCTGTCCACACACACCCACACACACACACACACACACACACACACACACACACACACATATATATATATATATATATATATATACACACACACACACGCACACACACACACACACACACACACATATATATATATATATATATATATATATATATATATATATACATATATACAGTTATAAACAAATTATTCATACCCTTACCAAGATTTGAATTTTTTCTATTTTGTTTTTCATTAAAAAATTGGTTTGTCTTGGTTTATGCACATGTACTTGATCATGTGACAAAGAATTTTACGAATAATATTATATAACATAATAAAATTCACAACATTCCACTAGTTAACCTTTCATTTTTAAAACAGAGACATAAAACTTCAAATTACAAGGGGTGTGAAAAATTATGCTGTTATATATAGACCTCTTTTTATGAAAATATTCATGTATCCAACATCAAACTCTCTTATGCATTTATTTATGTATTATATTTATGATCACCTCTGTCACCTTTTTTTCAATCCACAATTAAAAACCAAGTGAAATTGCTGCAAAACATTATAATGGTATGGTAGTTGATAATGTCCTCTTTAAATTGGCAGGGTGTTCATTAAAATCTGACCATGGATGACTGAGCACTGGCCAATTTAAAAACCATGTCAAAATCGTCTTTGCCCAAGTTTGTGATGAATTGTGTCAGGAGTATCTATCATCATGTGTGAGTGCATTCAGTTGGAATAGAGTCCATTCAACTAAACTATGGGTTAAACTTCAATCGCATTCAAAACGTGGGCAGAAGAAAGTTTGACATGAACCAGGCAAAATGCTACTGTTTAGCTGTTTAAGGCGTCAGATGAAAGAAGACATGATAGGCTATAAGATGAGCATATTTGACTATATATATGTGTGTGTGTGTGTGTGTGTGTGTGTGTGTATAATTGTAAGGAAATAACATATACAACAGCTTTGGCAACTCTCGTGGAAATAATTATAATTGTGAGAAATGAAAATGAGAGAATAATGGTTGCGTAGCTTAAATCAAAGTTCCCCAGAGCTGTCCTCCCTTTTTAAATTTTTTTTGCAAAGGTTGAAAAAAATGTCTCCGCCGGGAATCGAACCCAGGTCGTTGGCTTAGAACGCCAATGCCTTAACCACTAGACCACGGAGACGGGCCAGTGATTTCGGCGACACCAGATTCAACTGTCCGACAGATTGACAAATCTTCAACCTTATTAATTAATTCCTTTGTCGGGGGCAGGTGAGTTTTAAACAAAGACAAGCCGCATGCCTCAGCTGGATCCAAGCGAATGATTTGAGATACATGTATACATTAGAATGATATCATTATAAACAATTGTAAGGAAATAACATATACAACCACCCTCTAGGGTGGAAATAATCATAATTGTGAGAAACGAAAATGAGAGAATAATGGTTGCGTAGCTTAAATCAAAGTTCCCCAGAGCTGTCCTCCCTTTTTGAACTTTTTGCAAAGGTTGAAAAAATGTATCCGCCGGGAATCGAACGCGGGTCGTTGGCTTAGAAAGCCTATGCCTTAACCACTAGACCACGGAGACGGGCCAGTGATTTCGGCGACACCAGATTCAACTGACCGACAGACTGACAAATCTTCAACCTTATTAATTAATTCCTTTGTCGGGGGCAGTTGAGTTTTGAACAAAGACAAGCCGCATGCCTCAGCTGGATCCAAGCGAATGCTGTGAGATACATGTATACATTAGAATAATATCATTATAAACAAGGAATTGGTTAAGGCACTGGCATTGGCGTTCTAAGCCAACAAAAAGAGAGGCCACAATGCATACTTTTTCTCCCAAAGGGGGGGGGGGCACATCCGGCCCGGATGTGCCCCCCCCCTTAATCCGCCACTGTGGTAGATGATCAGAAATATTCATATAATATTGAATCTTTGGTGGCTGAAAATCCGTAAATGAGAAATGGTGTTTAAAGGTCACATTCTTTCATATTCCACCCCATGCTGAAGCTGAAAATCTTAGTTCTAATTTATTTGTTGTTTCATTTGGTCTATAGATTCTTTGTAATTTATGCACCAAACCAATGTTATATTCGACATAAATGTTTTGTGTTGAATACTTGATTTATTTGTTGTTTTATTTGGGTAACAGATTCTCTATAAATTATGCGCCAACTTATAATTTTCATTTCGATAAAAACATTTTGCGTTGTATACTTCATTCATTTTATGTTTTATTTGGGTTGCATCCCCAAGTTAAGTGCCAAATCAATTTTCGATTCGATAAATGTATTTTGCGTCTTAGTTCTAATTAATTTGTTGTTTCATTTGGTTTGTAGATTCTTTGTAATTTATGCGCCGAACCAATTATCTATTCGATGTAAACATTTTGCGTTGTATAATTATTCATTTGTTGTTTTATTTGGGGTGTAGAATCCCCGTAAGTTACGCCCCAAGTCAATTTTTGATTCCTTAAAAATATTCTCAGTTGTATGGCTACATTCATTTGTTGTTTTATTTGGGTTGTAGATTATCCATAAGTTAAGCGCCAAATCAATTTCCAATTCGATAAAAACATTTTGCGTTGTATCCTTCATTCATTTGTTGTTTCATTAGGGTTGAATATTATCCGTAAGTTCTGCCCTAAATCAATTTTCGAGTGCTTGTCAGCCCCGGCGCTACACATAGCAGACGACAAAGCGATAATGCGATCGCGATAATTCCATTATCGCGTCTTGGCGATCGCCGAACGTGCATGCATTAAAATAAAACCGCACACGCATAGAAAAAAAATAGAAAACTGCTCACGCGGAACTCAACTCGAGTTGAGTTCCGCGCGTCGATCGTTTACGCTGTCCTTTATTTTCTTCAAACTCCTTAACCGCTAACCTGTAGAAAGCTGCATGGGTAAAGTTATTTGGGGTTAATTTTATACATTCTAACTGTACACAAATTATTGGGGGGGGGGCGGCCTCAGAGACCCTTTAAGCAAGAGTAAATTCGGTGAGGTTAAAAACTATTGCACTAGCTATCATGTAAAGAATAAGTTACATCACAAACCACCTCAATTATATAATCAACGACCAAAGGCTTGTAATGAATTGAAATGTATTGATTATGTCTGCAACCGAGGAATAAAATATTATAGTGAAGCATGGTCATGATGGTTGTGTCACGACCCTTGTCATGTACGAATGAAGTAATTAGCATAGATGGAAGGTTCATATTGTAATATTGGTGTGGAATCGTCGTCTGAGACATTTATAAACAATGACATTCAAAATAATATACACCTATTACCAATTCTTTGAGAAGGGAAATAAAGAAGATTAAAAATTGCAACATTAAGTCTACCTTGATTTACCACATTCACTAATTAATCTTAAGCACAATGTTTGAATTGGTAATATTTAGGACGGTTAGGGAAAAAAATTCACTGTCACTGTCAAACATATCTCAAAACAATCCTTGGATGATACATTATATGGTATATTGGAAACAAAATATTAAATGCCTATCGAACAACTCTGATAATTATCCATGCATTGTAATACTGAGTGTGAGTATTTGTACAGATAGCTGTCAATAAGACATACATATTCCATCATAATAATTTAGTGTCCTTACCAAGTAAGGCAAAGCACTATCAAATTAAAATGATTTGGGTCGAAAGGTTATCAAAACATGAATTTTGATGCGCTTCTATTTAATACTTGTTTCTATGGGGCCTGAATTTCTCGTATATATGAGTCCTGTGCACAGTGATCTGAAGAAAACATGCAGAAATACGACAAGCAAAAACTCATCCTAAACCAGTCAGGAATGCCACAGAGATAGTGTACAGTAATGAACCGCGATCAGTATCCTACACTAACCAAATTCCCAATTTAAGCCAGGAACCAAACACTATATCCTAAACCAAATTTAAAACTCGTTTACTTTGCTCCCTCGCATATGTTTATGAAGAATCTCGCAATTTTGCGCCCCCAATATTGGATGTAGTCCATAGATAGTATTCTAAAGGTTAAAGGGAAACTTGAGTTATGGGAAAGGTAAAAAATAAATTGTGAGCTTTCCCATTCTTTTATGTTAGTTTGGAAGATTATCATAGTAGATATGTCCCCTGAAGAGGATTGCTCTTCAAATGCTCTCACATTCAAAATATGACAAGAAACAGCTGAAATGTTCGGTCCGAACATTTGTGTGTAGTCCCATATACACATTTCTGTGTGCAGTGCATGTGACTCTTAGCAGGATTGAGTCAATTTCATGTCATTTTGGTGATTCCAAAACCTTACAGCTTACACCAATTCTTATATGCTATACTGTATAATCAACCTTTCCCAATTCTCCCTATCGCATATAGCCGATATCAGCCGATATCAGCTCCCGATGCCGATATCGGGGACAACGATGTTGGCACATATATTTCCGGTTCCAGTCTATAGCTATAGCGAGCATACACTGATATTTCCTTGCTTTTTTCGTGCGTGATTGTTCTGCTGAAAACACGTTTTGCATCGTCGGCTCAACATCCCACATTGGGTGGCTTCACAGAAGAATCCCATTTAAATATCAACTGTATAAAATCACGATTATTTGCTAGATTAGGAACAAAAGGGAGTTTTTGCTAGGCTGACCACGTCTTCTAACACATTGTCAATGACGCTGCGGCCGGACCCGGAAGCTCGGTTGCCAGCAATCACATGCCCAAAAATTAGAGCGCCGCATGCGTTCGGATTCGGAGAGCTATATGCGATACGGAGAATTGCTTTAAGACAGTTTCTTTCACAAATCAGTCTCATGACCAGAACTCAACTTTATCTTAAAGAGTAAAAAATTAAATGGTCTGTCCCTTTGCTCCGCATTTGTTCAGTTGTATATTATCAAACATTAGCTACCCATCCCTGGTTAAATGCATGAAATTTTTTTCACGTAGTGTCATAATCATAATAATAAAATCGAGAAAATCTGGTATATAATTCTAGTCGGCTGTCGGGAGGGGAGGGGGCGCAATTTTATCGTTTGCCCCGGGCGCCATACTAAAATAAATTAAATAATGAATAAATAAACCCTCGATACGCCACTGTGCAGTCGGCATAAGAGGCACTCTTTACAACAATGTAAATGCCTGTATTTTAACTGGATTATTTGATAACTACCTGCATTTTTTAAGTATAGGAAAATGACTGTGGGAGATGAACATTTTGAAGACTTTCGGTGGCTCCTTAACATTAAAAATCACTGGCGCTATTTCCCGCATTATGATAAAGTTGCGTTTCTTTCTTTGAGCGACATTGAATTAGAACTCAACTACTTCTAGCTCTTACAACTATAAGGTCATAGGATCTATTTTTTTCTCAAATATTTTATTGTTGAGCAGAATTTTTTTTTAAAGGGAGGACATATAACAACATGAAATCTATGGTGTTCGAGATGTCCTCCCTAAAAATATGCAACGAAAATTCAACTTCCAAATATTAAAATTCAACTTTCACGAGACCAATATTGTTGGTCTCATGGGATGTCGGTCCCATGGACCTTCACAAAAGGTGTCAAAGTGTAGTGAGAATGTTATATCAAAACTTTGTCTCATTTTTTAGCTTATAACTTAAAGAGGAAGTGCACCCTGATATCAGGTTTGTTTTAAGAGAAGCTGAAATTTTAAAGAAAGTGACAGTTTGAGCAAAATCCTATAAGAAATAAGAAAGTTATGAATTTTCCAAGTTGGAATCAATTAACCAAAAAATTGGCAACTCCGTGATGAATCTTGCGAGGTCCTCTCCCATTTGCCCTCAGTTCTAAAAAATATTTATATTTTCTCTGAAGAAAATATTTCATCATATATGCACTCTAGATGTAATCATTGCACATTATGTTTTTACACAAATTCTGTATAAAAGAAATCTACTCTTTCATCAACAACTAAGAAAATCAAAATTGATATAATTTTGTGTACAGATCAAATGGAAGAGGACCTCGCAAGATACGTCGAGAAGTTGCAAATATGTGTTTGATCGATTATTAGAACTTAAAAACTTCATAACTTTTTTAAAAAATTGATTGTCGGATCTCACCAATCTTTCTCTCTCATGTTTCTGTTTTTATGCAAATCAACTCAATACTAGGGTCATGGGCGGCGGAGCCGGGGGGGGGGGCTGCAGCCCCCCCCCCCCCCCACTTTTTTTTCAGTAGACACGTTTTTTAAAACCCCGGAAAAGAACGTTCGAAAATTGTCATTAATGCGTGAAATCAAATCAGCCCCCCCCCCTCTTCAAAAACGCTCCGCGGCCCCTGCAGGGTGAACTTCCCCCTTTAACATAATTTTTTTTTTTAACTATCACCATCTCTGCATCTTAATGTCAGTGCAACCTACCTTCATGGTGCATCTTGTCTGTGTACCGTCCATGTTTTGTGCCGTTGCACTTCTTGTTTTGACCTTTGTGGTTGTCATCCGAGTCATCCACCACTCCATTTAAAATCTTAACTGATTCTGCGAAGTATCCTTTTGGTCCTAGGTTCAAATGAAATGTCACTTTATCCCCAACACGGACAGTGTTCTCCGAGACTGCAGAGATGTGGAAGTACACTTTCCTCAAAGTATCATTGTTATCTTCGATAATGAACCCATGGCGACGTTTGGAAGAATACTGTTCAACCACTCCAGTGACGTCATGTTGAATGAGTTTCCCTTCTGATGGATCTGATGTCTCTCTATTAGACTTCGAATCCACTTTTCGATTTAAAAGTTTGATATTTTTTGCAAAGTATCCCTTCGCTCCTTTATGCAAATCAAATTCCACCTTATCTCCACCTTTAACCGACCCGTATTGGATGGCGGAGGTAATGAAGAGCACTTTGCTATACGTGCCATTCACGTATATAAACCCATAGCGAGATTTTTTTAAATACTGAATCACTACCCCAGTTGCATCCAATTCAAGAAGCACCTCTGTATCCAAGAGCTTAACAGATGCTGCACAGTGTCCCATCGGTCCGATATACAAATCACATTTTACCTCATCTCCAACTTGAACATGCTTGTATAGGACTTCGGATTCGTCGAAAAACGCTTTGATGTTGTCATTAAGTGATATAAAACCATATCGAAATACATCGTCATACTGCATCACCACTCCACTAACACCTGATCTAAGTTTGATCAGAGTAATATAATTCCTACCTCTGCTATGCCACATGGTGACACTTTCAAAATAAATCCATTCGATTACAGGTTTCCAACTATCTCAAAGCAAATTGAATGATTATAGCTTTACCGTAGGATAAACAAGAAATCCACCAAGTAATGGTTTCGCAGTCGATAATGGAATCTGGTCATGTTGACAGCGAAATGATAACATAAGAAGATGTCTGATTTTTTTTTTCAATAGACACATTCAAAATTGTGCAATGGCGTTATTTATAAGGGAAATTTTGATTATAAAAATTTCGCAATAGCTAGGCTAATGTTCGGAAGTGGTTAGTTACGTTTTGCAAGTTAGTTTCACTTCCCGTACATCATTAAGTTTATATTTATATGAGAGGATTGTTCGAATATCTGGAGGATGGCATATATAACATTGTTTTGGGCAGCTTTTGAGAAACCAGGAGAATAATATCAAAAGATACCTGATTAATGAATTATAATAATTAAAAAAAAAAATAGAAACACAGCATTTGAAACAGCGGAGCATGTTTCATAGTTGAAAAACATATCATTAACTAATTGAGATATTTAAAATTTTTTTTTTACAAAAGTGTTATTAGTCTCCATGTAGTCAGTGGGGGGGGGGGGGGCATTATCACCTCAAGTCCGCTTCGGTAGGGGTGAAATCTACCTTTCTTTTTTTCTTCGGCTATAGTGTACGTCTGCTGTTATAATAGGGCCAAATGCTCTAGTGACTGCTACGTATGGAAGATTAACTTCAATGAGTATTATTTTCAGATTCAGTTTTTTCAGATTTCATAGATTTGTTGCATTTCCTTTACTTTTTTTTTTTAATTAACACTTGTACAGTCATTATGACTATGAGAATAGGTTAACATTTTGGGGTCAGGTGTATTTTAAAGAAATTAATGTGACTTGCACCTTTTACTGGGATAGCACATTTCATTCCTGTAAACCTACACAGAAATTGTTGAAATTGTCCACACTATGAATCCATTTCTTGAGAGAGTCATACTGTAATAGCTCCATCTACGTCGAAAGGTTTACCTTTCGACGTAGATGGAGCTATTACAGTTTTCTCTGTCACTCCTCAGCATGACTAATTATGCAGTGGTCTGAAGAAAACAAGTACATTGTACTAGGAAAACGTCACACAAAAACTCTTTATCCTAAAATTCCTAACTCTAATGACAGAACAAAAACCATACTTACCCTTTCAGGACAATAATTATTTAAGGGCTAATTAGATCACAATGTCATTTTTGTTCTTCAAATGGGCAACAATTATATTTTTCTTTTATTGCACATGGTTCTAATAAGATGTAATGTCTATAAAAACAATATACATGGTTTGTACTTTTCTCGAAAAGTTGAAGAAAAAAAATGCCAATTTTGATAAACAAAATTATTTTGAACCTCTCAATGTGTTGCCAATTTAAGGATTTTAAAGCTTGTTCTCGTTTTTAAAATTCCTGGCATCAAACGCAATATGGTTATGCAACAAAAATGGACATAGTGTGTGCAGATTTTTTTTTCGCTCTTTCTACTCACGCATCTGGTGTATTTTTGAGAAGTCTGAAACAAAAGTTATTGGGTCAAACCACAAAATGTGGTAAATTTTCTTGAAAGGGGTTAAGAGTAACCCTAAACTTAACATAAAACCCAATCGTAACCCTAACCCTATATCTTTGACGACATAAAGCCTGGAGCAATAGTTGCCGGAACATATATATATATATATATATATATATATATATATATATATATATATATATATATATATATATATATATATACATCGGAACATCTACACGGAAAGGGAATAGGGACTCTGAGACACCTCTTAATGTTATTTATATAAACACAAATTCACACATACACTCACGCACACGCACACGCACACAGAAAACACTATATACAAAACAAAGATTGCAAGATAATGTAATTCTAAGTCGGCATTGATGTTTGGAATTCGATATAAGCTGTTGGCAAAATATACTGAAGAGGACATGAAAATTGTAAGGAAGGAAATGTAGATAAAGATATATAAATCGCAAAATTGTCAGTAAGTCTTGACAATGACAACCCACCCCACAATGTACATGATGTAGGCTACCAAACGGTTTAGCCAAACCAAGGGGTTATCACAGTTCTGTGATAACTCCTTGGCCAAACCCCTCATGAGAAAATTTAGCCCGCGGTGCGGCAATGACTGTATAGAAACTGAGTGTCGTAAAAGCAATCAACTTACCAGCATAAAAGGAAAGTTTATATTCACTTGCAAATCGCTCTTGAAAATAAGTATACCGAAAAGTAAAAATAATCAAATAAAATCGATACTTCAGGCTTGAAGGAACAATAAAGGGGTCGTAATATATTATCTGAATGCAGCTGAATTATTTAAACGTCTATCGCAGGAAGTTCGTGGATCGGTTCTGCGGTTCATTTCAAACGACTTCAATCCCCCCCCCCCCCCCCTCCATCGTTGTATTTGTATCATTTGCTTCCAACCCCTACTATCTCTCCCCCCCCCCCCCTCTCTCTATCTATCTATCTCTTTGTATTTGTATCATTTACTCCCCTATTCCAACTCTCCCTTTCTTTCTCTCTCTCTCTCCTTTTCCCCACATCTTTCTCTTCCTTTTAAACTCTCTTTCGTTCTTCTGCAACACTTCTCAATTACCCCCTACTATTAACACAAAGTGATATCTTGGCTTTCTGCTCTGAAATGAATTACATTCATAAATATACCGGTATTTAGACCAGCCATGTCAACCGATGAAAATTAATTGTCAACGCTATGAAACTACAAATGATTTAAGAATGTATTTTTATTTCGTGAAATAGAGAAATGTAAGTTGATCTAGTCGGTCAAGTAATCTCTATTTGATTCCTTTAATCTAAGCACACCATCAAACCATATTACCTAAATCTACTAAAAGCCTGGGTAGCATGCACATATTTTCTAGTCATGACTTGGAATGGCATAAAATCAATTGTATTTGAAAAATATATGAAAAAAAGATGCCCACCCTTTATGTAAGGCGTGGAATCTTATAAGTCACAAACCTTATCCAAGGAAACTTTTGAAAATTTTAGAATGTTGAAGGGAAATTATTCAAAAATAAGAGTTTAGTGATTGCTAATTAACAGACCATATAATAAGCTAATTCTAGTGCATTTGTGGTTTAAACCGCTTTAGATAGTTTTAAGAGTTATTCTTGCTTTAAATTTCTCTTTAATTATTATCTTTCTCAAAGTAGTTTCCAAAAGAAAAGTAATAGTTTGTATCACTACTTTACCCCCCCCCCCCCCCCCCCCACAATGGCCTATGATATGATATCTTCATTTTTTCTCTTTCTTTTGAATTTTTTAGGGGGTTATCATTATTTAGTTTCATGTATTTGCTGTAGTACTTTCAGGGAAGATTCTATTTGGGACCTTGCGCTTGAGGAATGGAATATACATGAATATCATTTGAGATAAATCCATCCAGTGCAAATGGCTGATGGAACTTTTTATATCAACCAAAAGAACACATTGACATAATATAGTTTGCCACATTGTCTATATGATTACTCTAACCAAGGAAGTCTTGGTCTAACCTGGATATGATCTTTGTAATGTATTACCACGAAAAAGTAGAATTGGTTTTGTTTGCCTGTACTTTGCGATTTTGATTTCACTATTCTAATGATCATGATGTTCACGCATTCTCTATTTGCTTTACATAAAACATTATGTCCAAGGTTATTGACAACTAAAACTTCTTGTCTAAGAAGAAAGTAAATAATGTCTAGAATTCTCGAGAAAAAAAGAAACCCAGATACTTTCACAATTATTATACAGTCTCTATGCTATTGGCGAGATTCAGGGAAGTTTAAAGTCAGATAATTATTCTATGAAATTGATAAAAAGACAGCGCATGATTTATAAAGACAATGAGTTTGTTAACGATTTCATAGTCGGTAAACACGACAGGCATGACAGGAGATGTCGTTGTCAACATTCAAAAAGTTAGGTGTACAAGAAATGGCACTCAATCCCTTATGACGTTTCATATCTACCCCTTTCCACGGACAGTGTCGTAAACCATTTTTATCAGGACCCCCAGGTAGGCCAAATTAAAACCAAACCATATATTATAAAAGATCCAGGATTCGGTGAACCATATTCGCGGTACCCCAAACAGACTCCTTTTCATAAAATGGATAATAATATATTGAAGACAAAGTCAATATATTTCTTCCTTGGTAGATGGGTTTCGAAGTATTGATGGGCGGGGTCGATTGTGCATGTCATATTTTGATTAATACCTAAATATTGAATTAGACAAATTGTTACAATGGATAAGAGCCAATAAGTTGTCAGTAAATTTACAAAAATCAAAATGTATGCTCTTTAGCAATTCTATAGATAACTTACCACATAATATTAACCTAGATTATACTGATAGTGAAGTCGTCTCTTCAATGAAATTTTTAGGTTTGACGATAGACGATAGACTCTCGTGCATGTCATCAGGTCATGGAAAGTACACGTTGGTACTATTTGTCGAACAATTTCCCGTAATTATACATAAGGTTAATTTTTTTTTGGCCAACTTCTTCCCTGTTAATGCTGTACTCGACATTAATTTTACCCTATCTAAATTATGGTATTATTGTTGGGGGAATACACACAATTCTTATCTTCATAGAATACTACTTTTACAAAAGAAAGCCATGCGTGTTATTTGTAACACTTCATGGAGATCCCATATTGATGGCTTGTTATAGAAAATAAAATCTTGAAGATAACTGATTCATATCGCTATAACCTTGGTCAGTTTATGTACCAGTTGAATAATAATGCTCTACCCTCAATCTTCACTATAGTATTCAATAAAAACAAAACTATACATCAATACCCCACATGACAATCTGACGAATTTCATCTGCCATTAACTAGAACTATACTCTCTAAACATGCTAAATCCATATTCACTTTCACAGGCCCGAAGCTCTGGACCATTCTTGATAATAGCATCAAGAATGCTCCTAGTTTAAACTCTTTTAGATTTAAATTTTAAAAAATTTCTTCTGAGTAATTATTCTCAAACGTCGGCTCTTTAAATCTCATCACCCCTCAACCTTCTTCACTTTATTTCACTCAACAGTGTACACGATTACGTTCCCATTCATTTTATACTGCCATCCGTATTCTGGTCGGTCTGTGTTTTGTTGTGTGTGTCTATAGGTAAGAGTCCTACCCTCTCTCGTTCCTTGTCTCCCTTCCTTTCCTGTCTCTTTCACTCCTCTTATGTTTTGTTTATCCAGTTTATGTACTATTTTTGCAATTATAAGTTATAGGGGGCTGCAATCTACAAGCCCAGCTTTTTAGCAGTCCCTAGTTTATGTTTTTCTATGTCTATTGTACCTGTAACCAATAATTGTAAAGTTTCATTGATTTGCTATGTACGATGTAAACCTATATATTTTATTTTGTTGGAAGTGGAAATAAATTAAATGAAATGAAATGTGGTGGAAGGTTATTCCGACTGAAGATCGCTCGTATATATTGGGGAAAAGTTGGACTGGTCGCTCAGAAGATCATTAATTTCTTACAGAATCGTCTCATAATTTAATTCTGTTTGATATAGACAACAGTTTGATGTGTTCACCATGAGTTTTATTACAATCCACGTAGAATGGTGAAGTACCGGCAGTTGTTAAAACAAGACAGCCAACTGCCATGTTGAACGCAGTGTGTTCTATCTTGCGATTGATCCGAATTGATCGCGACTCAACTTGGGTTTTGATATCAATCGCAATTTCTCCTAACATAAGAAAAGTCGATTGTAACTTTGATTGGCTGGGATACTTGTAATCGATTCGGATCAATCTATAACTCTTTATTAAGGCGGGGCCACTTGTCAGTCCATCTGGAGACCGAATGATTTCAAAGTGCGTTCGAGAAATTGAGATGACTAAAGAAGATGAAGCTTGTGCAATATCATAGGTGGATGAACACCCACGACAATGCATTTAGAATTAGCACTAAATAGGCTCACAAAGGGGAAGAGGTAAAATAATAATAGAGACTAGTATGTTGTAGGTTGGGGGTCAGAAAGACGTTAACTAAGCAGCACTTTACATAGAGTTTATGATCTTCTGGATCTCAGCAGATGATTTATAAAAATCTACTAATATATCATAAGACAGTGGCGGATTTAGGGGGGGGGGTACATCCGGCCCGTGCCCCCCCCCCCCTTTGGAACCCAAAACCTTTTGTTGTTGTTGTTGTTGTTGTGTTGTTGTTATTGCTTGTCAGAGATTTATGGAGGGAAAGTAGACCCGCATACCCCCCCCCCCCCCCCCCCCCCCCACTGAGCGACATTTCGGGAGCTGGCGAGACCAAAAAGTACGGGTCTCCCTCCAAGCAAAAGTGACAAACCTGCATTTGTGTGCCCCCCCCCCTTTTTTTACAAAATCCTGCATCCGCCAAGGTCATAAGCAATGTTAAACGAGACAAAAGAAAAAAAAAAAGAAGAGAACTTATTCGACATCAGGATGAAATGTTTCCCCTCACTTTCAAGACTCGGGCCCTCAAGCTCTAAAGAGATATGTTTCACATAAGATAAGTTAACATCACATTTCTTAGCGATCCACGATTCCCCGAATAGCGACGAAACCTGTCCCACTACGATATCACATCTAATCAAGGAGTAACTCCTTGATCTGATAAACCTTTTACGGTACATGTTGTAACTAAGCCTGAATTGGGGCCATGATATGGACTTTCCCTTAAATCAGTTCCACATGGCTGTGGAAATGGGTTTCCCCACCACTTCACATTTCACTTCAGGAAATATGTAAACTTGTGTTTTCAGAGAAAGTAATTCCAGTTATTTATAGTTTTGAACATGAAACTGACAATGAAATATTTTACCACTTCTCTTACTATCCCTGAATTCTTGGTATTTTCGAATAATATAATCGTCCGAAAATATCTTCCACTTATTTTACAGCTGAAGTCTCATCAATCCTTAAATTCATCGTGGGTACTTTCTTTAATTGTCTTCGAACCTTATGTATGTATCGTATTTATTCATTGAACTTCATTGACATATCCATCAATAGTTTGTTCGAACGTAACATCAATAACCAGAAAAATAATAATATTGACTGTAACATGTGTACTTTACTTGAATTTTATTTTCTCTGACTTTCTCTCTCTCTCTCTCTCTCTCATACACACATACAAACACACCAACACCCCACGCACACACACTCAATAATGATCAAGCACATTTAATTAACTCATGTATTTTTCAAATTAAAAAAAAACAACCTTCAAAATTTTGAATGATTAAGTTTAAATCTCCTGTTCAATAATAATATCAACAATAGCTAATCAACAATTTGATTTGTTCTATATGTATATTGGATCATGTGATCATTTCATGTAGCTTAAAGATAAAGTTGAGTTCTGGTCATGCAATCACATTGTGAAAGAAAATGTCTTCTGAATGCAACAGGGAATGGTTGATCATGTCTACATACGAATCGGTGTATATTATACTGTGAGGTTTTGGAATCATCAAAATGATAAGAAATTGACCCAATCTCACTGAAAAGCACATGCACTGCACACAGAATTGTGTCATATGGGACTGCGCAATGCGCATACATGTGACATGAATGTTCTGCCCGAACTCTTTAGCTATTTTTCCTCATATTTCGAATATGAAGGTTTTTAAGAAGCAATCCTTTTGAAGGGATATTTCTACTATGTTCTTCCAAACTGACATAAAAGGAAAGAGAAAGCTCAGAAATTATTTTTCACCTTTCCCAGAACTCAACCTTCATTTTAAAACGCAGGCGTTATGGTGTTGATCCCTTCACATCTTGGAAGTTGGCCGGAATGGAAGCAGAAAAATCAGAGCGAGAAAAGTTTCAGAAAAATCAGCTGGAAAACGGAAAGTGTGTTTATCAACATCGGGGTTACAGGTGATAATATGGGGATCATTTAAGTTTGCCAATATATATGCATGTATTCAAAATGGTATCACGCAGGAAAACTGTCCATATGTTGTTTATGAAAATAAAAAACCCCGATCGAAAAGACTTTCCAGAAATCCAATATCCCCGTGTATTGCCTAAAGAAAACATGTTGGGATTATTTGTTCGCAAGTTTCCACGTTTCAAAAGGTGATGCACAAGACTATTGAAAATGGCTGATTTTTTAAAAAGTCTTTGCGATCATGTTAAAATTACTATTTTTCCAATTATCATAATGGAATGCATACTTGTATGTATGTCCCCATGTAAAGTACAGATATGTATCATAAAAGTTAAGAAAAGAGATTGCGAATATATAAAGATTCCCCATAATCTTTGGTGATCTTAATTTTTCAAAATTCATTATTTTTTATATTAATATTCAACTTCCATTTCTTTGATTTATAACTTATTTACTCGTAAAATGTTGTTTAAAGCATGAAATAAATGATTTCTTGATAAATGCATACGCTGTCATCATGATGTACAACATGTGACATTCGTTTAAGAGCAGAAGAGGGTATTAGAATTGCTTGATGAAATGAAATAAACCAATTCTGCATTATATGTAAATCATGATGTTTATTACGTAGAACTAATTTACATATTTTATTGTTGTTTCAAGATCACATTATCAGTAATCATATCTACCATCAAAATAGTAAATATAAAGATTATAAAGGACGACGCCCAGGTCATGACTTACAAGTGACAATGTTCGGCTGTCTTGTTACACCATAAATTTAAGAGTAATAATAAATTGATACCAGCCATGTTGAATAACATGTGAGACTAGTGTACAAGGTTATGAGAAATGAGAGACCTCATCATCAATCGTGTTATCGCACGTTGTCAACAGAAGGCTACTGGCTTTATGAAAGACTTGCAAATGGAAATTAACCCATTATCCGCTGGATCTGGGCTGTCCATTTACTAAACCTATCATGGGAACGCGATCATTCAGTAGTCAAAGGGTTAAATATTAGCACCAGCAGGATTGCATGCTCAGAGAACCTGTTAAAAAAAAACAACATAATTTATCTTCTTCTATATTTATGCAATTATCAATTTTAAGAATCATTATTTATAAGTATGATTTTGATTTTATGTAACGGTTTCTGTGTTATAAAGGCTTTCTACTATGACATACTACTCAGTACAATGGGTGAATTCAAGTTCGGTGGTGAAAGTTGGTGTTGGTGTTGGGGCAAAACTAGCACCAGCCACAACACCGAACCTGAAATGAAGCTGGTGCTGGGATTGACTTCACTAGGTGCTGAGCTATCAATAATGTGATTGGTATTATTTTTATAAACCCGAATTCGGTGTTGGGGTTAGAATCAGCAGCCCAATTCAATGTTCTGAATAGTGTTTCGATTCTAAACAAATCATTTAAAATCTCATGGTTACTGGAAGAATATCTGTCAATGACTTTCCCTTCTTTCCGCCCCTCTTCCTCTCTAAAGTTTAACTTAAAACAATACCTACAAGTATTTTTTGTACAAGGAAGTAATTCAGGCCATCAGTGAAATAACATGGGACCTGTATTCAAGTGATAGACAAGATTTACACTCTAAAACATGTAGATACTTGCGCCCGCACCTACAGCGAACTTGAAATCACCCATTGCCTCCAACAAAGGCTGACAAATTAAAAGGTAATCTAACCTTTGTAATAAGTCGATTCGTGTGAAAGCAGAAATATAACAGAAAAGGGGAAGTTAAAGTTTGAAAGAAATTTGGACAAATGATAAAAAAAAAGTTACCAATGTTTAAAGAACTGAAGATCGCTGAATCTATGCGAATTTCATATTGAAAAATTGGTTACTCGATTGTGATGCGTTCTCGAATAATTCTCCCATTTGTTGTACACTAAGATACCATTAATTTCCGGTTTTCTCCTTTGCCTCTGTTTCCTCGGGGCAGTACTTTTAAGGTTGCTTTCCCTTTAAGAGATGATTTCAGACTTCGATTAGACGTATAGAACTACGTCAAAATATTAAGTAGATGTACTTTCGGCTCGTGATTATACGAAATAAGTGAAGATATAAGAGAGGTGGACTAACTAAAGACAAATAAGGAATATACATAATGGTACGAATTATTTTGATCGACATGATGAAGACATATGTATAAAGTAGAGCTAAATCTGTAAAAATGTCGTAATCGAGTGGTTTAACATAAAAACAAAGAACAGATAGCATTTGAAGGCGGAATGGTACATCTATGTCTCGGAGTCATGCAAACTCCATCGTCAGCCATAGTAGCCATACTGTGTAGTAGTCATGGAACATGATATTCATTCATTGTAACATTGGTGACCTCATTTATTTACCTTATGCCAGCCTCAGAAGAATGTTTTCTATCATTAAAAAAAAAAATATTGGATCACGTTGACTGTGGCGAGCTAGACCAGCAATAATAAGTACCAAACGCAATAAACCTTGATAAAACAAACGGGTTAGTTTGTATCTCCAGACCATCATCCATGTGATATGCAATAAATGGAAATATCATTTAAAAAGAATTTCATTCAGTAATGACCTCTTTAGAGACACACAGTACCTCACATGGAGCCAGTGGCGTAGCTACATGGAACAAGTGGCACGCCCCCCCCCCCCGAAAAGGGGAAAGAGAAAGGGCGAATATAAGCGCATTACTATATCCTTCCACTGGACACGATGGCATGCGCGTACTACGCTTATTGAGTTTTAAACCATAGGTTAAATAAACTTCCTTCGTGAATTCGGGCCACTGATGTCGATGCGCCCTCAATGTCTGGACTCTACGCTACGCCACTGCTTGGAACATTGTTACACGCCACAGAAACGTGAAAGTCTATAATAAACGGGTCGAAATAATCATGATATTCCTTGAATTTCTTTTATACATGAGTTGTGTAATATCAGAGGCGAAGATACGGGGCCGGGAACACGTTCCACGGGAATGGTAATATAAATGGGAAATGACGAGAAAAGAAGACAACAGAACCCTCCCACACACTCCATCTAATCGCTTACCATGTTACGTACATAGCCAGCAAAATCGTTCCCCCCCCCCCCAGATGTCAGTGCCCCCTTAATGCCTGCACCCACGCCAACGCCTCTGCTTGGAGTTGGCCAATACTTCGTGTTAATTTCAGTAACAGGTCGAAGTAATATATGATTTGCCTTGAATGTCTTTTGTACATGGTGAGCTTTTGTAATGTCAGTGGCATAGCTATAAGGGCACTGGGGCACGTCCCCTCCCCCCTCAATCGAATGGTGTCTACGTTATACGCCACACGGAAGATGGTCTGGACTATAGTTTGTATTTAACGCAGTAACGTCATTACGATGCCTTTGAATGTCTTATGTACACGATGAGGGTGTGTAATATGCTGAAAATCCTCATTATGATTACTTTAATAAACAAAACAACCTCAGATTGCTGGTATAGTATGGTCAGGTCCAATGTCTCTTTAGAAGCCTCTACGTACATTAAAGCTTGCTTCCCCCTTTAAATGAATATCTCAAATGCTAAATAGAATAACAATGACAATGATAATGTGATAGAACTATGAACTGTTTTCATGCTGGTTGATATCATTACAGCTAGGAGGGCAAGATCATTGCAATGAATTAAAACTAATAATTAGATATAATAAATTAATATAATTTGATTAAGAAGAAAAGAGGTTTATAATACATGTATTCTTAATCCTACTCTGACATAGAATGTTTCTCATAAAGGACATAAGCACAGTTTATTTCAATGGTCATGCAATGTTGGGATAAAGTGGAGTACATATCTATAGTTGATCTTTAGTTCCGGTTTGGTATTAAGTCAGTGAACTCATCTTTTTTTCATTGACTGACTGGTACTATTACACCAGAGAGAAATAAAGAGAGAGAAAGATATAGCAATTATATATATATATATAATAAAATAATAATAATAATAATAATAATAATAATAATAATAATAATAATAATAATAATAATAATAATAATAATAATAATAATAATAATGCATTATGATCATTGTATATTATATCCTACCCTCCCCCTCTCTCTCTCTCTCTCTCACACACACACACACACACTTTTTTTTTTTGTTTTTCAGTAATCTTTATTATATATAACATAACATTCGTCTTGAATGTATACAACAAATAACACTCGATAAAATCATTGAAACAAGGCATATACAACAAAAATATCATTGAATGAAATGTAATCATTAAAAAAGAAAAAAAAAGACGAAGACAATGAATATCAGACTGTATAACATAATTCATTCTTACTCTAGACTCCTTATTCTACCTACTTCCCTCCCCCCTCCCCCCCCCCCTCGTCCCCCTACTTAACCCATATCACAGCATACAAACACCCCACCATCCACACAACACGCATACACACACACACACACACACACACACACACACAAAAAAAAAACACCCATACGCATCCACCTATTCATACTACATCGTCTCAGGTTCCCCCCTCCAGTCCACATACCTGACTTGAACATTTTTTATGTGTTCCCATTTTCGTAAATGCAAATGCAGTCTACCTGCTTTTGACGCTAGAGTTTTTTCATCCTCTATAAATTCCGAAATAATTTTTACTATCTTTTCTCTGGTTGGCAAGTTATTTTCTGACCTAGATTTGAAAATAGTATATTTCAACAAAATCATCAGACTATTTACACACTTAGATCTATCAGAATTACCCCAAAAATATTTCTTGCCAATTCATATTTTTCAATTCAGCTATATCAAAATGTTCAATCACAAATTTCCATATCTGTTTAACCTTGTCACACTGCCAAAATAAATGCGAATATGTCTCTGGTTCAAGTTGACAAAAGGAGCATAGGTTATCAGCTACAAAACCAAATTTCATAAGCTGTTCTTTGGTATATACGACCCCGTGTACTAACATAAACTGAAATTCCCTGCATTTCCAAATCAGAGTTGAACTTCTCGGTCTGACAAATATTTCCCTCAATTCCTTATCCGTAAAATCAAAGTTGTTGTGACCATCCCTTATCTGTATACTATAAGTGTCTTGCAACTCTTTGACAAAATGTTCATAAATTCTCCTAGATTTTATGTATTGAAAATTAGATTTCTGCTCAAAAATATTCAAGATTATATTAAAATTTGTTAAATCAACTTGCTGAAATCTGTCTATGGCTTCAGTATCCTTCCAATTCATTGGTATAGCACTAATTATATCGTTTATCTTAAGCAAACCGTCTCCGTTAATACCAAGACTTTGAAAGTATGCCACCGGCTTCACATGTCCATTATCGTAAATATCTTTTAGCTGGCATATGCCACTATCATATAAATCACTATAAAAAAACGTTTTATCTCTTATACGTATATTTCTATCATTAAATATTACTGGATTTATAACATCACTTTCAACATTCCTGCATTTTTCCATATCCTGCCAAACTTTTATCATTTCCAAATAAAATGGTGGAGCACCCAATCTCAAAATGGACGAATCAAAATCAAAATCAAAATCAAAATCACATTTAAAAACAAATCTTCCCCCAACTGATCTAAAGCAGTAATCAAAATACAATTTCCACCCTGCATTCTTTTCTCCATATAATAAGCGTTTTAACCACATAATACGTTGTGTCTTGACAAACAGCTTGAAATTTGTCATTTTTAAGCCACCATTTACATAATCCTGATACATTATTTTTCTTTTTATTCGGTCTTTTCCACGCCACAGAAATTCAAAAGTAATCTTTTCTACTTCAGAAAATATCCACTGAGGAACCACTATGAGTGACGAAACATAATTAAGTTTTGATAATGCATATGTTTTGATCAGGTGTATTTTCCCCATAAGTGTTAAATCCCGTTCTTTCCACCACCCTAAAAGCCTTTTAATTTTACTTACACACACACACACACACACACACACACACACACACACACTCTCTCTCTCTCTCTCTCTCTTAACTCTCCACCAAAGATTGAGAAGACATTTTCTGCAATTACGTAGACAAGGTGAAGAGGTTGCTCGACATTCTGCTCTAAAACCATCACAATGAAAGTTTTAGGTATCACCAAGGAGGTACTAGGCAAGTACCTCCTTGGAATCACAATTTCACAAAAGACGTGTCACTTATAAGCACTGAGAAGCTACACACCATAAAGATATTATGACACAAGCGACTAAAATCACATTACAAGATTAGGATAATTCTAAAAAGACATAAGAGGATTTCAAGATCAGTAGGGAATTTTACTGCACTTAGATGAAAATGTAATTTGAGAGAGAGAAAAAAAAAAGATTGACAGAAAGAGAAGAGAGAGAGAGAGAGAGGGAGAGGGAGAAAGAAAGAGAGAGAGAGAGATTAAAAAAAAAAAGAATTATGATAGTAGAATCACACCCTTCCTCACTTCCCCCCCCCCCCCCCCCCCTCCACTATCTCTTTCTCTTAACATGACAATTACGGAAAAGAGATGACGAGGTTTGTCGACATTCTCCTTTAAAACCATCACAAAGAAAGCCTTAGGAATCACGATTTCACCAATAACATGTCACTTTTAAGAACTGAAAAGCTATACTTTCTTCACACAATCGACTTGCATCACATTACAGGATTAGGATAATTCTTAAATTTAAGAAGATTTCAAAAACATTTTGGCATTTAACTGTATGAGAGAATAATGGTTGCGTCGCTTAAATCAAAGTTCCCCAGAGCTGTCCTCCCTTTTGAAATTTTTGCAAAGGTTGAAAAAATGTCTCCGCCTGGTATCGAACCCAGGTCACTGGCTTAGAACGCCAATGCCTTAACCACTAGAACACAGAGATGGGCCAGCGGTTTCGACGACACCACATTCAATAGACCGCTTCGGTAATGTATGCAAATTGTATACATACCTTTCAAACAAAGGTTGTTCTTGCCGGACATAGCAACAAGTAATGTATGCAAACTGAATTGAGGCTTTGATTGAGGATTGAAGCATTGAGGCTATTTATATAAAGCAGTTTAATGGATAGCTCGTCACTACGTGCTCAGAGAAGAAATGTGCATAAATTTGTATACATTACAGAACCGGTCTATTGACCGACAGATTGACAAATTTGCAACCTTATTAATTAATTCCATTGTCGGGGGCAGGTGAGTTTTGAACAATGACAAGCCGCATGCCTCAGCTGGATCCAAGCGTATGCTTCGAGATACATGTACATGAATAATTATGTATAAGTGTAAGGAAATAACCTATATAACAGCTTTGGCATCTCTACAGTGGAAATAAGAACAATAGACCTGTTCACAGAGTTATTCAAATTCATGGATGTTTCTTTTCTGGGGACCTAGTAACGAGGTATTCCATTAACCTGTCATTAATGAATGAACTACAAGTTTTCATACATTACTTGTTGCTATGTCTGACAAGCCTCTGACAAGCTTTCATGTTGTCAAGAACAACCTTTGTTAATAGTATGCATAAAATTTAAATAAATTTGTGAACAGGTCTATTGTGAGAAATGAAAATGAAATTATGGTTGCGTTAATAATGGAAGAGATGGGGAGGGGGAGGGGGGGGGGAGGGAGAGTGGGTCACTCTCTGGACTTTGCTTACGGGGAAGGTCGAGGTGGTGTATAGTCACGAATGAAATCGCTTTTACCGCTTCCAGATCAAAACCTAGGGATTCAATAGCGCCGAGTACTTGACGTTCAGCATTCCGCTGATTCTTGACGTTTCCTGCCGGTGCCTTCAAATTGTAAAAAATAATATTCTGTTTGCGATCGTGAAGCTCTATAGCGCGGTCATGGCTTCCGCCAGCTTGCATTCTGTCTCCTTCACATCTATCTCAAGGAGTGGGACTGCGTCGTTTTCCAAGTACGAGCCGTCTTTTGTAGATCCGCTGTCGTTTCCCGAAGAAGCTTGATCTCGTTCCGTAGTTCGGCGATCCCGCTGTCGGTCATATCGAACTTCTGAAGGATTTTTTCCCGAAAGCCCGTCGAAGTCCGCCCGTAGCTTACATAGATCCCTCGGTAGCATAGTGAGCCATGGGCTTGCTGGTAGTTTTCTCGTGATTTTTACTGATTTTTTAGAAAATATGGCTTGAAGATGGTAGAAGATTACGAGATAGAATTCCTTAGTCCTTAGAAAAATGAAAATAACGATGATGCCAGTGGATTTTGATGTCAAATCTTAGTTGGAAAAAGTGTCGTGCTACATGCTTAAAAGCGCCCTCTTACATATGCCAAAGTAGACATTATGCCAAAGTAGACATTATGCCAAAGTAGAACTGAAAAGTTGCACGTCATGGTAAGTCATTACACAAAAGACACAATATGATTATAATTACGAGCCTTTATATGATTCCTAAATTAGAGTTGCAACTTCACAGAAAGTGGGACATCGACCTACAAAAAATTGAACCATACCTCCAACTAAAATCCTTTGATTTACGAGATCCTAATCTCCACAGATATTCTTTAATATTCTTTAATAAGCTTGGCCTTTCAAAGTTAATTTTGATTTATTTCAGATTGATTTTTATAAGTCATCAAAAAAAAATCGACATTACGTCTGAATACTATCCCAACACAAAAGAAGTTTGTCGTACATGTTTATTCACAGTCATGAAGATTAGAACTGAAACTGTGCACGTCATAAAGATGAGTCAATGAACTCGGAATCCACTCAATATGAATGTCGAAGGGCATAATAATTACCCAGTGGGCTGACATCTCTTGCACAAATATTAACTTGTCATAAAGACAATTTTAAGTGGTAAGAAAGTAATGGCTATCGGCCTCGTGGACTGAAACTCTTCCTGGATACTCCCTCGATATAGGCCAGGAGCCTGTCCCGAAATAGTTCCGTCATTTTAAATATTATGAGATTTGACCCTTTAAAGTTACTTAGACCATCCATGTAATTCACAAAAAAGTTTGTCAGCCTTATAGAAGCTGCCGGGTTTAGTCTCCAGAGCCACCCCCCCCCCCCCCCCCCCCCAAGCACCAGAGCCCCTAAGTCGGGTCGAATTCAGCCCGTCAAATTTTGATAGAATGAAGTTGTAATGAATGTAAAGAATGATAAGGATAAAACAACAATAATTACAACAAATATAAAAAGCACTCAAAAATATAAAATAGAATTTTAAAAATCAATGAAAACTGCTGAGATTTTTTGGACTGTTAGGAGCTAGCATCAGGGGACACGTCAATGGACATATCCTCAGAGGCGTCACTAGAGGGGGTCTGGGAGTGCACACCTGTCCTCCCACTTTAAATTACTATCGGCAAATGCGCCACCCCTGTCGGCAAAAAAAGAGGATGGGGAAAAGGAGAGGGAAGAGGAAAGAGAAAAGGAAAAGGAAAAGCAGAAAAGGAAAAGGAAAAGCAGAAAAGAGAAAGGAGAGGGGAAAGAGAGAAGAAAAGGGAAAACGAAAAGATAGGGAAAAAGAGAAAGAAAAGAAGGAAAGAAAAAGGGAAAAGTAATAATAAGAAGGAAAAACTGTCCATTTTTTTTGCTCTATCGCTTCTCTCGCTCGCAAAAACACTGGAAATTTAGAGACAAAATGCTTCCCCCTTCGGCAATGGGCTGCAGCCCCTCCCCCTCCCGAGGATTTTCAAAATTCCGATATTCGGGCAACCACCGCTTCATATTCGGGAGCAAGGTGCCAGAATATTTGGGCAGCGAGGTTCCCGGATGATTATGCAACTTCTGTATGTAACTTCTGTACATTTTCACTACGAAAACTTAAAAAAAATAGAAATTGGAGAGTTGATATTCGGGCAAAAGGCGTCAGCCCCCTTGCGAAAATTAGCCCGTATGATCCAGATCTCTATATCTGGATTTTATGTTATTATTATTATTATATGTGTGTGTGTGGGGGGGGGGGGGATTAGGGTGCAGCATTTTTGTCGGCAAATTCGGGTTTAACATCCTGAAAATTTGTCTTCAAATTTCGGTGTCACTCCCCTCTTGCAAAATGTTCTAGCGACGCCCCTGCATATTCTCTACTATTCTACGTGTAATATTCTGACATTTATCATGAGATCAATGGCGAATAGTGTTTTTTGTTCAGTAAAAGCAATAGTTTGCTGCACTGAGTTAAAACTATTATCCTATATTATAAACATGACGTCAAAAGGATCACGCCTTTTTTCCATGAAGGATAGAATATTCAATAGAAGAACATTTTTTGTGGTTTATGTATGTTTGTAAGAAGAAGGTAAGTGGAAGGGACCAAGGCCTTGATTTGACAGTCTTTATACCACATAATGGGAGTTTAAATCCGGATTTCATTCGCGATATTTTCATTCAAAATAATGTCTGTACGTCAAACGTAGACATTCGCATAGTATATAGAATTTCGTTTCGCTCCCAGTTTATAATGAAACACGAACTAGAGCGCCTAGTTTATGATGAGTGATATGACGTAAAAACCAAAATACTGATACCATGTGGTTAGTTCTGTTTCAACATCGGTAAGGTAATATGTTATTTGATTAGAAGAAAAATTATTTTGTGAAATGATGAAATGTTCATTTTTTTTATTTTCATTTCCAACAGAACAGTGATTTTGACAAGAAATCAAATATACAATTCAATATTCAATAATATAATACATTTCACTTGGTTTAAAGTATAAAATAGAAAGTATACATAAACATCAAGTATAATAGTTCTTTTTTATTTTTCAAGTTAAACCTGTGGGAATGGAGGGATCCACTGAAAAGTAGAGCTTGTAAAATGTGGATCCCTCAAAATAATGACAAACATAATTTTTGTAACACGTAAATATATTGGCTTGAAAAAATTATGAATATACATCGATTACCAAAAAGTGGCAAAATAATAATACAATCGTAAATCCGTAATTTGAAAACTTGTGAAAATGATCTCAAATTGGAGATGTTTTCTCCTTGACTGATTTTTTTTTCTTTCTATTTATGAATAATTGTTGATATTCAAGATTTCCGGAACCTGATCAATAAGTATCTGTTGAAATCAATATAGTCTTATTTATTCAATTCAGTTTCAATTTAAAGACATTTATTTCCAACTTTTCAATATACAAAGTAATAAATGAGCAAAAATAATGTGCATGTATTTTTACCCAAAATATGACAAAATATACATTAATGTGGTACATGCATAGTTGGAGGACACACCTCTAAAAGCAAAAGCTTGGGGTGAGGGTGCCCTTAGTACACAATACATTATTACATAATAAATATATAAAAAGAAAATAACTACATACAAAAAAAGAAAGAGACCGCTGAGCTTGATTGGAGGGAAAAAAGAGGGGAGGGAAAAAAAGAAAAGAAAAAGAAGGGGAAAGAGGAAAAAGAAGGGGAGAATGGAGGTGCAACATGAGAGGAGTACGGAAAAGAGAAATATTCACGAAGAGGCAGAGAGAAGAAAAGGAGAGAATAGGTACAATGGAGGGTGGGGAAGTGAAGTGAAATATTTTTCATCCTTCTTGAGAAGCTAGCGAGAGATGCTGAGTATTTTATTGTGTCAGGGATAACGTTCCACAGCTTGGGTCCTGAGTACCGGATATTATGTTGGAATAATAGGGTTCTGTGCTTGGGTAGATGGATGTGATTTGCGTGTCTGATTTCGTATTTATGAACAGTAGAATTTAATTGAAAGAGGTTACAAAATTCTTCAGGGAATAAATTGTTTGTACATCTGTACATAAAAATGCTTTTTTAATGTTTATTTGTATCGGTAAATTTTAGTATGTTAAATTGTTTGAACAAATGGTCGACGTGACACCGGGGAGCAGTACCTGTAGTTATACGAATTATTTTCTTTTGTAGAGTGATTAGTTTTTGCAATTTGGAGGTTGTAGAGTTCCCCAGGCCAGGTTGCAGTATGATAGATATGGTAGAATAGAGAATTGTAAAGCATACGGAGGATGTTGTTTGGTAAAATGTGCCGCAGTCTAGAAATGATGCCAATGTTTTTAGAGACTTTGTTTTCTGTTTCAAGAATGTGTTTTTTCCAAGACATAGAACTGTCGATGTGCACACCTAGAAATTTTGTGTTTTCAACTCTAGATAGTAGTACGTTGTCGAGATATATGGAAATTCTGTCTAAATCAATGTTTTTATTGTTGTGAAAGATCATATAATTACTTTTTTTTTAGATTGACAGACAATTTATTAGCCTTAAACCACTCGCATATAAAGCTTAGCTGTTGATTAACATTACTGCACAGTGAGGTAAGATTTGATCCACTACATAAAATATTCGTGTCGTCGGCATAAAGAACAAAAGCAATTCTGAGTGGGAGGGGGGAGGGGGCGGGGGATTTACCAAGAGTAGCCTTATTATACTATAGATACAAAGCTCCTTGGGGGATGAATATATCATTAACCCGGCATGCCAGGTATCCAAATAATAAACCTGGGTTCAGGTGCGTCGCTGGCGGGGGATGTGGGGATGTGGGGATGTGATCCTCCCCCCCCCCCCCACTCAGAATTGCTGTCGGCAAATGCACCACCTCTGTCGGCAAAAAAAAAAAAAAAAAAAAAAGAAAGAGGGGGGGGGGGGTGAGAGGGAAGAGAAAAGGAAAAGGAGAAAAGAGAATTTTGCAAGGTTTGTAACTCTTGAATAATTATGATCGGCAATAGAGTAAATGTCACGGCGTGGTACGTATTCACAGGCGAGTAAAAACTCTTATATGAAAGAAGGTTGAGTTCTAGTAAAGATGAAAATAATTTTAAGCTTTCTCAATCTTTTTATGTCAGTCTGGAAGAGTATTTATTATGGAAGAAACGCTCCTTGAAAATGATTGCTCTTCAAATGCCCTCATATTGAAAATATAGCAAGAAAAAGCTGAAAAGTCAGTTTGACCAAACTTTCATGCCACATGTGTGTATGTGTGTGTGTGTGTGTGTGTGTGTGTGTGTGTGTGTGTGTGTGTGTGTAGTTGAGGATCCAGGGACCCCAAAAAAGGGCCCAAAAATGCTGAGGACTTTTTTTTTTTTTTTTTTGTTGCTTGTCAGAGATTTCTTGAGTTAAGAAGGGGCCCAAAAATGCTGAGGCTCTTTTTTTTTTTTTCGCTTGTCAGAAAATGTTAGGATTATTGAGCCCCCTCCCTCAAGAAATCCTGGATCCACCACTGTGTGTGTGTGTGCGTGTGTGTGTGTGGAATTGAGGGAACTATTTGTCAGACCGAGAAGTTCAACTCTGATTTGGAAATGCAGGGAATTTCAGTTTATGTTAGTACACGGGGTCGTATATACCAAAGAACAGCTTATGAAATTTGGTTTTGTAGCTGATAACCTATGCTCCTTTTGTCAACTTGAACCAGAGACATATTCGCATTTATTTTGGCAGTGTGACAAGGTTAAACAGATATGGAAATTTGTGATTGAACATTTTAAAATAGCTGAATTGAAAAATATAAATTGGCAAGAAATATTTTTGGGAATCACGGGTAATTCTGATAGATAAGTGTGTAAATAGTCTGATGATTTTGTTGAAATATACTATTTTCAAATCTAGGTCAGAAAATAACTTGCCAAGCAGAGAAAAGATAGTAAAAATTATTTCGGAATTTATAGAGGATGAAAAAACTCTAGCGTCAAAAGCAGGTAGCTTGCATTTGAATTTACGAAAATGGGAACACATAAAAATATTCAAGTCAGGAATGTGGACAGGAGGGGGGGGGGGGGGGACCTGAGATGATGTAGTATGAAAAGGTGGATGCGTATGGGTGTTTTTGTGTGTATGTGTGTTGTGTGGGTGGTGGGGTGTTTGTATGCTGTGATATGGGTTAAGTAGGGGGACGAGGGGGGGGGGGGAGGGGGATGGAAGTAGGTGGAATAAGGAGTCTAGAGTAAGAATGAATTATGTTATACAGTTTGATATTCATTGTCTTCGTCTTTTTTTTTTTTTTTAATGATTACATTTCATTCAATGATATTTTTGTTGTATATGCCTTGTTTCAATGATTTTATCGAGTGTAATTTGTTGTATACATTCAAGACGAATGTTATGTTATATATAGAAATTGAATAAAGATTACTGGAAAAAAAAGTGTGTGTGTAGTCCCATACACACATTTCTGTGTTCGGTGCATGTGACCTTCGGCAAGATCATTTGAGGATTCCAAAACCTCACAGTATTCACAAATTCTTATAAACTACACGATCAATTTTTCCCAATTGCTCCCAGGCAGTTTCTTTTACAGTGTAAATGCATGACGAGAACTCAACTTTACCTTTAACAAACAAAAGGTCACATTGCATAAATCGTCAATGGCCATGACCGGTTAGCTCAAAAACAACCAAAAATCCATTCTATTTCTATTTTTATCTATTTCGCTAAGACTAGACATTCCAACTCCAGTAAAATCTATCTAAAAATAGAATTATATTAAGAGCAATCAATAAAGATCAATCAATAACATCCATTTTAGGAAAATCACAATTTACTCCTTAGTCGAGTCAGAATCGCGACTTATTGACGGTTTTTGAGTTGTCGAATCACAAGGATAGATTCTATAATTATTTTTATGCAAACAAAACAAATTTGCTTTAATGTGCCCTCTTTTCAAATGCGACTTCGACCGAAAAAGGGTAAGTTTTTCTATAATTTCATGAATACACTCTAAAAACAATCTAGTCAGATTTGACTAGATTACCGGATGCCACGGGCACTTGCACTATTTCTAGTCAATATGACCAGAATTCTAGTCAATTTAACTTAGAACCAACACTATTCTAGTCAAAATTGGCACGATTCTAGTGAAAATGACTAGGATTCTGGTCATTTTGATTAGAAAAAGTGCAAGGGCCCGTGGGATTTTAGAGTGTAGGCTTATCCACACTGCCCCGACGCACATCTCTAACAATATTCGTTTTGACCAGAAACAATTAAAGTCTAGGGCTCAGTGTTATGTTTGGAGAACTTTCCAAGTGTCCCCTAGAGTCAGGTTATTTCTACCTCTGTAATAAGGGTGTAACCACCACTAACTTAGGTAACGCTCAGTGGCATAGCGTTGATCCGGGCATGGGGGGGGGGGCATTAGTCAAACTCGGAGAATGAAATACGAATACAAATTACAAAAGGTCATTAATTAGGGGGGAGGTAGGGGTTGGTCGTAGCGAAACTTTGAAAAATAAGACAACGTCTTTGTGTATGTTTGATAAACTCAACATTTCATCACCCATAGTGTTGATTAACTCAGACTTAGTTATATTGATTCAAAATCTTTTCAGCCCTTAAACGATTTTTTAATAGTAACATGGAACAATATTGTCTTCCATTTTGTTTTAAGTTATCAATGAGTATATGGTATTCAGTGGCGTATCCAGAAATCGATAAACAGAGGGGCCGCATCCTCCCCGACGGTGAGGGAGGAGGGGGGGGGGGGGAAACACCCTCTGGTTATGATGGATACACTTTTCCAGATGATTTATACCTCAGCAGGGTGAACCTATATACACACTTTTATTATGTTTACACCATACGTAAGCTCTACATGATAATAAAGTTTTATTGACCCCACATTAATTCGACACTTGTAAAGTCAGATGGTTATCCTACCAGTCAGTAACGTATTCATTTTGTTAATTACATCTTGTGATATTATACTCATTACAATTACGCGGGGCGGGGGCTACCGGGCATGATTGCAATTTAAGAAGACTTTGAAATAAGATGCAAGCCTAGACTCTTTCAACTCTTATTCATATTGCTGTTTTTGGTCACAGTTTTTATATCAGTAACCACCTTTAAATTGATAATGTCATGTTTAAAAAAAGGCATTGCCCTTTTTTTCTTGAAAAGCAGGAAATTGCTTTGTAAATATTGTGCCATGTTGAAAGCGATATCATCAAAGATGACCAAACAAAGCCTCATAAAAGGATCAATAGTTTGAAGTGGCTTCTCCCCCAAACACCTTCATAAAAGCTCGGATCTCTTTATATCCCACCGGTATGCAAACACAATTTATATCACAATTTCAAGTTCATAGTCCAACTGCCGAAGCAGATACGAAAAGAACGAACATAACCAAATGTGGTACATTGCCCTGACATCATAGCACCCTTTCTATCTCTCTCTCTCTCTCTCTCTCTCTCCCTGTTCTTCTCTGAATTCCCGCATAAAATCCAGCCAGTCAGAACGCTGCCAGCACGCATGCGTGGATCGATATTTCTGCCTTGTCTCTCCGCTTGAGAATACTCTATAAAAGCATCGAAAAGTTGTTAACCCTACGCTGAACCCGCCATGTCTCCTTAGTCAAAAGATCAGACTTTCTGTCGAGTGGAACAGAAGATCAGTATTAACCGGTAGACTTATAGCACTTGTTCTCTTTGCGTGATCTGTTGAAGAGATTTGTGCAGCTGTAAATCTGCGTTGTTGTTTTTTTATATGCAATGTCTCCTGTGACGAATGCTCAGTTACATCTGACTCTGAGGATAAGTGAAATTTGACTTCGCTCTGACCAGGAACGTGGTGTTATTTGGCGCCTAAACGCTTTTATCCTTAAAGCATTTCTATTTTTTCAACATTCTCCATTTAGTGACTCCAGGAAAGGATTTTTTTCACGTATTTTCTACTAAAACTGAAGATGGAGAGCGGCAAGTCATCGAAGATTACTGGACTAATCACAACCGTATCACAACTAGTCTTGAAAGACAAACGTGCAATTGATATTGGGAAGGATCATTTAGATAAGATAGAGGTAAGAATTATTTTTTAATTTTATCTCATAAATGGCTGTGTATGGAGACAAAACAGACATTAACAAAATATGTGTTGCTTAATGATTTTTACCCATTCAAGGTTATTTCAATTTCGCTTCAAGTGATAGATTATTCAAATCAACTGACAATGTCTCTGAATACTTGTAACAAATGTTATGAATACACTAAAATTATGTTCTGCTAAACTGACATGTAAAGAAATAATTTACATACAAATAAATAAGTTATTGGACCAGACTTATGTATTCAGCACATTTAACATACCTCTAAATATTATTTGCAGACTCGTTTCGATCCCACAAACGAACAGCGTAATGATTTGAAATATGTACATGTATATCATAAATTTCATTACTTTTTAAAATAATATCTTAGGCCTACAAAAAAGAAGAGAAAAGAAATAAAACTCTGACATATTTTGTAGCACAATTTTAACTAAGTCTTCTTTTACCAGTGAACTTGTCATTTGAAATGCTGCCAACAAGAAAACATGAGATTTCGATCACTTTTTCCAGTAGGAAAAATATATTTTTACCCTTCACTTTTTTAGGGAGGGAGTTGGTGTTGTGATTTTGTTATTGACTCTTTTGACATGTTTGACATGTTATAGGTTTTGTAAGGTAAGACGTGTGCAGGATATCAGGTTCAGAGTCTGTAAAGGCGAACGGATGTTTCAAATTCACGTTAGTAGTGTTGATATTATTAGGTAGCAAAATGATCTGACACACAACATGTAGGCCAGAGGCTGCATTTAGGATTTATCCCATTAATATTATCGAAAAGGGTAGCTAACCCATGCATCCAACCAGGCTTAATCACGAACCTTGACACACTGGCGGATATAGGGGGGGGGGGCACATCCATGGCCCCCTTTTGAAACCCAAGTGGCATACATTAAGTACACAATTCCAAGATTGTGCCCCCCTTTTTTGAGGGGTGATGACTATTTTTTGTTGTTGGTTATCCGAATTTTGTTGGATTAAAAGGGCACACCGACAAATCTTTTTTCTTCTTTTTTTTTTTCATTTTTTGTTTTGCTTGTCTGATTTTTTTTTTAACAGTGTACCCTCTTTTTATGAAATCCTGGATCTGCCCATGCCCTGATTATGATATAACCAGGCATCTCCTTGATATACCAGTTGGCTGAAATCATTCCATTTCAAGATGATATTCCCAGATGTCATATTACAGTACGATATAACGCATTTTACAGGTTCTAGTAAGGGCTCAGGTAGGGTCTCACGACACTTGGTTTTTTTTTCTAAACTTTCCGCACCTGACTAGTGATCTTTTCTTACGGGACCAACACGTGAATGTGAAACACGTGGACTCGTTTAAAAAAAATAACAAGGATTACAACAGTAGGATGTGATTTACCTGTTGAATGGTTGACTGAATATGTATAACATTCGGCAAAAGGTATCAATAGCAATGTGCAGTGATGCCTGTGTTGAGAACACTGGTGGACATTGTTAAAGAATTACATCTTGTTATATCCCAAGATAAGTGTCTTGTTTGAATTATGGCTTCTCTTTATAAGCCCTTTAGAATAGCTGTGATATCCTCTTTTTTGTTAAAAAAGGAGCTTAAAATGCCAGATCTGAATTGGATCAGACAATCAGTAAGTTGTTGAATGAAACAAATCAATCAAATCAATTTTCAGCTACGATAGCTCATAAAATGATACCACATAAGATAGGGTTAATGTCCGTCAGTGCAGCAAATTGATTTTAGGCAGTGAAGTCTGTATGACGACTTGAACTCGCATGAATTATCTTTGTAAAAATATTGGGTTAGTGGTCCCATAATTGTAGCTAAAGGAAATTTGAAAAGTTTATCGGTATGTCTTAAATTCTGTCTCAGCATTCCAGATATTATCGGCAAGTGACATTAAGGGTCTATTGAGTCATTTCTAATTTGTCCGACATGATGCACTGGGGCATCCTCCCCCAAGAGGTAAAACATCAAACATGTGACGGAGACAAAACTAAGAAAGAAAAAAAAAAAGAAAGTGTAAAAGAGACTGAGGATGGCAAAATGGTAAGAAGTTAAAATGAAAAATAACACAAGCCATCCATGAGAGGTGGTAAATGCAAAAGGAATTGAAATAAAAATAATTAAAATATTCTCTAAGGGGCCCAAAACGGCATATTGAGCGTAGACAGAAGTAGCAACTATGAAAAGGGGGCACATTGGTATATTCAGTACTTACTTGTGGTTTGGATGAAAATAAAGGTTCAGGATTCAGGATAGGCTTCAAAATTATTTTTCTATGAAAGAAGTAAAATCATACATTCCATTTCTGTCACGTGGGTCAAAAGCGAAAGAAAAAATAAATCATACTATCAAGAGGAGAAAGAGGCAAGTTGATAAAGGAGAAAAGCTGGAAAAATAGAAAAAGACATGCGTGTGTATGGGGAGGGGGTGATGCAAAAAGGGATGAAAATGAACGAAAATTCTCAAAGGGGACCAAAAAGGAATATTCGGTGTAGGCAAAGGGGTCATCATTTTAGTCTCATGGTGACATTTGAAACAAGTCCTTACGAACACGGCAAGAAACGAGACGCCACGCTACCGTTTGTTAAAAGCATTTACGTAATGGTATGTGAGCACTTTTTGATGATGCAAAAACACCTTATCTTTCGATTGTCGAAAAAATGTACTTAATGGACAATGTAACCGGTGCAACCTTACTCACATAACTCTCGCTATAATGGTATAAAAATATCATGTAATCGATCATGCGTCATCTATTGTGGTTAGACAAAATTATTGCACGGTTAGAAAACCGTGCAGTGAATGGTAAAAATATCGATGGTCACGTGATGCGTAATTCGCCAATCAAATGCTTGGATTTTGTCTATGTGTTCTATAACTATAATTATAGTTATCGGTGATATGTAACAGGCCCTTTAGAAACG
Organism: Heliocidaris tuberculata; assembly: GCA_025618425.1. Classification (NCBI taxonomy): domain Eukaryota; kingdom Metazoa; phylum Echinodermata; class Echinoidea; order Camarodonta; family Echinometridae; genus Heliocidaris; species Heliocidaris tuberculata. Next base: position 9,994,548 of record CM046850.1, read on the forward strand.
TCGTAAAGCACCAGGCAGTAACAACAAACCTTGTACATTGAAATAGTTGTCTGCACGATGAATAGTTCGGCCTCTTGTTTGCATACAACAGATATTTTTATCGGAGAACAAAGAACCTCAATCGACATTTTTTTTTCTCTCATTAAAAAAGAAGCACGTTTTAGAACATAGTCAACAAAATTAGGGGTTTGTCCTGCTTTGCTAGTGCCGACCACTTTAATTGGTTGTGTTCTCGTGTGGGTATAATATTGACGACAAACAGTCGAATTGTTACTGCCCTTCGCCGTATAGACAAAATACTTACATTTAATGAAGAATAAATAACCATTTACTCTGATTTACTTTTAGATGGAGAAGCCCTTTGAGGCACGTGTTATGACACGATGTTATGTACATCAAAATCGTTATTTTTAATTATCTTTAAAATGCAGGTATTTTAAACAAATTTTAACTAGTTAACAAACTAATTTGTATTCTGCAATGAGGCATGGATATATCTTAAGAGTGACGCGTAAGTTAAAATCACTTTTACTATTTATATACACTTAACTATGACAGTTGTTTATATTTTTCTTAATAATTGTTTTGTTGTAGAACTCTTCACAGCCCAAGACCATGACACGTTACGTGATACGCCAAGGATGCCTGGAAGACTGTTCTCAGATCTCAGTACTCATGAGGAAATTGGCTGAGAGTGAAGACTATGGAGATCGGGTTGAAGTCTCCGAAGAAGGTTAGTTTGTTTTTCTTCAGTTTATTACCTTTTCTTCTTCTTGGAATCTATCATATTCCGTTATGCGAAAAAAGAAACAAAATGCATTTTAACCAAGTATTTTTATTATTGTATATCTTGGAATTGCTGATTTCATGAAAAGTCACGTTAATACATAACCGCTGTAAACATATTGGAAATAACAATTATCAGATTGAGATGTCACTGAGGTGTTGTTCAATATTTAGTTTTAAAATGTTACCAGTACTGGTTGAAAGAGAACTGGGGGAAAACTAAGCATGTTAACTAATGCCGCTCACATTTTATCTTCAGATCTTCGTCGAGATGGTTTTGGAGATTATCCTGTTTTTGAGAGCATCGTCTTAGAAGACAGAGAGGCTAATGAGGAGTCATCTATCTTGGGTTACGCCCTCTATTTCATGGGCTTCTGCTCTTGGAAGGGGCGTCTCCTCTATCTCGAAGATGTTTACATCAATTCTGAATACAGAGGTAAACAGCTAATGCGATCATTTTTTGTGACCCGACATTTGCTCCTGGCTTTATTTCGCCAAATACCTATTATAGGGCTGTGGTTAGGGTTGCATTGGGGTTTTGGGTTAGGTTTAGTGTAAGGGTTTGGTTAGGTATAGTGTCTGATCTAGGGTTGACATTGGCAATGAGGCTGGAGTCACAAATTGACCGAGGAGCATTTTTCGCCGGAGCATGTTTCATCATTATAAACATCATTATAAATCAAACACGATAAAAACTATTTTCGAAAAATCAACTCAAGGCAATTTCAATAGCCTTGTCTATCACCTTTAGAATTGTGCGAACATTACAATGGCGTATTACGTAATCCGAACCTGATTTTTATGGGCAGTACAATAGGCCTTTTAAATTGCCATTGAGTTTATTTTTCGAAAGTAGTTTTTATCGTGTTATCAGTAAACATTATATGAAGATGTTAAAATATTTGGAAAACATTTCGTATTCACTATTTAATTTCCTGATTCCTATCTATAACTGTATTCAGAAAATTATCACATCTTTGTTATAGTGAAATGACTTTAATTTTCATGACATTTTAAATTGCAACTTTTCATGAGTGTTTGCGAGGTTGTCTTCCGCCTACTCAGTCACCTATGCGCAGCCTTTCACCAATGACTCGCCATAATCTAGATTTACTGTTACAGTTAAAATATTTCTCCCTGAAGTAAAGATGAAATGATTTTCAGAACAGCACCCCGAGTTTTATTTTCATGCTTGCCTCAGTAAAATATTTCCTATTATCCGAAAAAGGGCATGAGTGCTACATATTTCAGAGCCCCTGGCGTATCGAACGTAGGGTGGAGGCGGCGTACGCCTCTCCAAACATGGGGAGGCCCAGTATTAAAAAAAAAATCGTATAAAATGTACTTGCAATGTAGCTAAAGCACCTGTGGTTCCAAATGTATAGTCCCCCCCCCCCCCTCCCCTGGATACGCGATTTACTGTTCACCTCCCTGACATTACATTCTATTTGTGAAATACTTTACTATAAAGAAAACCTTCTATCGCCCCAATTGCCTTTAGGACATGCGATTTCCTATTCAGCTCCTATTTTAATCACTGTTTAATAGATTGTTCTGATGCCGAGATTCTTCCCCTATTGGTGTTGATTTATAGGTGGGATCATCACACTATGCATTGGCGACATGAGTATTTTTGAAGGATGCATGATCCGGAATTCCTTTATGAAACCTTTGTAATGACGATCCATTTTCTTTTATATAACTCAGGTACTGGGCTGGGTATTGCTCTTCTACACACAATAGCTAAGGTAAGGTTTATCATTGTTTACAGGATAAAATTTAATTCTAGTTCAGGTTGATGGATTATAAATGGTTCAAATGTATTATTGTTGTCACAATATTATATATTTTTGTCAGATTTTATCTAGTAATCCAAAAACAAGTTGAAAAGCTCCGACGTTCTACTTGTCATGCATGTCACTTGTCGGTGCATGTGGATGCCCAAAGTGAGCAACATAACCAAGGTTGCTTGGGCGTGAAAAGTGGGGTATTTCAAGCCCCTCCTTTATTGTTTAACCTGGTATATGTTTATACTTTACATATTTCGTTACATGTGAATGCTTTAAGTAAGGTTTGTTTGGGCGTGAAAAGTGGGGTGTTCAAGCCCCCAGTCATTATATTTCATACGCCCTGGTATTGTTCACGCCAATAACCTTGACCGTATCGTTCAGTTTGAGCAGCCATCACATGTCATTACGCGTGGCCTATGAAACCAATTGGTCACCTTTTTTGTGCCTGTTTTTCAATCAAGTTGTATGTTGGTACTACCAAGCCCTCAATGTCATCTTTAGATATATATCTTTTTTTTCCCCCGGCCAGCCCCCTTATTTTCCCCTCTTTAAAAAAATTAAATAAATACGAATTAGACGACATAGACAAAGGCGTATAAAAATCAGTTATATACTGTTGATCCTCTGAAGTGCATGTAGAAATTAAATTACGTTTACATAATAGCGTTTTTATTTAGGGGACAAATATCACTTTAATGGAACCTCCTCCTCCTCATTTAAGAAAAATCCTTGAGATACTCGGAATCAATTTTACTTATGGAAATGTTCGCCTTTTTTGTTTCTCCTTCTTTGTCTGGTTCATTAAACTCTTCTCTCAAAGTCTCGAATATACCTAGATTTTTAAAAGAACACTATTTTTTTTTCCATATTTCATTTTCCAGATCTCTGAAGAGCGAGGTTGCAAGGCTGTCCAGGGTACGGTAGTTGAATGGAACAAGGATGTGATGAAGCTCTACAAACGCATCGGAGCCACGGATATGACTGAGGTTGATAAATATCATCTCTTTGCCATCGGTCGAGCTGAAGTTAGTAGATTCGCCAAGGCCAAGCTCCCGGTCTTAAATAACGGATCACAAATTGTTACATGTGAACTGTGACATTGAAACCAAACTATAAGTATTAGAACGATCATTATCCGGCTCGGTTAGCCGTACGACCGAACAGTGATGGTTCGCTTTTAAGCAATCATCCGAGGTAAACCGAACATCCAAAGTGACGAGATGTGCCATTCGACCACGTGACCTAGATCACCAGTGGAGGGAGAGGATTCGGATAATTGAACCCGGTTATTGTCAAAAACGATATGACGTGCGTCACACGGAGTATACATGTACTGCCGAGAGTCTATGGGAACATCCTCGCAAACCAAAGGCCACATATGATATCGGCCTTTATCGGTATCAGTATTTTGAGCAATGCCGGTCCTGAGTGAAGCGGTGTTTTGTATGAATAATGCATCTGACATTCTTTTTACAGCCGAAATTCCAACGTGCAGAGCTGAATGATAAATTAGAAAAGAAACTTTCAGATGATGTCAATTGATTAATTCCAGTGAAATCTGACGAAAAAATATATAAACTTGTAAAGGCATTTTTGAATGTTTAGATGGATTTTACTTGCAAAATGTAACATTTCTACACTATACATAGAAAAAAAGGATGGCATATTATTTTGTTAAAACATCTAAGAATTATTGGAGCAGGAAGAAGGGGTATGAGATATCTAAAGCTTTGGGACAAACTTGTTCATTTGCCTCTAACTAAACATATTGTTTCAGTCTCACAATGAGTTATATTTATGTTTGCCAATACTTATCACTATGGAATTATTATATCTAAACTTCGGGAAAAGCAGTTCCCGATAATACTATGCAGTCTTGTTCTGCGTTGTCCATCGAAATTTCCGATCGATTTGTCGTGATTTTCAGACATGGGATTTTCAAAATTCTGTCACCGGATCAAATTGGAAAACAACTTATGATCCCGAAGTAAAAGCAAATGGTTTATGTACATGACTTTGTATATATCATGTTTATCAGAAAAGTGTAATTTATAGGCTAATGTCAAATGTTGATATTTTATTTTATGATATTTAAATAAATATGTTTATACATAGGAATTTTCTGAATCTCAACGTGTACTATGTTGAATATCAGTTGATGCAATATCAAACTGGCAGAACTTCACAAATAGGAGTAACCTCGCTAGTCATAAGGACCGCTATTCATAAGGACCACTTATTCATACGGACCGCTATCCATAACGCGTGACTAAATGAATAGCGGTTTTGTACGAATAGAGGTCCTTCTGAATAGCGAGCAAACCATAGACAAATTACCTCGCTATTCATAAGGACATCCATTCATAAGGACCACTATTCATAACTACTCATAAGACCGCTATTAATAACGCGTGTTAAATGAATAGCGGTTTTCTATGAATAGCGGTTGTTATGAATAGCGAGCGGTCCCGCACAAATAAACCTATTTCATTGTTTTCAAACAGATGTTAAACAAGTGTTCACCACAAATACTTTTCAGAATATATATTTTACGTATCGAGGTGCAGTGCTACTTGTCTAGTTTATTTTGAAGATACAAGGCTTTATTCTTACACAGTCAGTCGAGAACACTGTTTCTCTGTTACAATGAACTATAATTATGAGCCATGAAATTCTCAGTACAAAGAATCTCAAATCAGTGAGCAAGAGTGATGGAATGTTTCTTGTATAGGATGTGAATGAATGATAATAGTATAATGATTGAGAAGGATACGTGAGTAATACGGATATACCAGTGAATATTAAGTGGGAAAATGGAGTGAAATATAGATGGTATACAAATAGTGATAGAAATAGAAATTAACATTTACAATTTACAATTCAACAACACACTACAATATATCATACTCTCAAATGATAACGACATCCAAGTGAAAACCCATTATGTTCATGAATTTCCCTTTTCTACCTCTTTAGACTATTATGCAATTCTTTTTTTTTTTTTTTTTTTTTTTTTTCAAGAAGGTGATGAACCATCTCGAGACGGGACATCCCAATAGAGCGACAGCCCACCAGATCGGCAGACATCAAAACCGACAATGTCGATCTAGTGAAACCCGTCAAAAAGTTGTCAGAAGTTTTCGGTCCCGTGGGTTTCCTGACAAATTTTGGTTAGGATTCACTAGACCGACGTCTCTTGGGCTGTAGCGGTGCAGTTATACACATCCGTATCAAGCAAATTAGTTCACATTAAACGATCAATGATTTTGGCGGCGGAAGGGTACACATATTTTGGACGGAGCCATAGTGCGTAGTACGTAATATGAACAGATTTTTGATCATGAGAGGGGGGGGGGGGGGGGGGGGGTCTCCGCCTTGGAAACAATCGGACAAAGGATGTCAATACACATCGTCCCGACCAAATCAATGCACATTCATAATCACACCTTTGACATAGCTTGTCCATAAAATGCCCTGAAGGGCACGCCTTTTGATGAGAAGATTACAGATAATGATGGCTTGTCAAGGGATGACCACCCTTGATGACTATCATTCTTCTACGAAACCTCTGATTCTCTATCTGTAAAGTTAGAATCACAAAATCCTCGAAAGACAGGTGATACATAATTGAATCAGTCTCAATCAACAGACTCTTCAAGACAATAATGAGGTGATAGTTTTCACTTTGCTGAGGGGATCATTATTACTCAGCATGGTAGAGAAGACACCACACCAGTCACTCAGTATTTTGATACAAGATATTTGATATGCTAATTAGAGATTGTTGTCAAAGTTTCCTTCAGATTGACCAACATAAAATAGACCAATCTTAATTTTTTAAACCGTAAAAACCTCGACGGGTGTTATATAGAGTCAGTCTCGAGAATAGCTTCATCGCAATCAAGAGGTAATCAATGATTATCATATTCACCTAGCTGAGGAGCTACATTAGTACTTAACATGCTCAAGGTACAGAAACAAGTCACACTCTCTCGCAAGATATTTGGTATGATGATAAAGGATATACTTTTATCAAAGATCCTTCAGATGAACGAAAAGGGGCTACGCTTGAAAAAATCAGAGCAAACATCGATTTTTTTCTTTCTCACATTATCATCTGAGGAAGACGATCGCATAAGATTTTGAAAAATATGAACCCATGGCAATTTCAATAGCCTTATTCATCACCTTTGTGAAATGTGTAAACATTACAGAGATATCTTGCATAAACCGAACATGATTTCTATAGGCAATACCATAGGGGAGTGAAATTGCACTTTAGTTGAAAGTCTTTGCGATCGTGTCTTAGAAAATCCAACAGATGGAATTATCATTATACAAACAATAAATAAAATAAATTTAGAACATTATTCAAGTTGAACAAGCAAATATTGCAAATCACAGATGTATGATAATAAAAGTACTACATGACTTTCCATGTATAATTCACACCACTCGCTCCCTTGCAACGTTAAACATCACTCAAACAGTTGTTTTTTTTAATAAGCAATTCAGAGAAATTTTACAATTATAGCTTGACGTGTAATCTAGAGTCCCTTTATAGAAAGAGTTATGACATGGACGTCCTACTTTTTTTTTGGAAAACAAAATTGGTATTCGAATTCTTTCTATTTAGAACACTCAGATGCTAATCGGAAAGGAATAGATATTCTGTTGCGTAATAGAGGGAAAAAATGGCTTTCAGACCATGGATTGTCGTAACTCTTCTAGTCTATAAAGGGTACTCTCACATTGATCTTTTTAGGCTACAGATGATGTTCAACCATGTGAGAACGTTGTGCCTCACTTCGTTTATTCATGGTCAACGGGCTAGAACTTATCTTTCAATGATCTTTAAAAGCCGTAGACGATTCTGATGGGACATATTATTTGCCTAATGCACCGAGGTTTCTGTCTTTATATCCGGACTTAATGACAATGGCAAGAGACAAGAGAATCAAATTCTCTTATATAAAGACTGAAACGGAACGTTGAAGATCTCTATTTGGTTTTCCTTCGTCCTACAAATATCTATTCAAAAGTGAATACGTAGGACCGTAAGTACAGTCTGCATGGCTGAATTTCCTTCTGTAGTTCCAGCGACCACACGCCCACAGCACATGAGGCGGACATCCTTCCTCTGTGTCAACTAATAGGCTTGGCTTGGCTTTTTGGCATATAGTTGAGTGATTTGCTAATGCTCCAGATCCATGAGACCGACCAAACCCATGAGACCGACACTAGACCGACAACATACCGAATACAAAATATTATCCCGAATGGGGTAATTTAATTGGTCGGTTTGATGTCGGTATAGGGTCGATTGGCAATGTCCATAAAATTTGGTATATGTCCATAACCTGCGAAAGACGCATCACATGGAATATTCCTAGCCATGTATTAAGTTATGCTATGTTGATGTATTAATATATGCTTTATACAAATGTGAGACTGTAAAACGATTTTTATACCTGTTCAGTTGTTCATTACAATAAATAAATTCAATTCAATCAATTCAACTCAATTAAGTTTGTTTAGAGGACGTTTTGGTTTTGTTTTGTTTTGTTTTTGTTTCGTTCTTTATTATTATCATTTTGATTGACTGCTCCAGTTTCATTAGGAGCCCATATTTTGTTTTCTTCTGTTGTTTTTTTTTCCCTTTCAGTTGATATATTATTTTCATTGATAAATAAAGAAAAATGCAATAGTCCTAAATTTTTATTATGAAATCCCTTTTGATACAATTATAGGCGAGACTGCGCGAAACCAATTTCCTCGGAAAAGATCTTTGATTTTGTTATTCTTTTTTTTTTTTCGAATGTCAATATACTGAGGTATCCCAAAGCTCCTTGTCCAAAGGAAGACCCCTTCTCTGCACCCGACAGACATAGGGAAATTTGTATCTATATTTTGTTGGTGATGATAGTCAAAATTGTGTGATTGCTATTATGACACGTACATTGTGTGATTTCTATTATAACACGTACATTGTGTGATTGCTATTATAACACGTACATTGTGTGATTGCTATTATAACACGTACATTGTGTGATTTCTATTATAACACGTACCAACAACAATAATGTGACAGAAGTATAAGCCAATATTTGTCTTCGACGATTATTCGAACAAATCCGAAAAAAGTTATTTCTTCTAAAGCTTTACGAAGGCTTCTTCGTGTTTTCTTTCCGCGTCCCTTAAATAACCTCCCATGCATGACTTTCAGCAAGCCGCCTTGTTGCAACGAGACGGCATTTCGATCGCGTTGTGAGAATTGGATATAAATAAATCGCACAATGGCAAAGTCGGTATTATAGTTGTTTGAGGATTAAAGGGCACCAAGCTGGCTAAAAAACAGAAACAAATAAAAAAAAAGAAAGAAAGAGAGAAAGAGAAAGAGAGAGAGAGAGAAAGAGAGAAAGAGAAAGAGAGAGAGAGAGAAAGAGAGAAAGAGAGAGTGGCTGTGAGAGGAAAAACAGCAAAGGGCAAGAAAACGATAAATTTCGAAAGCTGCAACCGATCAAAAGCATATTTTGTTCGAGTTTATTTCATTGAAATAAAGAACGTCAAGTTTAAGACGAGTATTAAGTATTCATCAAATGATGGAATAAAATAAATTAATATAGATAATGTAGATTTATTGAGAGAGATTGAAAAAAAAATTGGAGCTTTAACTGATAGACATAAAGTTAAACTACGTCATTTTAGAAACAGATGAAGCCCTAGAAGCCCTTTGTCAAATTTATACGAAACCGGTAGGTCAAGGATCAAATAGAATAACTTCCGATAGATTTCTTATTTGAGTTTGTTTACAAATAACAAGTAGAAAACGGCGATGTGAGTAGAAATACCACATCTTGAATAGAAAAAAAAAAAAAAATCTCATGCTACGTCACAATAGTATTTTGACGTTTTAATCTGCCAGGCTTGGAGAGTGTACCCCCATTAGATCTGGGTCACGTTTTTAGTGTCGGTAATACAGCATTCTTCAGAACTTGTACTCAACATGATAAGTGTAATTAGGACAACATTTCGCTTGCTTCAAGAAAGCAAGAACTGAATGAAATCTCGAAAAATGGTCAATTTTTTTTTTATGGCTGTAATTCGGGAGCTATTAACCCTTTCGAGACAATTGACCACATTTTGTGGTTTGGCCCAATAACTTTTGATTTAGAGCCTTAAAAAATATACCAGATGCATGAGTGGAAAGAGCAAAAATTTCTGCACATACTGTGGCCATTTTTGTTGCATGATCATATTGCGTTCGATGCCAGGAATTTTAAAAAGGAGAATAAGCTTGAACATCCTTAAATTGGCAACACATTGAGAGGTTCAAAATCATTGTTTTTTTTGTCCAAATTGGCAACTTTTTCAACTTTTCGACAAAGTTCCTAATCATGTATATTATTTTCAAGACATTACATCTTACTAGAACCACGTAGCACTAAAAGAAAAATATTATTGTTGCCAATTTGCAGAACAAAATGTGATCAATTGAGCTCTTAAATAATTCCTGTCCTGAAAGGGTTAATGGGGAATGATAAAGGGCCATTAGGGAGAAGACAAGAAAGAGATAGAGGTGAACAAGAGAAAAGAGAAAAGAGTCAGAGAGGGACAGATACCCACTGAAGCACTTATGTCAGTCATATAGAGGAACCATATAGAGAAAGCCAAACAGAAAGAGAGAAGGGTTGAAGGGGAGAACAAAGAGTGAAGTAGACAGAACAGCCATAAACAGAGACAGTAAGACGAGAGAGGACGAGAAAGAGACTGATAAACAGAAAGAGAGAGGGAGAGAAAGAGACTGATAAACAGAGACAGTAACACTAGCGTACCCAAGGGGGGGCAGAGGGAAGACTGCCCCCCCTGACAACTTTTGACAGAAAAAATAAATAAATTGTCCGGCGTTTTAGACTTTTTTTTCTTCTTTTTTTTGCTTATCAGAAAAGTTCTGGACCCCATAAAATGTGATAACCCCACCACTGAACGACTTTTGGAGCACTGGGTAATTTTTTTTGGTCATCCCCCCCCCCCCCCCCCCCCCCACTGAGCGACTTTTGGGGCAAAAAAAAAATAAATTGTCGCACCCATGAACCATTGAAAATAACACCAAATAGATGTTTATGAACGTGGTATACGTTACTTCTTTGACCTGGTACTGTATTGGGGTCAGGAACCACAGGATTGAAATTAGCAACAATTGATGCCACGGAATTCCAGAAGAAAATGAGACATGCTTGTCCAGCCAAGAAATGTCAATCTCATTGGATCTTTAAAAATAACATTCTTCCGATTTTGACTGAACAAAAGTGAAATATTCAACAATAAATTCTATGGTTTCTAAATCATTCATTTTGCCGACACTGGGTAATAGAATTTTAAAAATTTGATATCTTTAAAAGGGAAACGAAGAAGTGTTTTTATCATGAAGAGTTCTGATCAAATGAAAACGGAGACAGAGAACATATTTTGAAAGCTAGTAGATATAAAAAGTTATTAAAGTAATTACTGTGAAATTAAGTTCCCCTAATGAGTTAGCTGCGGGGCACTCGCTTTTCGGAAGTTTCATAATTACGAAACACAAATTTTCCATACTTTAGGAGTGTCATACTTGTCATAATTCCCAACAATTTGTAGCATTACTTTTCCAAGATTCGTAATTCTAAAAAATGAAATAGGGTTCATACTTATGAAAATGAAATTATTCGGAAGGTTCGTGATTCCGAAAATCACACTGGCTTCTATTCCATTTTCGAAATTATGAACATTCGGAACTACGAACCCTATTTCATTTTCGAAATAAAGAGCCCTATTCTATTAACGTAATTATTATAAATCGTCGGAAAAAAGACAAATGCAAAAGATCAAGAACGAGATTTATCCTAGCACTGAGTAGCACCTTAAAGATCCTTTTAACGGTGTGACAATGAACCCGATAGGTTTCTGCACTCTTACAAATATTATTATGTACTAGCTTGACATTATCTTAACTGTGGTTATACTGTTGATTAATTTTAGGGAAAAACATCTTTGACAGTTTTTTTTTTTATGATCAACGTTCAAGGTATTGAAAAATAATGTCGATAATTACATGCGTACCGCGGACTTCTTGGTAACTAGGGGGTTCAGAGTTCAAATCTTTTAAACAGTACATATAGAAATTAAGAACATGACCATAACAAATAAATAAATTGAAACATAGATATAACAGAACATCATTCAATGGACTTGGTTATTGTTTACACTGATAAAGCGATAATGTAAATTTTGTAATTGTAAGGGAAAACATAAGTGGAGGAGTCTATTAAGTAAGTATGGCTTGCATTTCATAGGCCCCTGCTTGAAAAAAAGTAAAAATAGTTACAGTCCTGAAATTAAAATTTAGAAGGGATTCTTTTACCAATGTCACCATCCTTAGTATAGTTTGTATTCTAATATTGCTTCCCTTTTGATACTTCTTAAATAATAGACATGTATTTTCATTTTTGTTTTAAAGTATCTTTAAAGGTGAACCATGAACAATTTTTCTTCGCATTCTCGGAGAAGGTTCACTGTACTGCTCCTTATAGAATTTCACCTTATCCTGATTGATATTGCACCCCTAGGCCCTATATAACTCATAAAGATACTTGCTGAGGAGGAAATGTTTAATGTTATCATATCCAGTGTTTTTCGTCAAAAAATGTTTCCCAAAGTCCTTATATCCCATATCCCATGTTCACATTTTTCTTGTTACATGATTTTATTGTACAAGGTTCATAAAGAATTGATATTGCCATATCCTGCTTTCTTGCTGTTGCAGGTACGATGCATTATTTTGTGGGAGACACGGATCAAGGCAATGATAGAAATATGAGGGTTATAATTAATATAAAATATGAGCTGATTGCATCAGTATACCTCTGTGACTTCCGTGTTTCAGTGACTTCAAAGAAACCATGAAACACTGTCAGTTCTTGACGGTCACTGACCTTCTGTCATATGGTTGTCTTTTTAATTGAACGTCGTTAATAGATTGAATTTCAGAATTCTGTCTCCTGTCAAGATAATCAAACTATATCGCACTGTGATAGTTACGTCAGTTTACAATTAAAAGTTTAGAAATAACATAATTAATTGACTGTAACATCATTGAAAAATATCGCAGATTTGAAAAAGTATTTTCCCAAATGGATGAGATGTTATGGTCTTACTAGTCACTGGAGTGTGACGACTCCTAAAACACGGACTATTTTCAGAGCAATCTGTGTGTGTGTGTGTGGGGGGGGGGGGGTGGTGGCAATTGAAAGATGAACTACGACACGTTTAAGTGGTTCTTCTTATCACTAATGTGTTAATCATTTTACATTATTTCTACGTTTCCCGTTCAATGTATCTGAATACCAAAACGATCATGTGCCGCATACTTTCATTCTTGTATCATGATATATTCTTTGTTTTGTTTAATGCATATTGCAAGTAACGCCAATGAATTAAGATGACTTTCTATATCTCATACGGACGATAAACCTGAAACTTAAAACTTTTTGATTTCCGCGATGTATTATTGCCCAGGGGATATCCGTTAGGAAGCGGGGTAACTGTAGTTATAAACGTACTTCTTTACGTTATTCCAGCAATGCCGGATTGCCGACAAAGTAGAAAGGTTGTACGAAGGCATAGCTTGGTGACATGCAGTGGCATAGCTACAGGGGGGAACCGGGAACCATCTGGAAGATATACGGTCCTGATCGAACGCTCAAGAACATTTCAAGAAAGCAAAAGATAATCTAGAAATGCAACCCCCCCCCCAAAAAAAAAAAAAAAAAAAAAAAAATCCAGTAGTCGGTTCGTGCTATGATTATCAACAAAAGATCTGTCCGTTTCGAGGCTAATGTGAAATGTATTTTCATGATTTTAGCAAGTTAATATGATGACTTTTGTAGCTAACTCAAGCCAAATTTACCAGGGGCCCTATAGCCGCTTACTCCTGGGACTGAAACAGGGGTTTTCCCCTTCGTAGCCCTGTATGATGTAAGGCTGAGTGTCATTAATGTTTTGATTGCTAACCAAACTAATTTGATGCATGTTTCAATGAGGAAATACCGGATAATTTCCGTAATCAGTTTCCGAATGAATGTGTTCTCATGGACATAGAAGGTCGAATCCTGTTTCCTTTGACGAAAAGAAGAAAAGACGTTCAGATTGACAAATTGTATGACTTGTCTTTCTATTTTCGGCTTCCGGAACTCTCGAAGCATTTCGTTTTTCTATAGATCAGTCGCAGAATATATAGTCAAGGATTGTAATTCCGAACAGATTGTATTACCGAACGTGGACAGTTAAGCGCCTAAAATGAGTTTTCATACGCGTATGAAAACCACACTATTGAAACAAAGGTTGTGTCTTTTTCCCATAGGTTTCACACGTTCGGAAATACAGTACCTTTTACAAGGGACCAAAACGCCGCGTCGTTGGGAAGGGGTTCACTCGGAAGGGAATATCGTATTAAATCTACGTTGTCTTTTTAAAATTTCATCAACTTCTTTTTTTGTAGGACTTTGAGCATTCATTCTGTCAGTTTGACAGATATTCGTTTGATATTTTATTTGCTATCGTTGATTATCTGAAAAGTGTTCGGACACTGGATCCACCACCATAACTCCAAGATAGAATTAAACCCATAAAGTGATTTCAAGGAAATGTAAGGCGTATCTTGGATCCACAATACCATTACATAATCCTTTCAGATCATTCAGGTGGGCAGTAAAATCCAATCTCATAAAACATTGGACAATGCGAGATGTCCCTTTTCATAATGGCCCTCTTCTCCTCTTCAGATTTCAGATTTCAGATTTAGATTTTATTTCATTACATTTTCATTTTTCAAAGTATATAACAATAAGTATTATGAAATTGACAATATTCAAAATAATTGACAACACAACTTAGTGCATAAACATTTTTCGATCATTACAAGCAAAACAAAGTGCATTAAAGTTGAGTTGTGAGAGAGAAAAAAAAGTAACATCAATGAAGACTACGTAAGATTAATTTTATGAAAATGAGAATGAAAACAGAGACCAGCTTAGAAGCAGAGCTTGTAGAAAAGCTGGTCCCTGATGGCAAAAGATAAAGCATGAATACAGTACATAAAAAGAACTAGACTGGGCAAACATGCATAAAATGCCCAATAAAAGGGGAAAAAAAGAAGAAGACAGATACATGGCCATGGAAAGCAAACAAATTATAGACATAACACACTTACTATCGAAGAGAAAGCATTGAAAAATATTGTAAACACAAAAAGCTGGAAATAGTAATAGGAAAATAATAACGATTTAAAGGAGTAAACTTTACAAAAGACGGAACAAGATGGACAAAGTGACAGGTTAGCTGGTAGCTATTGAGACTCTTAATTGCAGATTTTTTATAAAGAGAATTGGCAGAATTATTGCAGAAAAACCATAAACCGCAGTATGCCAATTATTAGCGGTATAGCTCATACAATTACCATGCATGATCACATAATTCAGTAATAGAATAATTGACTGCATTTTACAGCGACATTATCGGTCCCGGTGTGACTCAGGTTTGAGGGTGAAATCGGGCACAAAGTGTACTATATGCCAGTAGATATATGATTTGATTTGATTTATTTATTCTCCACACATGGGGTGGATTGCCCTTGTCGGCTAATAGTTTTTTTTTCAAAGGGGGTCCAAGCCTCAAAAATAAAAAGAACATAATATGAACAAAGAAATATACTCGTATATTTAATATCAAAACAACACAAAAAATACATATAAAATAAGACACTGATGAATGTAAAGAGTCAAACAACAACATAACAAAAACAATATTCGTACAAACGAAATCCTAAGATAATGAGAAAAAGGTCTCTCTCTCTCTCTCTCTCTCTCTCTCTCTCTCTCTCTCTCTCTCTCTATATATATATATATATATATACTCAATTTGGGTTCAGTGGATTGTGGTTTTTGTTTAGGTGGTGTTTAAAAGCTTCAATATATCAAGATATCCCATTATCTAGGACCCATCTTGGACACATCTAGGGCTCATTTTGTGCAAAAGAAATCTGTTACGTTCCTCTAACATGTCTTAAGTCCTTACTGAACCAAATATCCCTCAGGACATATCTGATTTCCTAGGCTCACGCAATGAATGTCTGTTCAATTCACAACACAATAACTCATAATTCTGATGCACCTCACTTCATTATTCATCAGACAGATATTTGCTAGTTCTCATCATTAGCTGCACGAGGGGAGGGAGGGGGAGGGGCTGCAACCGCTCCCCGTGCAACCTCTGCACATAAGCTTGACTTTTTACATCCCCCCCCCCAGCAATGTATCTCTCCGTCCGCCCCCCCCCCCCCCAGTGGCTCCAATATTGGTCCAGACCTGAATATGGAACGATTTACGTAACAGCCATCAAGATCTTCCCTAATTCATTTCATCTTTTTGACTCCATGATATATTTGCAAGGGTGCATATTCAATGTACACGTTTCTATATCTTCTTCTTTCTTGAATGGCTCTTTAAGGGCACATACAGCATAACACACATACTTTGTAAATATGTTTCATATTTTGTTTCAGGAAATGGTAATAAATTCATTCATTCATTCATTCACATTGAACGTTATCTTACGCTAGTGACCGTTCGTGTTTGATTTTATTAGATTTTAATCATCAGGTATAAATCCATCAAAGCATAAAAAATGCATAACAGTGAAATGAAAATATCCCTTGACAGGATATATATAAACCATGACAGCTGATAATAAGCTAATTTCAGCTTTTATGGGTAATCCTGTCAAGGTATATAACCACGGGTCTTCACAAACATGACACATTGAACGCGTAGACACGGCCACATAACACACATCACATGTATGCAGCATAGAAAGAGGTTTATTACATACAAGTTAAAACATTTTATGAATAAGTCTTGATTTTATACAGTTCCGAAATAAATACAAAGCATTTCGAGGGCGTGGAGGATATAGGACACAATTACTGATACCTCTTTGCTGAGGACCAAGCACTGAAAATGAAAGTTATTTCAAGTTTGTATTATCAATAATACTCGACATTTTAAGTGATAACTTGTCAATCCATAACTAATGTCCGAGCGGGGAAACATTCCCTTTAAATATTTTTTTTAAAAATAAATGAGCTTCAACATAAATGGTTCGACATTAAACGTTTTTGTATAACAATGTTAGGAGGTAAAAAAAAAAAAAGGTTTTGTGCTCAAGGAGAGTGTAATGGGGATAAGAAACCGTATGCATGGTGTGTAATATGTATTTCACCGATTTAGACATATAAGATATATTGGCTATCGAAACTGTGATAAACGGACCAGTCTAGGTAAAGACATAGTAAAGGCGATACCATGAATTATTTCCAAGAATGAAAAATAATAAAAATGGCGAGTTTTATGTTAGAATTTACGTCACTGCCCACAATACATGGACAAATATAAATCAAACTCTAATCATGCTGGTCCTTTTCATACACTCTACCTGTATATCCTTTGCGTTACAAAAAATAACTTGAAAAGTATGAGGATGAGGAATGATAATTATGTACAGAGAGCGGAAAAGAGAGGGATAGAAAGATTGGAAGAGAGAGAGAGAGAGGGGGGGAGAGGAAGTGAGAGAAACAAATAAAAACGGGGGGGGGGGCAGGAAAATAGGAGAACTGCGTAAAGATGCATATCAATCTTAAGAGGGGTGATCTATAAATTCATACCCCCCCCCCCCTCTTACAATGACTACAAGTAGAAAATGTCCAAGCCATATGGACAGAACATTGATTCGCACTCACTCAATATCAATATATTCGATTGGATAGCTGACCAAGTGGAAGGGTCAGCATCGAAGAGAGGGGGCCAAACCACACCGTAATACATACGTTTTTGTGGACGGAAAGATATTACAGAACTAAAGGACGGGAATAGTCAGGGTATTGGTAAAATATAGGGAGTAAAACTTCTCTTCTTTATAGAGGTTTATTTCACTCATAAATAAAATGTATCTTACAGATCAAAACAAAGTACATGTATGGGCATATATTATCGTAAAAAACATGAATACAAAGAAAGATTTCACTTGATAAGAACTATCCACATAATTTCGTTGTGTAACAAAATTAATGATAATTGCATTTATTTACACATAATTGGGAATATTCTCGGGTAACACAAATAAAAAAAAAAAAAGAGTCCAGGGACTTTTGGGCTCTGTTCAATCAAAATAGGCTTGAGTATTTTTTTTTTCCTGTGCGATTCGTCGGCCTGTTATTCATTACCGAGTGAACATACAATCAATTTAGACCAGTCATGATTCACACATCTTGTTACATAAAGCAAAATTAGTTCACTAGCTGTCATTTGACCTTCGACATGTCATCCCTTATAGTTACTCATCATGACCTCATGTCAGTTAACGTGAACATTGATTAGACCCCCAAAGTCGGTCCACTCCAGTAGAGTATTCATGATGTTCCACGTGTTTAGGCAGACTTGCTCATTTTGTAACACCAGATTCTTGACAATCAGTGACAAGTTTCAATATAATTTTAAGCATTCTTCACTTCTAATTATATCACACACAATCAGTTCATTATCATGTAACCTTCGTTATGTCATCTCTTGCTCATTCATCGTTTATTCGTGTCAATCAACATGAATATTAATTAGGAAAACAGGTCGGTCCACGACACATGAAGATGCACGTGTTTACGGACAAATCTGGCTCATTTTGTAACACCAGATTCTTGACAATCATTGACAAGATTTGACATGATAATGTTAAGCATTCATAATCATCCATCCTTGAGATGTGGGAACAAACTGAGAACAAGCATCTCGTTACGAAATACTTCTAAGAAATCGCCTCTCCATAATCTGTATGGACCACCCATCCTTGAGTCTATTTCCTAAAGAACGAGAATGTTCTAAATTAAGTCCTGTCTAGCAGTGGATTCATTTTCTATTAAAGGACATTCATTAATTCGATTTTTGTTATAATTATCATCTTTGCTTTATTCGTTTTGATTCCACCGGGAGCTAGCTTCAGAAAGCGTTTACTCGAAAGGTTTATGCAAGTTCCATTTATAAGGTTCACAAATATATCTTGTTTTTGATGTATGCCTATAGTAATTAATCTTAATTAATCTTAATTAATTAATTTTGACTACATGCAGGATTAAGGTATTCCAATAATTGATATTGATATAGTTGGTTTCATTGTGAAGAGAAAACCTTGAAATGAACAAATTCATTCATCAGTTTTCCTCTGGGCATTCAGACTGAAATGTTATCTTGGTTATGAAGAAAGATGTCTCCACAGGGTCGCTTTTCATCCATTCATCACTGAACAAGCACTGTTTCATCACGCTTCTATAAAAACCGCATTCCCCTTTTTACTTAAAATCTCTCTATATAGGGCAATAGACCGTAAGTATTTCAAGTGATAAATGGCCTTGCAATTACTTTATTTTCAAACCACACTCTAAAAACAGTTGGGTAAAATTTTACCAAACTTGGGTTTGAAAAGGGGGGGGGGGGGGAACATGCACTTTTGTTCATGTTGTCGGGTAAAATTTTATCAAATATGGAGTAAAATGTCCCCGAAATTTGGTACAATTTTACCCAACTCTTTTTAGAGTGCAGGGTATTGAATATAGAGAATACATTTCTCCTTCATAATATAATCGGTTTGCCATTCCTGGCAACTAACGCTCTTCATTGTGGTCAGAAAGTCCTCTCCATGACAACGGCATACTCTGAAGAAAATGTCATTATTTTGTCCAAAGTTTATAGGATTGATTTCTATAGTTCGCTAAATTGAAATCTCGGATCAGCGGACCACCCTACTCAAAAAGTTGTCAAGTTAGTGTGAAAGTGAAAATGAATATTACAGACGTGCTTCGGTCACGGAAACATGGACCAATAATGGCGCAGAATGTTGGTTTCATTCCATTTCCACCCATGACAAACAGATGCACACCAAGCGTCAATTACGATTGCGTTATTATACCTGCACTAATCAAACCTTTGAAGGCAATTAGTGCAAACGCCAATAAGTCAAAGCAATGTTTACACTGTTGATTGCGCATTCACTATTTTGTACGATGTCACTCTCAAATGGTGCGCCAAAGACAACGCCCTAGTCTTACGTCAGCGAGATGACGCCCCCTATTTATGGGGCATAAGAACCATTCTGTCACTCAGAGGTGTAGATCACATGACACGATTTGTGAGCCATTGGTTAATATTGGCAGCTTGGCCTGAGCGAAGCGCTGGACATCAGGCTGACCGATGGCCACGAGATGGTATTTCTCGTTCTCTGTCATATCCCGGGCACCTATCCGTTTGTAGAGCTTCATCACATCCTTGTTCCATTCAACTACTGTACCCTGGATAGCCTTGCAGCCTCGCTCTTCAGAGATCTGAAAATTGAGGTTCGAAAGGGAGAGAGAAAGGGAGAAAGAAAGAGAGACAGAGACAAAGACAGAGAAAGAAAGAGAGAATGAGAGAGAAAAACAAAATAGAGAAAGGGAGAGGACAAGGGAGAGGGGAGGCATAGAGGGAAAGATAACGAACAAAGGAAAGATGGATGGGGAAAGGGAGCGAGAGAGAGGGAGAGAACAAAAATGAGGGAAGGGGGAGGGGGGAGAGAGAGAGAGAGAGAGAGAGAGGGGGGGGGGGGGAGAAAGAGAAGGGTGAGAAGAAAGAGTGAATAAAGATAATGTATTTGGGATCTAATGGTAAGATCTAAGTTCATGACTAAATCAGCATAGAATTGTTGTTGATTACTTCGCAGTTGTGTTCGCAAACATGGCAAAAGACACAAGATATTTTGTCTGATTAAGACAGCTGGGAAACCTGGATCATCACTTTACCTTTATTTTGCCAGGTAACAACACTTCAAACAGTATTCCAGATAGCTTCATGATATAAGCAACAATTGCTTTAGTACACCATACACGGACCAAGTGAATTTTGTGGGTGAATTTATTTTCCTGACAAATTGATTGAGACGACGATGATGATGATAAATTCATGATGAACAAACTACGCTGAGAGTGAGGTACTGTAAGATGCATTAGCGGATTTAAGGAGCACAACTGGCTCACCCCCCCCCCCCTTGAAACCCAAGTGGCATACCTTAGGTACACAACGGTAAAGAAAAGTGCCCCCTCCTCAACTTTTCGAGTTTTGACTAGAATGGCACCTGAAAAAGTGACACAGCTATTTTCTTTTCTATTTTTTTTTGTTTTTGTTTGTTCCTTGCCGGAAATTTTCCGTAATTGTGCCAAACCCCTTCCCTCTTTACAAAATCGTAATACATTCTTAATAAAGTCTTAATATATCCACGAGAAATTCCACATCACTGCACATCTTGTGTAATATGGAAAAGGAAAAAATATGGGAAAGGAGCACTGTTGAAAAAAAAGACTGAAAGACTTAAAGTATAGTCCGAAAAGCCTAATGAGAAAATTCCTATTTTCCCTCGTTCTTACGGTTGCTCTATTTCACTTTATTTCCGTCTTTTTCATTTCATAATTCGGAAAAGTGATATGTATAAACGTGTGCTCAAATGCTGTAATACAAACGTCATAAAAGATCTTTGGGAATTCTTTTCCTAGACAGGAGGAATTCATATGGTTCATACCTGTGCAATGGCGTGTAAGAGAGCAATGCCGAGTCCAGTACCTGTTGAACAAAAAACGTGGAAATCAATTATATTGCTCTTAAAATTACACTGTCAATAGTTTACACATGCATTATTTTCGGCATTATAGAATCCTATATACATGTACATGACTTGTATTTTACTGCCGTTGTGATAAGGTATGTCAAAAATTGTTCGATATTGGGGAAAATTTTTCCCCAAAATACTGCAGTATTCTGTGTTTTTTCTTCTTTTTTGTTACTTAGCGTTCTATACTTATCCATTTTCTTCTTCTCCAATTTATTCAAAATCTTAAATATATAACGTAATTCTTTGCTGAAACGACTTTATCATGTTACATAAAATAAGAAAATGAACTAGTATATTGGGTACTTCATGAAATGCAATATTGCTAATTGCAGTGTTATGCAGCGTAGACATACATGTATATACAGGCGTTAACGGGAACACCTTACGGGGGGGGGGGGGGGAGGGGGGATTTTGTCGCTTGCCCAAATATTAACTTTCCCATTTCTAAATTTTGATAATTCATTACAATGAATGAATGAATTTCCGAATATTGGTAATTTTAAAATTCTCTTGGGTAATTAGTAAGTTCAAAATCCCTCCCTTGTAATTAAGCCTATGGACAAAATATAACCACTTTTAATATTGACAAACGTTATGCGCAGAACTATTGTGACTCGTTCACCTAATCTTATGGTGACATTATTATATTGTGTTGGGGTAGGAGTTGCCACGCTGAATGAAAATACATACACAAATCATTTGAAGAAAAAAAAACCACCTCGATGTGAAAAGACGCCCTAAAAAGAATCATTATTTGCCATGCACCTGCCCTCTCTGTGTGCAAATACACTCTCTGCATGGGCTCATCTTAATATTTGGATATTATAGACATTTCGAAGAGTGAAAGATTAAAACCATCCATTGTCAAACTGTCTACTTACCTCTGTATTCAGAATGAATGTAAACATCTTCAAGATAGAGGAGACGCCCCTTCCAGGAGCAGAAACCCATGAAATAGAGGGCGTAACCCAAGATAGATGACTCCTCATTAGCCTCTCTGTCTTCTAAGACAATGCTCTCAAACACAGGATAATCTCCAAAACCATCTCGACGAAGATCTAAAGTAATTTGAAATAAATTCATAAAATCATCATACTTCTGCCTATACAGGAGCGGAAAAAAAATAACATAAGAAATTTCTTTTAAGAGCTTGAGTTTCATCTCAGCCAATTTGGTGTTATTTGATTGAGTGACTACTCATGTCATATGGTAGCTTCCTGTATTACAATAAAATTGACTCTGATTATAAATCATGATAAATATCCAAACCACCATGTTGACAAAATGCTGGGCAATACATAAACTAGTATAAGTATTTGCTGCATTTCACAAGTACATAAAACTAGCAGTTGCGTAATACATGTATAAGTCAATAAGTCATCAAAGTAGAAGCAAATGTTAGAGTTCTTGCTATGTCGGGCATGCCAGCAGTAGGTTGTATTGTTTGGAAGGTTACAATTAGGAGTTTTAATCTGACATCAGCTCAAGCTGCCATATACATGTGTAGGAAATTTTGTGCACCGAGGCGCAAATAAAGTCAAAGGTGTGCCTCTCTTCTCACTTCCCAAATTTCCAAAGAGATTGATATGATTTGAGATCACTGCTGCTCAGTTCATGGTTGTTTGAATTTACTTTTTAATCTGGTAATTGTAGAGAAAGTATAAAAAAATGTTAACTATCTAGAACTATGGACAATTCAAACAGCTAAGCTACCATAAGAGGATCTTGGGAAAAATATGGTGGAGGCAGACGTTTTCTTTTCAATCTGGTATCTACTACTCCGGCAAGCTTTTGTTTGAAAGAACGAATCATTCCCTCTGACCGAAAGTAAAATCCCACTAATTTCTGAATGGAAAAGTAAGCTATCGCTAGTCTGGAAAAGCAGTTGCTAGTAAGAAAACAAGTTGTTGCTTCTTTTTGTTAAGAGTTACTTGCTTGTATATAACATCTGAAGAGAAATCCTTAGAGAAAGCAATTGATAGGCATTTGCGAGTTTTATCTACCGGAACATTGTGTTTGAATGCCAAATGCATTTTATTGTAAAATATCTGATTAACCATTTGAATTTGGACTTAAAATTTGTAAATACACGAAATACAATTGATTCCTTGCCTTCTTCGGAGACTTCGACCCGATCTCCATAGTCTTCACTCTCCGCTAATTTCCTCATCAGCACTGAAATTTGATAACAGTCATTAATTTTCCCGCGTCTAATGAAATATCTAGTTTTGACCTTGTCATCTCCAGAGGTCTGCAAAATGAAACATAATAATTTCTAGGTTTAAGACAGCCTATCATTTAATTTCATACAAATCCAGAATTGACATGATGTTCACATGATCGATTCTGTCAGGAAAAAAAACAACAACAAAACAAACCAGATAGTGATTACTAGGTCACAGAGTGCATGTACTAGGAACACTTTAATAATGTTGATTATGTGAAACCACCTTGTTTATTCCATTATTACACTGTAAAAATCGGACACTTCGACCAATAAAGAGAAAGTGCACCCTAATATCAACTTGGTTTTAAAAGAAGCAGAAAAATTAAAGAAACAGAGCAGTGAAGGTTTGAGCAAAATCTGATAAGAAATAAGAAAGTTTTGACTTTTGAAGAGGTAATCAATCAAACGGAAATTGGCAACTCCATGACGTATCTTGCAAACTCATCTCACATCTGCCCTGTACTTTAAAAAATCATTAATTTCCATTTTCTCTCTTAAAAATTATTTTGTCATAAATTCACCCTAGATACAATCATTTCACGTATGCTTCTAAACATAACCTGTATGATACAAATCTATTCCCTCATCAAAAACAAAGAAAATGAAACTTTACGATTTTTTGTGTACGGAGCAAATAGGAGAGGAGCTTGCAAGATACGTCACGGAGTTGCCAATTTGTATTTGATTGATTACAACTTCAAAAATTCATTTTTCGGATTTTGCTCAAATTTTCATTAGTCTATTTCTTTAATTTTTCTACTTTTAAAAAAAATTTGTTATCAGGGTGGACTTCCCTTTAAGCGCCACTGAGAATAATCAAAAGAGTGTATGCATAATAGTGGTACCACACTGTAATCAGAGTGTAAGTAAGGTATAACCACAGTGTCACCAAAGAGTAATCGCATTGTCACCAAAGTATGATCACATTGTTCTCACAGTGTCACCACAGTAATTACCACATTGTAATCACAGTGTCACCACAGTATCATCACAGTGTACCCATAGCGTAACCACAGTGTCACCACAGTGTAATCACAGTGTATCCATAGTGTAACAACAGTGTTATCACAGTGTAAGCAAGGTATAACCACAGTGTCACCAAAGAGTAATCGCATTGTCACTACAGTATGGTCACATTGTTATCACAGTGTCACCACAGTAATGACCACACTGTAATCACATTCTCACCACAGTGTAATCACAGTGTATCCATAGTGTAAGCACAGTGTAACCACAGTTCAACGGCAGCATCACCACAGTGTAATCACAGTGTATCCATGGTATAACCACAGTTTAACCAAGGTTTAATTGCAGTGTCACCACAGTGTAGTCACCGTGTATCAATAGTGTAAGAACAGTGTAACCACAGTTTAATTGCAGCGTCACCATATTGTAATCACAGTGTATCCATAGTGTAACCACGTTTAACCAAGGTTTAATTGCAGTGTCACCACAGTATGACCACTGTGTAATCACACAAAGTAACAACAATGTTAACTGGGATTTCGAGTACTTGCAGTGAAGCCACTATAAATGACTATCATCGAAACACATTTCAAAATGTAGAGGTGTCGTGGTCTAGTGGATACTTCATCGGACTGCGGATTACATGGTTCGCGGTTCGAGTCCCGCCGCTGCACTAACGTCCCTAGGCAAGATATTAATCTACATTGCCACTCTTACCCAGGAGATAATGGGTACCTGTTAGGATTGCCGAAGTCAATGTGACTTGCCATTGCCCTACATGCGTGCATGTGAATGGTGCAAAATGGTAGGAGATGGTGCACACTTATGTGCGGACTTGAAATCCAATGACTAGGGGTAATAATAAATTAATAACATTGTAAAGTATTCACATAATGCGCTACGTACATGTAATATATTATTATTGTTATTAAAATCACTGTGAATCGTTATGAAATATCTATATATTGTGGTTAAGATGCGACAGTACGACTTGTAGTGAAATAGCGCAAACTTGTTTAAAACCGCATTTAAGTAAAAATCTCTAACACGAATACGTACACATGGGACACTAACGTTGTAGGCAGTCAACCTTGCATATTTTGTTTATTACTCAGCAATCACACATTTTCATTCAGAATTATTTTTAGACGATGCTTCGTTAAACAAGGAAAGATTTGGTGATCATTGTACTTGATTGTTTTGATCATCAGAACTCGAAAGCAACTGTAATTGTGAAGACATTATATTCCCAAAGAACACAACGTGAGTACGGAGTTTCATTTGAAAAATAATGAGACGTGAAAAAAGCATTTGAAAAAAAGATGAAATATTTGAAAGATAGGGATTGTTAAACAAGGTAACTGAAATACAAATCTACAGAAAGAACTGATTAAATGAAATAATGCGAAGCATAATCGCCTAATTTACGATGAAAAGACGAGCAATTACAAATAATACATATATAAGGAGCGGTGGGGTCAAAAGTATAGTTTTTGTTACAAAAAATCGGAATAAAATTATTATGCATAATTGCGTTTTATGTATATTGGGGGAAATTACACTTTATTTGATAATTTCAAACAGTATCATACATGATTGTGGTTAGAAAATCGCTGTTCACGTGTTTCTGATATCCAGTGGTATATACCGCGCGTTAAGTGGTCACTAAAACATATTGGCATTATAAGGGAAAAGGAAAGTTTAAACAAAGATGCCTGGAGTCAGATTTGGATATTTTTCTCAGGTTTGTACGGTCAACAGGGAAGCAGTCATTTTGTTTCCATTCTTGAATTTGTGTCCAGGGGCCCGTTGCACAAAACTTGCGTTTGAACCCAACTCAAGAAATCAAACTATGGAAGCGTTAAAGTGCCGATTCTACTTGACGACATGTCGAGATATTTCATCTTGTCAAGTCGACTTAATATCCATATCATGTCGACATTAAAGATATTTAACTTACCATGTCGCGACATGTAAAGATATTTAACTTACCATGTCGCGACATGTAAAGATATTTAACTTACCATGTCGACTTATCAACTTTTATTAATCGCCATGACGACATATACTTTTTGGGAAGTCGACTTGGCAAGATAATTTATGTCACCATGACGACATGAACTTTTTGTGAAGTCAACTTGGCAAGATAATTTATTTCGCCATGTCGACTAATAGAAGTTGATAAGTCGACATGGTAAGTTAAATATCTTTACATGCATGACATGTCGACATGATATGGATATTAAGTGGGCTTGACAAGATGAAATATCTCATGTCGTCAAGTAGAATGGCACTTTCACGCTTCCGTACAAACGCAACTTTATTTTCAGCCAATCAGAAGTGCCCATTAAGGACTTGCGTTTGATTTTTCGGAGTTGCGATTAAACGCAAGTTTTGTGCAACGGGCCCAAGATGTGGTATTTGTTGACTACGATCGTTGTTTAGTCGGTAAATTTAAAGGCAAACTGACAAGACCGTAAAATTGAATGAATTCATTGGAATTATGTTTTCAATGGTACAGTTGCTTAGGGTTAAACATATATTTGTTCGGTTTGGTGAATATGAATAGCGTGGGAACAAATTTAAAAATGCCAATAAACAGGGACAAGAAAAGAGGACTTTGATAGAAAAAAAGAAAGGGGAAGAGAAAAACAAAGAGAGAAACAGAAAGAGACATAGAGAGACAGAGAGAAACAGAGAGAAACAGAGAGAGACACACAGAGACACACAGACGGACAGACAGACAGGAACAGGAAATATTTTGGGGAAAATAAAATCTTCTCTAGTAAAATTGCAATATTTTTCACTAAATCAGTAAGGCATTATTAAATAAACTGTGGTATTATGTCTTCAAAAAGAGAGACACATACAATAATATTCGTTTTGATAAATCGTAAAGTAACAAAGAAGTATATAAATTTAGTTCAATATGATCACGATGATAAAATGACTGCTTGAAAATAAGAAACCATGCAAAATAAAATTCAAAAGAAAAGGCGTGAGTGCCGAGAGTTGGAAAGGGCGAGAGACAGAGAGAAAAGGGGGAATGAAAGACGGGAGGGAAGTAAGAAAAAAGAAAATAAAGAGAGCGAGGAATGCTTGTAAATCTAAAAAACTGTTTAAGGAAGATCAGAGCAGGAGACAGGAAGAGAAATCCAAGCAGAACTTATCATTCCCAATACGCTTTTTGGTTATGTAAGAAATTAACTGACCATTACAAAGCCATCGGGTTAGTTTTAGTCTTTGAAAAAAATCCAGATAAACTCAATGGCCCGTGATGTACTTATTCACTTAACCCGATATATACCGAATTCCCATTCCCAGTCCCCTTTGCAAACTCGAATTTAGTAGAACTACGGGCCAAAATTTTGCTTCCCATGTCAAAACTTTTGGGGAAATGATATCAACCAAAACGTGCACATTAATAGGCCTGTAAAATGTCAAAATCATATTGACTAATTATTTGCCTTCTGTTTTCAAATGAATACTCCCCTTATCAAAATTGCCACTGTCAGAAAAAATATAATTTTCGACCTCTGTTACGAGATAATATTTAAACCAGAAAGACCAATCAACAGAAACAACAAAACATGAAGTTATCTTCATTGAAACTTTTCTAAAGGCTAATTAGTAAAAATAAATCCGGGAATGATTGCATCTTTATCATAAAATATTCCTAAAACACATCATTTTTCATTACCACATAGTATTTTTCATTACTATTTGGATCATTTTAGTTACTCTGACATGTTGAAAATCAGTAGTAAAAGTTGTGGGAAGATATATTATCTATAAGAGGCAATAACGTTATGAAAATTCTTTGGAATTACTCGTATAACTGTAATGATAGTCGTTTTAGGCTTATCTATACCTCGGTAAGAAGAGAATTCTTATTATTGTTATTGAAAATTAACATTAGTCCTTTCCTTTAATAAACGTTGATCAACTTCCTGAAAGCTTTCAAGGTCGTTTTTTTTTCTCAAATTGTAAATCAAACTTTAAAACAATTTAGTTACTTTTACGACCGTGTCTAAATTTCAAACAGTTTTCATAAAATTATAAAAATACAGCATACTCTCAATACGTTCAAGTCCCTGGAAGTTATTACAAACAGTTCCATTTTCATTATTAATATATACGGCTCTGATCTTGGATGCATCCTGCAGTTGAAACAATATTTTTCTTGCATCAAAGTGAAGCCGCCTAGGAAATAACAATGATTAAATATACGAACACTAATATCTACAAAGAAGTAGTTGTTTCCAATGATTTTAAAAAATTGAGTTGAGGGAGGATATCGAATACAATATTGGAGAAGAGAGAGGAAGTAAGAATAAGAGGAAGAGACCTACAAATAATGACGGGAGAGAGACTGAGAGAAAGAGAAAAAGAGCCTACAGGGACTAACAATTTTGTGCGTTTTCCTCAAACTATGGAGAGAAAGAGAGAGGAGAGTCATGAAACGATATGAAAAGAAATTCATGAGAAAGGTGGATAGAGAGAGAAAATCTCCAAAGAGTTATAGATAAACAGAGAGACACAAAAAGAGATATGCAAAGAGAGGGAGAGAGAAAGGGGGGGGGGAGATGATGCAGAGATAGATAAATAGAGAGAGAGAGAGAGAGAGAGAGAGAGAGGGAGAGAGAGATGAAATAAAATTCAATCCATTCAGTTAAGCCCTTAAAGTCCCCGAAAAAGACCCCACAAAAAGGTCGATTTCACTCCAGATAGCCCATGGACCAAATTTTGTATAAAGAAAGGACAGTATTACCAAACACGAAAAAAAAAAAAAATTGAGTCGGGAGTCATAGGCTAATTTTCGCTTTAAGTCTATGGACCAAACGATGTCAGAAGGAAGAAGTATGACTGTATATACTGTATAGGGAAAGGAGGGACGTCAAATAATCAAAATTGCCATTTGACGCAATCACCCCCCCCCCCCCTGACTAAAATGCCCTGTGCGTTTTATATGAGATTCGACTGTGTATCAAAAGCCCCTTGATGGCTATCATTATGAAAGATGGGCACCATGGCACTCAGAAACAGAATCTGAGAAATCTCTATGTCTAAAATGTTCCAATGATACATTACTCTTCCTGTATGCCTTTTATAGGGTGTTTTAATCATGAGATGCACGATTAGGGTATATTTTGTCGAAGCGTGCGCAGCGCCTCTCCACTGTACAGCTAGCTCAGAGCACGTGGGTGAGAGTCCGAGGCTCTTGGTCTACAAGAGTCTCAATAAGCGCCATGAATGACCCTCCTACGCGTGGATAAACCAACCAACAATCATGACAATACATCGGAATGTGTCCTAATGACCTTCAACAAGGTTTCTTCACTTTTCAAGGTGGGATGATGACTGTAGTTAGCACCGACAACAGTTCAAACAAGCCATTGTCGGCTCATAATAAGAAAATGGCCTTTTATATCCACTCCTAAATCGTGGAATCAGAGAAAGATTATCTCTGTACTAAGAATTGGCTTGATTCTCTGGTTTCTTTCTTTCACGTGAATGCATGTGAGTCAGATCATGTGATAGTCCTTCTGTTGACATCTAGTGCCTGTTGCTCGCAAGGCGTCATTTGCCTGACGTATAAGACCCCGTCAGCGCGGCCTTTGGAGCGCCATGTGAAGATAACATCTTACAGAAGGTGAATGCAAAATGAACAGTGCAAATATTGCTTTGAATAATGGCGTATGCACTACTGTCTTCACAGGCTTGATTGTTTAGCGCATGCATGCAGGTAATAACGTAATCGAAATGATGTTTCGTGTGCAATGATATCAGGGGGCGTTTCATCAAGTGTCTTGTCAGTGATTTTTACCGACAAATTTGCTCTCGGCCAATCAGACGCAAGGATTTCAGTAGCTTATAACAGTTATTGCAACTTGTCATTGATGACAATTTTTATGAAACAGTGCCCTGATCAGAGTCATAGAAGGTCGTCTGAAGGGAAAGAAGACACACAAGGAAAACCTTACATAGCTTTCCTGGGCCCTGTTTCATAAAACTTGTTATCAATAAAAAAGTCACAGTAATAAATCATAGCATATGATTGGCTGAGAGCACATTTGTCATAGATCTGTTGCAATTGTTATTGATAACAAGTTTTATGAAACGGGGCCCTGGAAGATCTTAATAAAAAAATGGTGGTGAAGTGAATTATGGTATACAAGTAAAGCAGTTGGCTCGAGATCAAAACACTCGAGAAGACAGTTGTTTGAGAAAAGCATAGTCACTTAAAACCTGTCTTTTGTTAGATCACCGTAACGGTTGATGATGAACATGATAAATAATGCAAGGAATATTATTCAGGGCAAATATCATACATTCAACACCCTCTTATATCACTCGGATATCAAAACAGTCATGACCTCCTCAAACAAACAATTTACAACTTAATCAGTTAATCTAAACACTTTCTAAAAGGTTTTTCAAACAAATGTCAACCTTGTTTACTTCGCATATACGGAAAATAAGCACAAAATTACGTAGTTCTGTCTTGTAATTTATTATGTTAAACATAAAGTTTGGTACTAACTACTATTATACCCAGCACAAAAAGGAAGGAAACTCGACTTTGATCGATTACATTTCTTTAAAATGAGAACAATATACAAGGTTATTTGTACTGAGTATAATTTTAAAGCTTGGATAATTCCCTATCAAACCATAACATACTTGATATGATTTGCTGAATGGGACGTGTACAGGCGGCGTAAATGAGGGGAAGGGACAAAAAGAAAATGCTGCAAAATGAGCGATATTTTGGCTTTGGGTATACTTGCTGATGTTCGTACAAATTGTTTGAGGATTTGAATTCATAATCATTCGCCAAGTATACCTCAATTACATCTGAACATCGCAAACACAGAAGGGGTTATCTTGATTCTTTTGTTAGTTATTGGATGGAGAGGGGATTATAACTGGAAATTATGTTTAGAATATCGAAAGACTAACATATCATAACTAGAAATTATGTTTAGAATATTGAAAGACTAACATATCATAACTATAAATTATGTTTAGAATATTGAAAGACTAACATATCATAATTATAAATTATGTTAAGAATATTGAAAGACTACAATATCATAACTATAAATTATGTTTAGAATATCGAAAGACTAACATATCATAATTATAAATTATGTTAAGAATATTGAAAGACTACAATATCATAACTGGAAATTATGTTTAGAATATCGAAAGACTAACATATTTTCACTGGAAATTATGTTTAGAATACTGAAAGACTAACATATTATAGCTATAAATTATGTTTATAATATCGAAAGATCTTTCGTTTTTCCTTCGTGAATAGCACACCAACAAAGGACAGTATCTCTTTATGCTTTCTGATGATTCACAGAAAGCCTTAAATCGATCATATCGATAGAGATTAGCCCATATAATAAAGGGTCATATTGTAAATCACAATCAACATATTACAAAACATTGTGATATTCCCGAACAAACCGCCGTTACTTGATTAAGTTCTATTGTTATCTCGAAAAGATCTGGCAAAATTTTGATCCGAAGACCCATGACAAATAAAGTCAAGGGACCACTACACCGGCCCGTTCTGTTCAAACCCCAAAACATTTCGTCAGACTTCTTTGATTTAAGTTGACAAATATATAACGAAATCCTAACAATGCTAAGTTACTGTAATTTTTATATGTATCTCTGATCATTTCCCTCATGCAACGGGCACGTGTAGAATATACATCTGTATAATTATACTCGAATTGTACGAGCCGCAGTGACATTCTTGTGGGGTCTCTTCAGGCCATCATGGCCACACACAGGTGACCAGTTGCCTCAACAAGGCGTTTCTTTCGGTATCCTCTTACTCTGAGTATTTCTCACTCTCATCTCGTTCCAATGACTGTACTTTTGTCACTCCCTATTTTGAAATTTGTTGAGGATCCTAGCATCATGCCTGTCAGGTTTGTGGTTTCATATCTCAAGTAACACCAGCAATACCGACACAACACCGGTCCATGGTTGAGCCATGCAGGGAGGTGGCTCTTCCACCTTCCTGGTTGAACAGACCCTGTAAAATTTCACACTACACTGAATGGCCAAAAATCGGTCTGGAGTCGGTGTGGTGGTGTGACTTAAGATATTACAGTCAAATCTAATCTTTATCCCTATTCATTCTTTGCACAATTTGCTTTTTGACGTTCCCTCTCCGACCTTAAAAGACAAATCTAATAATTATCCCCATTTATATACAGAATTTGCCATTAGTCCCGAGGTATTTTCGTTTACTATTAAATCTCCGTCAGAAAAGCTGTATTTTGTCAGGATAATGATATACTATTTTGACTCCAAAGATCAAACGGACAGGAAGGGTAAGAAGATTATCGGACTATATCAGGGGATAGAAATCTATGAGATAGATGATATAGGCCTATAAGTCGAGTCTGGCCTTATCATGGTTATTACCCATTGCGACAGTTTATTTCATCACGATGGCTAAATACTCCAGGGGGATTTTGTGATGTTACCAAATCCGCCAAGAAAACCGCACTCGTCGTGACACCGGTGGTATAACCTCACCGATCTGGGTTTAGTCTAATCATAGGAAAATTTGTTATCCAGATTATTGAATTATAAAAGAAATCCCCCAAACCAGAATCCATGGTCTCATACTCCAATAAAATATAATTTAACGAAGGCTATACGTATTAGAATTTTTCTTTCTTTTCTTTATTTGTTATCAGTATTGAAAAGAGATAAGTACGCAGGTCACAATTACAGCTATATTTATCTTAGGTTTGTATTCTATTGCACTGTTGTATGAAATTTAGTCTTGAGAATACACAATAGCCAATAATCCTTCCAACCGATGTCTATGTAAATTCCTAACTTACGTAAATTTTGTTAACATGACATGTTTGCACACTGTATAAAACTCATTTGAAGATTATCTTGATTTCTTCCGCCCTCCGTTTGTTCTTATAACTACACACAATAGTTCAATAAGTCGCATGTACAGGTCAACTACGTAATTACTGCCCCAAACAAGTTGGCACCCTGTCCGTACTTTGCTTCTTTCACGTTGGGGTTTAGTGGTAAGACTATCATTTATGTCCCCTATGTCTGTAAAGCGCTTAGAGACATCTTAGATGTAGTAGGCGCTGTATAAATCCAGAATAATATAATTATTGTTATTATTATTATACGGTGGATGAAATGCTAGAACAAAGTACTAGCAGGGTGGATGGAATGCTTGTGTGGGATGATTTGCAGCTTCTTTTTTCGCATTCACTTGCCCCCCCCCCCTCTCTCTCTCTCTCCCCCATTCTCTCTTTTCCCCCTATCTCTCTCTATCTCTTTATTGTTTTTTTTTCTTTTCAGTTTTCATCATTCGACTGTGCCCCCCCCCCCTCCCTCGGTGCTAGGCAAAATGGAAGGGATGACGTAGAATTAGTCAACCCTTCCCTTAGAATTAGTCAACACTTGAAATTTGAAAAGGAAGATACTATTTTCACATTTTGTCCTGTTTTCACGAAGTGACGGTAATGAGGAAAAAACGCACATTTTTTTTTCTATTTTGAGTTGTTGTTTTTTTGTTGCATTTTTGGACATCATTCACTAACATCTTGAACCTCACGAAGTTTCAGATCATAATAATGTATAATTATGTAACTATGGCGATAAAGTCAACAATAAAATACCTAGTAAAAGGATTTTCTGTTTTCACGAAGTGACGGCTTACAACAACCGTCCCGTATGTTTTACGTGTGCTGCTGAGATCCGTCACTTCGTGAAAACAAAGAAGAGCGAGTCATTGAATTGACTTTGTGTTTTCACGAAATGACGGTTAAAAGAGCGGCCGGATCAATTTTACATGCGCGCGGCTGAGATCCGTCACTTTGTGAAAATCCGTCACTATGCGTCCTTGAATTTTTGTGTTTTCACGAAATGACGGTCATGTTTACAGCTCATTTTCCCCCCCAAATATAAACAAACAGGCAAATGATTAAACATAGAACTAAACATTGAACGATGATCTATCCCAGGATATAAAATGTATTCACTCTTCATACATTAAAGAGGTTGGATTATGCTTTAAAACTTTGAAAGCGATTTATTCAAAACTAACTTTCTTTTATTTGCGCGCTTATCCGTCACTTCGTGAAAACAGTAACGATTTATCTAATCCATTCGACGACTTTGGCCTCAAAGGGTGTTGTAGAAGAAAATCCTAATAATCAATCATGGATTACAATGACACAACGACACATTGCTTGAGGGTTTCCCAGTAATCATAATAATCGTCTTTATTAATGTTTGTAAGAGGATATACGCAGGTTGACACCTTTAATATGGACAACATAGTTAATGTATTTATTTAAATAAATCATGATTAGTTGATGGAACATCGTGTCATTAACTTTTAATACAAACAACTGTCACAAATAAATTACGCGAAACCTACTTTCATTTTTATTGTTCAACTTGATACTAATATTGTTCCATGATATTTCTTCAACCCATTTTGAAATTTGATAAGGAAGGTAAGTTTTGGGGTTTTTTTTCACAAAATAATAAAAAATAAATACACTATAATTAATAACCAGTACTCTTTTCATTGAAATTCAATATACATTTACCCTGTATTTTTCTAAGTGAGTCGGTAAAGGGAGTAGAATGGGAAGGGATGAGACAACGACCCTTCAAACCATTTACATGTATATTGGTACATGGTGAAATACAAGCAAAGTTGTATTCTAAATTAATCTGAATTTAGTTACAATCCAATCCAAGAAAAAAAGAAAGAAAAGGTAGTACGCAATATAGGACCTGCAGATCTTAGGTTTATTAAATATACTCCATCAGTGACGAGAATTAAAGTTTAAAATTTACAAAGAGCAAAGAATATCTCAGTAAAATACGATAAATAAGAGGGGGGGGGGGATATTTTCTAATATCAAATACGTCATTATGTTTCAGAGAATCGTTAGTAATTCTATTATGTCATTTTCATTCTACTTTATGATGAATATGAATTAGAGGTTTGCAAAGCTCTTAATAAAACAGTATATAATTTTCGTATTCATTCTAGAAACAAAACTCATGTATGGTCTATTTTAAAACCCAAGACGCTCCCATTATTTGTTAATTTACTGATTTGAAACAAGCATCAGGATTGTAGGCCTATAGAAACCAGAATATGTTTATAATATAAAACTATGTAATTGTCTACCAAGAATAGCCTTATTTGTTGTTCTTTCTAAGGACCATGTAATTATTATTACCCCAGCATTGCTAGGTAAACACTAATTTTTCATACACCTGGGTCGAAAGGGCAAATGTGGGTACAACACCTTATCCAAGGATGTAAGGACGCAGTACGGATCGAACCCAGGACCTTTCGTATGAGAGTCAAGAGCCTTCACCAATAAACCACAGTGCTCCATCTGATGATTTAGAGATTTAGATATACAGGGTAAGTCAGTTGAAATATAATGTCTGTTGAATACCAGGCGTCATATCGGCTGCGCTATTACCGGCGCTAATGAAGCCTGTGAAGGCAATCAGTGCATACGCCATAGTAATTCAAAGCAATATTTGCACTGCTTATTTTTAGCATTCACTTTGAACGATATCACATGGCGCGTCAAAGGTCGCGCTATTGGCTGACGCAATTGTACGTCAGGTAAATGACGCTTCCTGTGCAACAGAGAGCCAGGCTCACATGAGGCGTCATTAACTGACATTAGGACCGCGTCGGTGACTTGTACGCTGTACGGTCTTTTGTGCGTCATGAAAGTGTGATATTGTTTAAAAAGTGAGCGCAAAATGAACAGTACAAACAATACTTTTGGGTTAATTTCCTTTACACGGTCGATTAGCGCAGGTAATGACGTAATAAAAATGACGCCTCGCGTGAGTGGGGCTTTACATACGCAAGAAAGTCATGGATGTTAATTGAGGTCATGAACACATCATTACTTAAACAGACCTAATCATAGTGACAACATGGCTTGCGTTGGCTGATCATTACAGATCACTTCCAATTAACCTTTTAAATTCATCTTTAATTACCCGATCGTTTTGTAATGGTCTGTGTCTGGTTAAGAAATAACAATGTTGATGAAGTCATACACTGGGCATCCGACGCATGACACATTATTTCGAACATGTTATTAGGTCTATGGTATCATGGGCCGCGGAGCCGGGGGCTGGGTGGTTGGGGCTGCAGCCCCCCACTTTTTTTTAGTAGACACGTTTAAAAAAAAATATCGGAAAAAGGCTCGAAAATTGTCATTAATGAGTGAAATCAGATCAGCCCCCCCCCCCCCCCCACTTTCAAAAACGCTCCGCGGCCCCTGAGTATAGTGCCATCTTAATGTGTTTGCAATGCATAGGCCTGATGAATGTTATCTCTGAATTTAGGAAAAAATAGAAAATGGTTTGAATCACAAGTCCAACGCAGCAGATATATGATATATACAAATGTAATATCACAGGGGCATATTATGCTTCCAAAAAGATTATGTCATTCGGCGTGATCGCAATATATTAATGGAATAATTTTAGATAAGTATAATGCAGACGTATTTATGCATATTTATAGCACGTTTACGACAAAGTACCCTATTATTACCCCGGTTCTAGCCTAAAACACTATGATAAAGCGCTAATATGTGACCCACAGTCCCTTGACTTATCCACTAAACCACGACACCTCAACAAAATAGAATTGAAGTTAATACTCCGTCATCACAGCAAATAATATGAATCAGTTATAACTAAAACATGATACGTTGATGTACGCGAAACCTAATGCTAAACCTCCAAAGTCAGTTATACGCAGTTTCAATTAGTTTGGTACTGAAGGTGTTCACAATAAATCGAAGGTATTTTATCATATTTTGGACATGTTAGATGATTTTATTCAATAATAATAAACAATAATTATACTTTTCAAAAATCACGCTTAAATTCGCAATTCGCCTAAAAGTCTTTCACTTTTAACAAAAATTTAGGTGCAGTTGATATTATATATATATATATATATATATATATATATATATATATGATATATATATTGATATATATATTCCCCATTACATTTTTTTGTCAATACTAAGAGCACTATCAGCATAAAATGAAATAGTGTAGTCTATGTTTTAGAGCTTTCCTAAAGTCGATTAAATGTTTGTTCAGATTTCTATCTTAATTCTAGACACTGTAGCCATGGATATTCCTCTTTCTTATATTATGTCCACGTAATGAGCATGAATTTCGAATTGCAGTAAACATCTCAGTTGTGATCTCAAGTAAATACGATAAATCATTTTTTTCAGTGCAATTCTAATGTAATGAGAAATGTAATTCATATTGAAAGATTAGTGGAAAGAGGTGCGATTCAGTTGATTGTTGAAAAGCATTGTTGATATAAAATTATTATTAAATTGAATTGAATTGCCATATCTCAGAGCACTTTTTTGAGTAGAAACGTTAAAAAAATCATTGAAAAAAGGATCGAAAATTGTCATTAATGAGTAACATCAGATCAGCCTCCCCCCCCCCCCCCCACCCACTTTCAAAAACGCTCCGCGGCCCCTGGTGTAGGAAGATGGGCTAAAGATTTGACAATTATTTCAGTGTTACTTATAAACTCTCAAAATATTTCAAATTTAAATTTGATCGATGATATCCCTGATTTCTCAGTATTATTGTCATTCTTTTTGTCATCATCAGTAAGCCCGTTATTCAATTGCGCAAGAATTCCCCATGGGGGTAGCATGTACATCTAAATATGGGGGTAGGTAGATATTTACCTCATGTGTTATATAAAAAAGTTGATCATTTAGTGTGTTGAAAGAGAAAACAGTCTCACCTGCGTCGCTGCGATTCGTAAACACACCATCATGACCATGAGGGCATTATAAATTTTATTCTTTGGGCCATTCTCAGTCACGTGTATGTGACGAAAATCCTGAAAAATAGTGCATTTGAACCTGATTTTCCAGTATTTGTCTTGTAGTAGAAGTCTCTCATTTTGGATATTTGAATAACAATATTACCCCCAACAGATGGAGGGTAATTATTTTAAATGACAGTGCATCATTTTCTTTCAGAGGTCAACATTAGGTCGGTCACGTGTGTGACCTCGCACGAAAAAGGGTCTTACTTGTTGGTATTCAAACCTACTTTTCTCGTATTTCCCTTGGAGTGCAAGTTTCCACTTTTCATTGCTGTATGGTGGGATTGCTCTGAACAGTTTGAGAGTAATTTTCCATAAATTAGTGAACATTCTTTTTTTTTAAGGTGAAAATTGGAATGGTCTCGTGTGTGACCACTAAAAAAGGGCGTTTTTAAATGTCTCTGTATATGGTTAGGAAATAACTTTTTCTTGTCAAAGAAAATTAAATCTTTTTCATGTAAGAAACTGGTATTATAAAAAAATCATTAAAAATTAATCTAATTTTCCGGCAATGAGGCAAAATTAGATGGTCACGTGTGTGAACGTTGGTTTCACTTTGCAAAGAACTGCCCCTTTAAGGAAAATATTTCACCCAGACTTTGTTTATATTATTTTTTCATATTCCAAACAATTTTGGATGAACTCCTCACCCCCTCACCCCAAGCTGAATTACGAATGATAAAACCTTTTGTCTTGAAAGATATACCGTTAAATCTATGATTCTATACAATGTTTTGCATGGCAAGACAATATTTTCAATGATATACAACTACGCTGCCTGGAAAGACCATGCCTACAAATTTTATTACCGGCTCTTGTCATGATTGGTATGCCAGGTACCTGATTTTAACTGATAAATCATAAAGAGGATCGGTAGGTAAGGTAGTAACAAAGTGACCCGAGTGACTCTGTAAAACTACTGCCGAAAAGTAAAGCGCAGTAAAACTACGGAAAGCATGTTAAGATAATAGATAAAAGTTAGATAAAAGATATTAATATCCTATTAAAATCAAATTTCCCAACGGCAATGGAAAATCTCATTCTGACAAATTATTCCTTACTCTTTCATCTAAGTCCCGGGTGAAAGCACGCTAAACGGGACAAAATGGGGGGGGGGGGGGACGCTCTCCTATCTTTTCAGCGAGTCCATTTTTTTCTCGGCAAGCCTGGCTCCAAACTCGTCGTGGACATGCTGCAGCAGCCTCCCTCCCGACGGTAAAAAAATACTTTCAATAAAACGCATCTGTTCACCGATGACGAACTCTGTACAGATTACTGAAAGCATATTGTTCCCCCTCTCATTCACTAGGCTGGACCAAGGGCTCTTCTCATCTCCCTAGTTGAACTGTTCCCAGCAAAAGCGGAACATTGGGGGAAAGCGGCCAGCCCCCACCCCCCCCCCTCTATTAGAACAAAATGTACATAATTATAGGGGCTGTATGTTACGCTACTTTAATATGGTGGACTTTCGAGGTTTTCAAACATCCCCCCCCCCTCCCACTTCAAGTCAAGGATCCGCCCTTTGCCAAAGGACTGCTCTCTATGTAGAGCACATCTTTTCATAATGATAAATATAGCACAAGTTTAGGGTCACTTCTAGAATAATATTCGTCTACTATTCCCCTGATCAAAACAACCATTCCAGACAATCTATGTCACTGCCAGTATCTGGATGGAAATTGGCACATCCTTGAAGATGTGTAATGTAAATCATCTTCATTCGGTTACATGCCCTCTTTCCAAAGGTTCATAATTTCGAAGGTTTGTTTTTCCGATGGTTCGTATGTCCGAAGGTTTACAATTCCAAAAATGAAAAAGGGTTCATAATTCCGAAAATGAAATAGGGTTCGTAATTCCGAAAATGAAATAGGGTTCGTAATTCCGAAAACCCGAAATAGGTTAATAATTCCGAATATGAAAAGAGGGTTCATATTTCCGAAGGTCATACCATTGAACATTTTAAAAGAATGTTATACAGGGGTTTTAAAAAGCGGACAAAAGTATCATGTCAGTTATGCTAATTTTTAACTCTGACAAGGAAATGTGTAGTTTAATCGTTATACATGTTATGTTTAGAGTATGGTTATAAGTCAGAATGATTATATTGGACGGCGATCCCGGGAGGACGGGGGACGCGATTTCGAATGTTGTACAGCAACCAATGATGAAGGCTAGTCGCGTCCTACCCCCCCCCCCCCCAGCATTGACAAGAAATTACCAGCTTCTGTTAATAACTAAATTAGACCCAATGAACCCCAAACTCACAGATTTTCACACTGTTCACAAGAATAGAAACTCCCTGTCCCTTTTATCATGTTTATGTAAGCTCAGTTACGGTTACAAATACTCCATTTTCTCTTTAACTTTTCATTGAAATACTGTAAAAATTTTATGTGTATATAGTCGTTTGTGTCTTATTCACTTACTGAAATATGTTTTAGGACTCTAGACTTTCTCAAATACCGGTAACCCAAAATAATTCTGAATGTCTTGTCCGTTCCGCTGGAATTGACCATTTGATAAGGCTTTGGAACAATGGAAACCAGGCATGAGGTCCGATATATAGCCATTATCAATGCACAATGCATTTTACCACATACCTCAGCCTTGTCTAGGGACATACAATAACAGAAACATTTAACATCTTGATAACAAGCCAAGTTCATGTTGTTAACGCGATACAAGGACGAACTATACATTCAGTCGTTTTCCCACGGAAATGTGAAAGTCTATTCCATAAAGTTGTAAGCCATTCCACACGGGACAGAAAATGCAATTGAAATTTCATCATTGTCTGATTAACCCAGACAAGGGCAAACTATGCATGGTTAATGTTCAATAATCATAATTTCCCCGGAAATGTTAAACCCTATTTCACGTAGTAATGAACCATTCAACAACAAACTGAAAATGCAATTCCAATTTCATCACAGTCTGCTTACTCCATAATCATTTGGCAGGGATTAGTTTGAGGGAAAGGATGATCATTTTCCTGGCATAGTAAATTGATGAGGCTTGGTTTTGACGGAGTAAAGCAGGGAGGTGGAAGCAGGATCTATAATCAGGATTATTGGTTGATTAAAGAGGCTGGTAAAAAGTTATTCCTATTTGATTTGAGTGGATTTATATATTTCTGTTTTAATCTAGTTTTTCCCGTTGCATGGTTACAAATATTTGCAAATAAATCATTACAAAATATATACATGAATAAAAAGGAATAAGGTTGGCTATTCAAGTCAAATATGATTCATCAAAACAGGAGATATGAGAAAATAAGCAGATCTTGAGAGCATTACTGTCTTGGGGAGTTCCTCCTTCATAATTCTAGCATGCTGAATTCTCTCTATGTGCACTTCCTATAATGTAAGACTTGCCTGACCGTGCAACAATTTATAAAGCCATTTGTACTTGTATAATTGTTTGGTTATCTTTCTTCAGCGGTGGCAAACATTTCCACAATGAATAAGCGCACATTGCCATTGCTGCTTACAAAAACATCACACTTATTGCAGTGATAGGAAAAAGCTATTTACTTGCCTGAGGCGAGACGCGTTAATTGTAAAATAATTTATAACAATTACCCTCAAAAGAAGTGTTTTGGGAGGCCCCAACCCCATTCATGCAAGACCTCCACAAATGTTCATGAAAACGATCGATAAAATAATCACTCATTTCCTCCTCTCCCCCCCCCCCCCCCCCTTTCCCAATCCAAAACATGGATCGACGGCTTTTCAAAAGCAAAAAGCTACATATTTCCTCAATTCAGGGGATGAAATTGACTTTAATATTGAAATAGTATTCGACCTCACATTGGTCAAAAGC
Source organism: Heliocidaris tuberculata (assembly GCA_025618425.1). NCBI lineage: Eukaryota > Metazoa > Echinodermata > Echinoidea > Camarodonta > Echinometridae > Heliocidaris > Heliocidaris tuberculata. Next base: position 10,036,867 of record CM046850.1, read on the forward strand.
AGACAGGATGAATTTTCTTTGTAGTGGCATTTATAAGGTTTTCGCATTAAAATCAACTCGATTTCGAAATCGATTTTCTGAATCGCGATGCTCATAATAAACCTTGGCATTAAAAAGTGCAGATAACATTAAGGAGTCGAACAGAGCTTACGAGATCCAGCTGCCGATTAAAGTCTAGTTATGTTTGGTTCGTTCGGATAGCTATATAGGCAATTCTGAGTTTTGGTAGTGACTGGAAATAAATTCTCACAGAATCAAATAAAACTAACACAGTGTCCAAGAATATAGATAGATCATACTTTCCAAATGATGTTGATACAAATGTACAACAGCAGAGAAATGAGAATGATAATGAGGGAAAACCAGATAGTTAATCCCCATCCGTAATGTTGTATAAGATTTATCATAATTCAACTCCTGAATATCTGCAGAATAATCTCTCATACAAACAAAAAACAAAAAACAAAAACAAATTATGCCGTAAGAAATGTTGATAACTTAGTCTTGCCCAAACCTTATACCACCTGAATACTAATTACTGTAAACGGACATGCTTTTATCGCGGATCCAAAATGTATAATAAAATTGTATTACCAATTAACTTACGTAGACCAAACACACTTGCGTTTTTCTAAATGGATGCAAGATTTTGACATATAAACTTTTGGTGCATTTGGGGTAGGGAGGAGGGGGGGGGGGGTGTTAGGTAAAATACAAACCGGTTAGGGTAGGGTCATTGGGTATTGTGTAGATGATATATTTTTTAATATTTTGTAGTACAGTATGTATGTCTATTTTTTTTTTGTTCTGCCTGTTTTTTTGTTTTTGTTTTTTGTTGTTGTTTTTTCTTTTGCTTTATAATATTCATTTGTTAATATTTGTTTGTTGTTGTTGTTTTTCTTTTCTGGACCTCAAGGAAGAACAGAGCCATTAAGTTCATGGCTCTGAATAGAGCTTTCCAGCCGTTATTTTGTTTTGCTGATTCTTGATTTATATATTCTTCTACGTGCATATTTATATGTATGTACTGATGATCTTTTATACGGAAAATAAAACCAACCAACCAACCATCCCACTTGCATAACACACGGTCTGATATAAGGCAAATGTGAGCCTTGCTTTCAGGACGGGTGAATGTGATTTCCGGTGAAGAATCCATGACAAACACTCCATGACTGTATAAGGATGGTTTCTCTCGAAAGGCAAATATTTACCAATAGCCTACTCAATAATCTTTTTTTTTAAGATGACAGACTACAGATTGCCTCAAATGAGAATGAAACCCTGGGGAAATATCCATTTTAATGAAAAGAGGGGATAAAGAAAAGCAATTTAAAAAAGGTTCCATCAAAATCGGTTACGAAATGAAAAAGTTACGAAAGGTTGAAAAGTCTCAATTTACTTTCTATGGCGATCCTCAAATTGGCAATGTTGCTTCAAAGTGGCAGGTTTAGTAGTACAACTCTCAATATGTTTTGTACACAAAATTTCATATTTTCTCGATTATCTCTAAAGATGCTGCTTGTCTTTTTGTGAACTCAACATATGTTGTGTCAAATACATTTTCCCATGATATATCTTGAGCAAAGAAGGAGACAAGCTGCACCTTGAGAGATAATGGGGAAAATATGAAATTTTGTGTACAAAACATATGGAGAGTTGTACTATTAAACCTGTCACTTGTCACTGAAGCAACATTACCATTTTGAGGATCGCCATAGAAAGTAAATTGAGACTTTTCAAACTTTCATCACTTTCTCATTTCGTAACCGATTTTGATGGAACTTTTTAAAAATTTCTTCTCTCTACCCTCTCTATTCATTAAAATTGATTTTTCTCCAGGGTTTCATTCTCCTTTTACTATGGCGCCATGTTAATAACCAAACATAGAAATGATTAGATCTGCTTGCCTATAGTACCTCCTTGGTCTGGGCGGAATGCCAGCTATTAAGTGCAATGTACATGATGTAAGCACATTACAGAGTAAATCCTGTGATTACAACCATTTAGCAAGATGTTGGGCAATTATTGGCATGACCACAATAGATAATATTATTTCAAGGTGTCCCGCATAGAGAAAGTGAGTCGAGAATGCTTGGGCAGGGTTGAAGGTACTAACATTTTTAATGAAGCACTCGTATTTCCGAAGGTTTCCGAAGGTTCATAATTCCAAACACACGAACCTCCTATACATGGGGGGTCCATAATACCGAAAATGAAATAGAATTCAATTTCATTTTCGAAATTATGACCTTTTAGAATTACCTTGATTAGGAGCCCTATTTTATTTTCGAAATAACGAACCTTTACGAAATAACAAACCTTCAGATTAACGAAACTTCGGAAACATGAACCTCCGGAAAGACGACATGTTACGATGTTGACATGGACACATGGTCATGAAAGCAGAAAATTTGATTTCTCTCATAATGTCAAACAAAGTCAATCCTGAAAGTTTTTATATGATCAACTTATCGTATGGACATTTTCATATAGACTTTTGTTTTTACACACACACACACAAAAAAAAGCTTTAAGGTGAAATGTCATTATTTTACTCATAGATATTTATTTCGCAGAATACATTCATTATTTTCCAGGATTACCGTTTTGAAATTGCACAATATCACCATTTAAGCCACCCCTTTAGCTCTGCCTGTTTTTCTTTCTTTCCCGTGTCTCTAAATATTTCATTGAAAATTGCCAAAGTCGTCATGCGTGTCTGTCGAAATCCGGCTGGGTTCGCATCCAATTTCAGAAGGCTAATGATTCTTTTCTATGAACCCCGGAAAATAATGAAAGTGTCTACCAAAGGCTTGACGCCTAACTAAAGTGCAATCAACCTGATACCAGTGTTAGAAAGTTCTGCTACTACTATGTATAACCCTTAGAGAGACAGGAATAAAAGTATCCGATATCATGATAAATAAGAGAGAAGTTATGCGTCCTGAAAACTGTTGGAAATAAACCTGCACAACTAACGACTAACAGTTTCAAAAGAAAATGGTCGATTTCTTTGTACACCAATGATGGTATTATAAGTGTATCCAAACTTAAAGAAAAGGTTGAGTTCTGGGAAATGTGAAAAATAATTTGTGAGCGTCCTCATTCCTTATTATGTTAATTTGGAAGAACATCATAGTAGAAATCTCCCCTGAAAAGGATTGCTCTTTTAATAATTGCCCTCATATTCGAAATATGACCAGAAATAGCTGAAATGTTCGGGCCGAACATTCATGCCACATGTGTGTGCAGTCTAATATACCCATTTTTGTATGCAGTGTATGTGCTTTTCAGCGTGCTTGGTTTAATTTCTTATCATTTTGATGATTCCAAAACTTCACAGTATACACCAGTTCTTATGTAGACATGATCAACTTTTCCAAACTGCTTTGAGACAGTTTCTTTCACAATGTAATCGCATGACCAGAACTCAACTTTATCTTTAATTATTAAATATTTCTTACAATGCAACGAGTAATTTCCCTTCATGCCCGAACTCTGATGTGATCTAATTCCACGATCAATATATTTGTTATACATCATTATCTTAAAAGATACAGTTAAATAAATTAAATGAAATATACAATAATACAATTACATTTGATATGGAATGGAGAGCAATTCCATTGATAACGTAATGGTTGGTAACGGTGCCATAGTCGAGTGGTTTGGAATTTTTTGGTTAAACGCATCTTTTTCAACCTTCAACTATGCATATCCCCTTGTTTTTGTTAAAAGATTGACTCTTAACTTAATCTAATTCCTCACATAGATTGCAAGACCACCAGAATCATGCGCTGATTTTTTTTTTTCTCGTTTCTTATAAATTGTCCTCATCATAAACTCACTGACTTGCTAAGGTTGTGGGTTCCAACCGAGGCACCGGCAGGTTACTTATACCACATAGTCTGCAAGCACAGACCCTACTTTTGACACTTTATTAGAAAATCATTGTGTCTTGAGAAAAACCTAACCAAGGGTCCTACTGGTTGTGTCAATATAGTCTACAAGCCCAGACCCTAATTTTGACACTTAATCAGATAATCACTGAGTTTTGAGAGAAGCCTAATCCAGGTTTCTACTGGTTGTGTCAGGAGCAGCTGTAGTAGAGAGCATATAGTCTTACAGTTCAGACACTCGACTAACAAGGGCTTCCGCCTGCAAACTCTATACGACCCGAGGCAACATCTTCCTCAACATTGCTTCTCACTGCACAAGTGCATACATTGTTATGAATACTTGGCAGGTTGTGAATATCATTGTCTGCGACTTTGAATGTTTTAACAGAAGTAGTACCTCAGTCACACCGCCAAACCGACTTCACGCCGATTCCAAACCGATCGATTCTGTTCCATTCGGGGTTAGTAATGTTATTTTTTGTTCGATCTGCTATCGGTCTGGTGTGACTAACGTATGGGGCGCCAAAAAGGTAATGTGAATCATCATTCATGATCATGTTCATTGTTTGAAATAACATATGTTAGCCAGTAATATGGCAACAAGCTGGAATGAATTCCCAGTAGAGTCAACAAAAGCAAAAGTCACACAAGAGTGCAATGGCGACCGGTCGCCGACAAATTACTGGTTGTCGGACTCGGTGGTCGAAGAAAGTCTTCGGAAGATTATCATTGGTCGGTGACTTGTTCCTCGAGGTTTTTGGTCGGCGCTCTCTCTTTCTCTCTCTCTCTCTCTCTCTCTCTCTATCTCTCCCCCCCCCCTCTCTCTCTCTCTTTCTCTCTCTCACTCTCTATCTCTCAGGGATCAGGAGTTGGTCTAGCGGTAACGTCTGCTGGCAGTTCTCTTTATTCGCCTACAAACTGACTCTGATTGGACCCAGGTTCAAATTTCATTCACGTCTTTCGGATGGTCGGCCCTAGAAGTGAATAATCATATTTTATTTATACACGTCTGTAAAAAAAAAAAAACACACACACACACACACCAGAAACAATTACACAGTCTACCCCCACCCCTCCCCCCCCCATCTCTCTCTCTCTCTCTCTCTCTCTCTCTCTCTGCCCACTCGGAATGCACTTTGGGGCATATCCGCGTGACCAAGTAGCAGTAATCTATTTTTTTTGTTGTTGTTGCTTGTTTTATGCTTTATATTTTATGATTAGGCGGGGTTATACTGGTTCCATCCTATGCTAGATACGCCACTGCATTTGCCTACCCCCCCCCCCCTTCCCCCCTCTCTCTCTTTCTAATTCTCTCTGACATGAAGTTTAGGCTCCATTCCATATTCTCTGTCTGAATATCCACTTGTGTCACCATGGTCACTGGTCACTCTTCTCTGTTTACATATTGGTTTATAATGCAGAAGGGGAGCATCGATACGTGTAGGCTTATATATATCAGTCATACGAACGAGACCTACACCATAACGACATCAACGATTACATTGCCCCGAATGTCCAATATTTGGTCTGTTTGGAGTCGGTATGGGGTCGGTTTGTGACTAAGGTATTATTAATTATCATCCAAGCAGAACAGATTATAGTACCAGTCCTTTTAGTTCTTCCCGCAAAGGTTCGCAGCCTTGCCCTCGTTCACAGCTGAGTCACACCACCAAACCAACTCCACACCGACTCCAAACCGACAGATTTTTAGCAATTGGGGGTAACGTTTAAAAAAATAAAATAAAAATCGGTCTGTTGTCGATCTGTGTCGGTCAGGTTAGTGTGAGGTGGGTATTATACCCCAGTCACAAGACAGACATACCCAAGAATTTACGAGTAAACGGTCGGTTTGGAATCGATTTGGAGTCTGTTTGGCGGAGTGAATGAGGTATTATCCCTGCGTCACACCACCACATCGATTCCAAATTAACCGATTCTTTGCCCTTGGTGGTAATGTAAATTTTTGTTTGGTCTGTTTTCGGTGTCGTTGGTGTGACTCGGGAATGACAGGCAATATCTAACATCTACATTAGAATTGTACTACCGGTAGTTGTACGACACATGCTCTATACCATTGCTCTGCTGTCATTATTCTCCACAAGATTATTATCAGCTTTTATGGGATATCCTATAAATTTATATACATGTATTTCCTTGCACCAGTGTTGTAGGTCTCGAGACCCGTCTTTATAGGGTCTCGGTTTCGAAACCTAGAGTTCTTGGTCTTGATCTCGGTCTCGGACCTCAAAGTCATGGTCTCTGAGGCTCAAGGTCTCGAGAAAACCGCTCGAGACCTCTCAAGACCCGACTAAATAACTACAAAGTTTTGACTAAGATATTGTTTTCCTTGATAGGTAATCAAATAGGAGTAATGTCAAAATATTTTTAACTGGCTCACAGTTTTTAATAAGGCTATCAGCTAAAAGTTGTTGGGTTTCATTTTCATTTAAACTTAATAAGGTGTCGATGTCGATGTCGGTCTTGGTCTCGGTCTCTAGCGATGTCGATCTCGGAAGAGGTTGTCTCGGTCTCGGAAGGGAATGTCTTGGTCACGGTCTCGGACCTTGGGGTGCAGGTCTTAATCTCGGGCTCGGACCTTGAGGTCTCGACTACAACACTGCACTGTTATACATTTCAACCCCGGTCAAACACTAACCCTAACCCAAACCCTACATCTATAAGAGAAGATACCCCTTTAACATTTTCTCTGGGAGGGAATGGGCTCTCTTGTATTTTAGTTATCATTTCATTTGATTGGTATGATTCACCTCCTGCGATATATCATTACAAGGTCGCTCATCATTAATGATGTCTGAATGATTTATCCTTGCTCAGGTCCTATTATCTTGGAATTGAGCCATTTATTCCAATCTGTTAATGCAATTTAGCTCGATTCATCCTGGGTATCACAATAGAAATAAAAGCACCGCTCTCAAGGTAAGCCTTCATGATATGCTTGGATAGGGTAATGCTTGGCTAGATCTTAAATCCCCACATGCACATGAATTCTTTTCTTGAATGCAGCTTTATAAGTGAAAAATGAAATGTAAACATGCATATTCTCATGGGGAGAGCACCAGAACACAAAGTTCAAAGAAGGCATGACAAGTCAGCCATAGTGGTGATTGGGATAGCAGTACCTCATGGGGAAAAGTGGCACAAAAGAAATAGAGAAAGAGCCAGACAAGTAGAAATTAGGAGAGACAGGGGTGATAAAGAGGGTAGAGCTGAGGGGACGTGACGAATTCCTGAGCAAAGCAAACATACTCTGAGACTGACAAGGCAGAGAAAGAGAGACAGTTGGGACAGAGAAAGAGAGAGAGAGAGAGAGAGAGAGAGAGAGAGAGATGGCCAGAAGAAGAAGAAGGAGCAGAAGAAGACGACGACGAAGAACAAGAACAAGAACAAGAACAAGAACAAAAATAAGAAGTGAAAATGAATAAAAAGAATAAAAATAGAAGGAACAGAAAAGTACGACAAAAAGAAGTAAAGAGAAGCTGGTGTTATTGCAGCGACAATGAATACGAACATTTTTGATGGGGGCAGGGTCGTCGCTAGAGGGGGTGTGGGGTTTACACGTTCGACATTAAAACATTCTGTCGGTAAACAAATTCGACATTTTAGGGGGCTGTCGCCAAATCTAAAAATATTATGACATTTATTTTATTTTTTGATTGCTTGTTGGAATTGTTTTAGCTACCTTGATGGCAAATTTGCCCCCCACCCCTTCCCTTCAAAATGGTCAGGCGTCGCCTCTGGTTGGGGGTACGTACCTGTGCTTTCTGTTCGTCCTCCTTGGTGATATCCTCGTCGACTCTTTCTCTGAGTACCATGTGAGATACGGTGGTTATCAGATCCGTCATCATAAATAGTTTTCAAAATCCCCACAACTTGAGAAATCAAGGGGCTTAAGATTCCCAGAGCAAAGTATGAACTAACTAGGACGATCCAAAATGAGGTCGGATTCTATTCTCTGAATGCTGATCAATTGAATACACAACACACATACTGCACTTACTGACTCCAAAGTGTTGTAAACTTCACTGACAACCTTTTGTCTTTGAATCCTCAGAAGAACAAATCATATTCCATGGCATAACGTACGGCATCTCCATCTCTTGATATCCCTATCGATGATGTCCCATCCATAATTATGAGCTATGATTAACAAACATGGATTAAACTAGACGCAACGGGGCTTCATTTCCTCTCAGACTATCCCACAGTCGACTAGTGACAAACCTACAATCACTCAGCTGTAAAGAGATCTATAGACGCAAGGTATCACTGGTGTTAGTATCATTATTCATTCGATTGAATACAAAGCTATCAAATGGAGCACGGCCAAGCACAAGTACGTATAGAATGTAGAAGCTAGCGTAACGGGCATTTTTTCAAAAAGGGAAGGGTATCCGATGAGCGTGCGGGGGGGGGGGGGGGGGGGTGGTTACAACACTGTCATCTTCATAATAGCATGAACTTGCTATTATGAAGAACTAGCAGTATAATCCCACATATGCAACTTGGTTCTGATGTAATTTTCCTACGTTTTGTGGAGGTTTTGTTTAAATTTGATATGCTGCTATCACGTTTTGTTTTGTTTCTGAGGACAGAAAAGTATAATCTGATAACCATGTAAAACTTTGTTTTGATATAATGTGCCTTTGCGTTGTTGTATTCGGTTCCTGTGCATGATTCTGTTGAGTTTTGTTTTGTTTCGTGTTGTTTTGATGATAATCCTGTTATGTCAGGATTCTATTTCAGTAAACTTGAATTGAATTGAATTGAATTGAATTGAACTTGGGAATGGGTGGTGATGTGATGGGGTGCTCCAGTATCCCCTGGTTTTTTAAGGGGGCACTGAAGAAAAAAAAATCTGCACCCCTAGTGAAAAGTACTCAGGGCCGTTTTGTCTCCTTCTTCTTCTTCTTCTTACGCGAAAGGGGATGGGACTCCTAAACTATAATAACCATTATATGCGCTTGTCAGGGAATGTGGGGGGGGGGGGGGACGAATTACCCCACAAATGTGATGACCCCCCCTCAATAATCCTGGATCTACCACTGAAGGGTCGCAATTTTTAACCCTTACCACCCTCATTTAAAAAGCCCCTGCATAATAATAGGTTTATTACACTAATCGTATTAAGATTAATTACGATGAAGACCCTCTTGCATGGTAGAATGATGCTCAACTCATGCAAAAATGTACATACCACTAAAAACGGAAGTGATCATGTATGCACCGATAAACTCTCAAAGTCAGAGGAGAGAGAGAGAACTATAAAGGCATAGTAAAAGAAAGGGGACATAAGCCAGCCCCAATCATCCCCGAGTCTGGCTACGCCATTACTATGTGCTATTCTTGCTTGTCAGTGACTTTCTACAAAAGGAGGGCCTTTGTAAATATTATGTTTTATGATCCACATGGAAACATTTTATTTTTTATGACTATAGTTCAAAGATAGTTCGACAATCCTGCATTTGCCTGGGTCCATAGACTTGAACATAGTGGCACGTATTCTAAACTCTGGTAAGCAATGAGGTACGCGCTTGAGTACCTCCTTGGTCTAAGGGGGGGGGGGGGGGTACTCGTTTTCCAAAGGTTCATAAATCCGAAACACAAATTTCCCATAGCAGTCGGTTCATAATTCCGAAAATGAAATAGGGTTCATAATTCCAAAATTGAAATAGGGTTCATAATTCCGAACATTTGATCCATTACTGCGAAGGTTCGTTAATCCAGAGGTTTGTAATTACGATAATGAAATGCCCTACATAACTTTTCGGAATTATGAACCTCCGGAAATATGAACCTTTTTATTTTCATTTTCGGAATCATGAACCCTATTTCATTTTCGGAATTACGAACCGTCAGAGTAACGAACCTTCGGAAATACGAACCCTCCGAATTATGAACCTTCCGAAAAACGACATGTAACAAGTTTATGTTAACCAGAGTCTAATTAAACCACACTTAGACTGCAGTTTAAGTTAAAACAAAGTTCGGAATGTGATTTTCTAAAACTCAGGTTTAAAGGGCAGGTTTAGACCGGGTTTAATTCACACTTAGACCTCGGTTTAAGTTAGAGGAGTTCAGAATACAGGCCAGTAAACTTATATTAGAACTTGAGTCAGACAATCCTAGTGCTGATAGTATGGTTCAAAGGAAGTTTGGTTCAATAGATTACACCCGTGTGTACAATGTCTGATGAAATAAGATGATGCCAAATTTTAAAAAAATATTATAGAATATAGCAATGTTTGTTGTTTTATATTTAATCTGCAACTGCTCGGGTATGCTAGCTTTTTATAGCTTATAGCTTATTTAGTCCTGTTTCTTTGGAATATATCTTCACAATTTCCTGAAATGGAAGACAGAGCAGGATGGGCATGGGGTAGCCAATAAATCATCATCATATATACTGATATCATCTCTCTCTCTCTCTCTCTCTCTCTCTCTCTCTCTCTCAAAAAAAAAACACACACACACACACACACACACGCACACACACACAGAGTTTTTTTTGCCTTTACTCGCGAGGACAGCTATTGTTCCTCTATTATTCTCCTGTCCTCGGAAAGCTGACGGAATAAGGCTCAAATCTATTGTTTGGCGTCCGAGGACTATTGTTCAACTTCCGAGGACTATTGTTCTCAGGAATTTTTCTTTGTTCACCGTCCTCGCTCATACGGCTATACCTGTCCACCCTCACTTACACAAACACACACGCTCTCTCGCTCTCTCTCTCTCTCTCTCCCTAATCTGTCCCTCTCTCTCTCTCATCACCCCACTGTGAACAATTTCCTGAAATGGAAGACAAATGGATATGGAGCGCGGGATAGCCAATAAATCATCAAAGGCGTCGATATCATAATTTTTCATGTAGGTTTCAAGAATGATTGTGTAAAAGAATTTGACCTTGATTTTCAAGTTGTTCCCCTCTGTTGAATAGCAAACCACAATGGAATTCAATTTACCGCAAGGCGGCCCCTTCCTCTAAAAATACAGTTTTCCTTTTAACGATTTTTTTTTTTCTCCAAAAATGAACACTCTAAAGAACAATAACCAGCTGGCATCTCAGAATGTCAAAGAATGAACTACTTCAAAATCAAAGTGCTCTGTGTCGGGATGAAAAGAAACCATGTAAGCATAAAGCCATGAAATTCCTGCCACCTGTTATACCAAATGTCATGCACATTGATATTAAAGGGAAATCCAACCTTAATAGCAAGTTGCTTTGAAAGAAAGAGGAAAAATCAGAGAAGCAGATTGATGAAAGTTTGAACAAAATCGGACAAGCAATAAGAAAGTTATGAATTTTTGAAAGTTGTAATCACTATGCATATGGGAATTTCAAATTGGCCGAATAGGTAATGTCACTGTGATGTAGCTGTGGACAACTCCCCCATTTGCTCTAACACACAAAATGACTAAAATGTCACTTTTTTTCAAAATACATTACTCAGTAGAATCTTTTCGTTCATGAGGACCTATAACAATATGCTATCTCCAATATATTTTGAGTACTGCCCCGAGGGTAAAAGTCCCTCGAAGAAAACCTCAAATTAATGATATTTTTGTGTACGACAAATGGGAGAGTTGTCCACAAAAATGTCAATTGACTCACCAAATTGCCAATTTGAGATTCGCATAGATGTAGTGATCTCATTTTTCAAACATCCATAACTTTCTTAGTCCTTGTCCGATTTCTTTCAAACTTTCGCCATCCTGTTTTTCTTATTTTTCTGCTTTCACACAAATCATCTTATTATCAAGGTTGGATTGCCCTTTAAATATCACCATCGGGAGGAAATACATTGTCAATGTTTCGTAAAGGAAGTAGTTAAAAAGCATTTTGCTTCGGGAGACCATGGTGAAAAAATACTTTCTTTTTGACAGGAGTGATGAAAGTAAGTTTTCCACTAAACCTTCTGATGTCCGTTGCACACGAGGTGTTATTTGCTGACGTTAAGACCGCGTCAGTGACTGGCGCAGTGTTTGGCGCCCCACTATAAAGAGTGCTATCTAACAAAAAGTGAATACAAAATGTACAATGCAAACATTGCTTTGAATGAATGACGAATATGCTGATTAAGTTCACACCTTTGATTGGCTTAGGTAGTGACGCAATCGAAATGACGCTTTGTGTGCAGCGGGCCTTAAGCCTGGCTCACACGAAGCGTCATTTCGATTACGTCAGTACCTGCGCTAATTGAGTCTGTGAAGGCAATTACACATTCGCCATCATTAAAAGTATTGTTTTCACTGGTCGTTTTGCAATCACTTTTTGAACGATATCACTCTTTCATGACCGTACCAGTCACTAGTCACTTTCACAAAAAACTTTAAGTTTCGCTTGTAGTTTCAAAACTTTAAGTTTACTTGTAGTTCGAGAACCACAAGCGAGCTCGTGGTTAAAGCCGAAACCACGAGCAGCGGGGGGGGGGGGGGGGGGGGGGGGGGGGTCCTCCGTCGCAGATTCGGACCGTATTCAGCGTAGTTAACGATGTTCATGTTAAACTTCCGGGTCATACCCATCGCACGAATTATGAACACAGGATCTGAATGTATACTGTAAACACAAACGGTATCTACTTCCGGTGTTAACAACGACGATCCCTTGGCTTGTAATTTCAGAACAACGAGCATCATTGTTTCGGGCCCTTGTGAACCCTCGTCGTGGTTAGTGAGTCGTTGTTTCGTTAACTAAAAGTTTCGCTAACTTAAAGTTTCGAAACCGTATGAACGTAGCTACTGACTCGGTCCCACCCTCAGCAAATGACGTCCCATGAGACGGGCATCAGAAGGTTTAGTGGAAAACTTACTTTCATCACTCCTGTCAAAAAGAAAGTACATGTCCAAAATTTTCTTACCATAGTCTCCAAGCATATGGCTTTTGAATGCTTCTTGACATAGTGGCGTCCAAACATAGATTTTAATTAATTCAAATGACATGCTGAGTCACATTTCATGCTCATCATTTGTCAGATATCACGCCGCGCTTCTTAGCACGCAAGTACCTTTTACATTGTTTGAACAGAGAACGTGTAAGATTCAAATCACACCCCGTGCTGTGATAACTCCTTGATCACACGAGACGTCATGTCATTTCATTCCTCAGACATTAACTGGCCATGTCCCCCCCCCCCTTCTCGTTTCCCTCCTTTTATCCAAATGAACGTGATGTCAGACTGAACTTCCCCATTAAAGGTTCTTCTTTATATAAGATATAAACTGAAGTAGCCTTTTTAGAACATTAATATTGACTCAATGTTTTAGAACTTATGTAACTTAATGAATAAAATATGTCAGCACATATACATAACCTTTTAAAATCGGCATAGACAACGTTTAGTATGTTAGGAACCCCTCCTACATTACATCTTACATCTTAAATTTTTACGTGTGTCAGATCTACCTCTGATATTTTTACCTGGCACCTGGCACCTGGCACCCGACAACGGTTCAGTGTGCTGATAAAAAAAAAAGACGAATAACGGCATTAATACAGCATTTACCTGTTTACAGGATAAAGCTAACGAGTTTCGATTACAGTTTTTTATGCATGCTCTAGAAAATTTGTATTTACTTGATATTGATAATCATGCTCGAATAGTTCTCCTTCTTCCAGACATAATCCTTATTATTGTGGAGACGAGATGGGTGCGGGAACCTGCGGGAGACTCAATAGCTACTTAATCAAATATTTTCGTTTGACTCCTTTTCAATTTACGGTCCATTGATTCACTGTCAGAAAAATTGCAATCTATCGCAAGGAGCAATTCGTGGTCTTTAGGGGTAAAGTGCATGAAAAATAGTGCTTTTAAAGGTTTTTGGAATGCGAAAATTCTCGTCAGCTCAGTCACATATATTTCTTCTGGATCTCAAAATTTCGAGCCCCAAATATAAAATGCATAGATATCGTTTTTAAAGGGTTCGAAATTCGCAAAAAAAAATCTAATCTCGTTGCTGTTGCTTCTTAGCATTTAAGTTAACCCGCTGGATATTGGAACTGTGTGGTCCACGGTATTAAACCTATATGGGGAATATGACAATTCAGTAGTCAATGGGTTAAATCAGTTTCTTGTTGAATTTTTGCGCCTCCAATATAGGATAATATAATGTGCATGAAATAGAAAATGGTCAGAAAACTGAGATGCACAGTATGCAATGTATTTGCAATACAAAGATAAAATTTGACTTCAACTGAGCTGAAATAACATCACTTATGGACTATGCCAGGACTCATCCCTCCATATTTTGTAATTCATGGTTTTGTTGCGCGACATTTAGTTGGTGTAGAGAGAGAGAGAGAGAGAGAGAGCCGGATTTGAGGACCTTATGAAAGGTACGAAAATCTTGATATATCGATAGTGAATCAAAGGTCATGTAATATTCTAAAGGTTGTAAGCCCTTTCGAAATATCTTGCCATTATTCATGGAGTGTTGCTTCTTTTATCATAAAAGAATGTCGCTCACATAATATCAGTTTATTTCAAAGAGAAGTCATTTGCGAGACGGTGCTCCTGTCGTTTAATTCACGTTTCAAGCCACATTTTATTTAAAACATCATTTTGGCACGATTTTGAACGAAATACTTTATACGAAAATCGCATTGTCAACATAATTATTGTTTGATTTCGGAAGTAGTAATGATTATTTGTGCACATTCAACGATCGTCCAAGACAAATTCCAATGGGAATCGAGAGAATATATATTTTCTGCTACAGATCAAATAAAAACAATAAGACCTGATATTCACATCATACACCTCATAGTTCAGTTCATGTAAGAGAAATTGCTCAAAAGAGCTATGGTGTTAGCTCATGTCTTACTGATTGGCCTATTATTTTATACACGTGTTCTCCAAGCATACATGTACATGTGTGTGATCCTTTTTTTTTAATTGTTAGATAATAATTATTGGTCTTATTTACCAAGGGTAGTCTCATCAAACTGGCCTTCCCGATGACCCTGTCTTAGTATTACCGAAACATTGCCAGGCACCGATTTACATAATTTAATACACCTGGGTTGAGAGAGAGACAAATGTACTTGGTATAACACCTTGTCCAAGGATGTAAGCACGGCAAGTATCGAACCCAGGACTTCTCTTAAGAGCCTCAAGAGCCTTCACCAATATACCAAGATAAGAATGGGAAGTGAAATGAAATTGGAATTCGTTAAATGGAATTGCAAAGAAATTTGAATTTAATGAAATGTAATTGGAACTGAAATAAAATTGAAATTTATTCATCTCCGTCATCACATCA
Organism: Heliocidaris tuberculata; assembly: GCA_025618425.1. Lineage (NCBI taxonomy): Eukaryota > Metazoa > Echinodermata > Echinoidea > Camarodonta > Echinometridae > Heliocidaris > Heliocidaris tuberculata. The sequence goes on from CM046850.1 coordinate 10,052,046, forward strand.
CATAGCAAAGATAATAAGATTATATCGGACTCAGTTAACGGTATACTAAATTGATATTATGTTAACAAGGGAATTGGAAAAAAGGAATTGTAAAGAAATGTATAATCCTCAACATATGAAATGGTGCATCCTTAAAAGCCAATGAAGTTTGACAATCTTGACAATTGAAAATAAAGTTATATATGACAGATATCAATGCTTAAACTTCATTATCATTCTGTCTTTAAATACGCATTCATTTTAGAGTTAAAAGATAACACTTTTTTTGAAAGAAGTTTTCAGCAAAATGCTTGTTATACAGTGCTTTCAAAAAATATCTCGCTTTCCGTTTTCATATATTTAAGCGAAGGGGAGGGGACCATTTGCACCCTAAAGGATGCATATTTATATACCGTGTCGACATATTCAGCAATCTGTCGGCAAAGGTAAGCCCATATTTCTGTCAAATTTGTCGTCCCAGCATACTCTGCCCCCCCCCCCCATCTCACAAATATTTGAGAAGATTACTTATCGTTTTTTCACCTGGATCTCCACAGACTACACCATGATAATCTTTTAATCTTTTAACCCTCAATCGTTTAAATTCTTAATCTTTAATCTTTAACTTTAAATCTTTAATCTTTTAAAGCCATGCAATCGCCAGCTTCCATGTGCATTGCATCACAGTTGGCTGACACTGTATTTGGTTGAATTACCAATTAATGTGTGTGAGGTCTCCCAGTCAGGTAAAGGCAACGAAACCACGAAGAAGGGTTGATCCATCGTCTATCCACCTGAAAATTACTCGAGCTTGTCGAGGTTGAGGAAAAAGGGGGAGAGCACGATACATTACATAAAAACTGTCTACCTTAAAAAGTCCTCTCTAGGTGATTGACAACAGTATAAACCCGAATGGTTTCAAATTCCCCTTGAGAACCAAAACTTGTGTGACTTTAATCTTTAATCTTTTAATCTTTAATATTTTAATCTTCCATCGGGAGATTTTGTTTTTGTCCTAAATTACAATGTTTCGGTTCATTCGATGTTTATTTCCTTTCTTATTCTGCTGTCAATAACAAGCGAATCTGCGACATGTCACTTTTTTGAAACATTTCAGATTTAAAATGTTAAGTATATATTATCTTTGAGATGACATGGTGATGTCAACACATAAAACAATACATGTGTAACAATATGGACAAAGCAAGTGAATAGTAATTAGTTGATTGTCGTTACTGCATAAGTAGCAGACATTATCTCAGTTAAATTTTGTTCTATCATTATATTCCAATGTATAACTACCTCAGTTGATTTTTCGATATTATGTTCTTCTGTTCTATGAAAAAATATTGTGGAAAATCATCCAATAAAAAAACAAATGTATAGTCGTTTTTTGTTTGTTTGTTTGTTTGATTGTTTTTGTTATCGTTCTGTATGTATCATTTTTGAGGTGACAGGGTGATGACATTTTTTGGTTAAAATGTCACCACATAAAAAAAAAATACTATGTCAGTGTGGCACGATTCTGCAGGATATTTGAACGCAGATCGACAAAGCATGAGAATAGTCATCAGTCGATTGCCGATGTTTACTGTATAAATTGCAGACATTATCAGAGTCAACTTTTGTTCTATCACTATATTCCAATGTGTAACTACCTCAGTTGATTTTTTGATATTATGTTATTGTGTTCTGGGCCCCGTTGCATAAAACTTACCATTAACGGTAACTTTGCCATCAATGGTAACTCCCATGGAAACCTTGATTTTGATTGACTGTTGAGTTATGTTACCATGGTAGTTACCATTGATAGCAGAGTTATCATTAATGGTAAGTTTTATGCAACGGGGCCCAGATGTTCTATGGAAAAAGATTGTGTATTATTTATAACCCATAAAATCATCCAATACAAAACAAAAACCAAAAAAATGTTTAGTCGTTTTTTGTTTGTTTGTTTGTTTGTTTGTTTTTGTTACCGTTCTGTATGTATCATCCCTGAGATGACAGGGTGATGGCACGTTTTGGTTAACCCTTTCAAGACAATTGACCACATTTTGTGGTTTGCCTCAATAACTTTCGATTCAGAGCCCTAAAAATATATACCAGATGCATGAGTAGAAAGAGCAAAAATTTCTGCACACACTGTGTCCATTTTTGTTGCATGACCATATTGTGATTGATGCCAGGAAGTTTAAAAAGGAGAATAAGCTTTAAAATCCTTAAAGGGCCATTCTTTGTAAAGTGAAACGAAAGATCGTACACGTGACCAGTGAATTTTATCTCCTTGCGGGAAAATCAAATTACATTTTATTAATTTTTTCATAACACAAGTTACTTACATGAAAATGATTTCCCTTTCTTTGACAAGAAAAAGTAATTTCCCAACCATAATGTTTTTACAGAGACATTTAAAAACGCCCTTGTTTGGGTGGTCACACACATGACCGACCAAAATTTCACCACTAAAAGAAAAAATGTTCACTAACTTATGAAAAAATTGCTTCCAAACTGTTCAGAGCAATCCCACCACACAGCAATGAAAAGTTGAAACTTGCACTCCAAGGGAAATACGAGGTAAGTAGGTTGAGGTACCAACAAGTAAGATCCTTCTTCTTTTTTTGTGCGAGGTCACACACGTGACCGACCTAATTTTGACCTTTGAAAGAAAATAATGTACTCTCATTTAAAATAATTACCCTTCATCTGTTGTTACTGAAATATCCAAAATGAGAGACTACTGAATAATTAGGGTTAAATGAACTATTTCTCAGAATTTTGGTCCCACACGTGACTGAAAATGGCCCTAAATTAGAAACATGTTGAGAGGTTCAAAATCATTGTTTTTATCAAAATTGGTAATTTTTTCAACTTTTTGACAAAGTTCCTAACCATGTATGTTGTTTTCAAAGATATTACATTTTATTAGAACCATGTAGCATTAAAAGAAAAATATTATTGTAGCCAATTTAAAGAACAAAATGTGATCAATTTAGCCCTTAAATAATTCCTGTCATGAAAGGGTTAAAATGTCACCACATAAAAAATGCCATATGTGGCACAATTTTACAGGAAATATCAACGTAGTTTCCTCCTCTCAAACTAATTTTAGAAAGAGGTATACCAATGTTATTGACCACACATCTGATTGGTCAATGTTGAGGGTGTGGAATCAGGGATGTTTTGAAATCAAATTGTATTATCCGGTGAGGATATCCCGCTATTGGTTTGGTATGGAAACCCGTAAGGAATTACGTCATGGTTTGATATAAACAACAGAACGATGATTATTGTATGAAGCAATGGAGTAAGCGGGGGGGGGGGGGGGGGGGGGGGGGGGGGGGGGGGGGGTTCATGGTGGGAGGGGGAAACCAAAGCCTCTGCGCAGATATATTGAACAAAAAATATATAATGTTATTGACTCCACGTCTGTTTGGTCAATGTTGAGGGTGTTTAATCCAGGATATTTCTAAATCAAATATATTTATCATTTGGTGAGGATATCCTTGTGGGAATGTTATCGAAACCCGAAAGGAATGAAGTCATGTTTTGATATGAACTAAATAAGAATAAGTTTATGAAGCAATAGCGTAGGCGTGGCTTTTTTTTTTTCATGTTGATAGGGGGAAACCGAAGCGGGTGCGAAAATAACTTGAAAACAAATATTTATTTGCCGACGCAGTTCTTTATACCTACATGCCATAATTTTTCTATTCATTTGAATGATCAATTGGCTACCAATAAACCAATCTATTTTAAGTTAATCAGTTGCCGTGATAACGATAAATACCGCAGACAATGTGCAGTGTTTGCCAATAACTGGGTTTGGTGAAAAACAATTTTAAAAAATGATAATATCCATCGGTTCCACCGATAAACATTTGAAATTTAGGTTTTAAAAAAGTACCCCTTCATTTCCAAAAGATATCACATTAATCCCGCCAGTAACAGTTTTGTTAGATACATTTTATTAGGATTTTTTGTTAGGGGGCAGAGATTCAAAAAAAAATCTCTGACAAGCAAAAAAAAAAAAAAAATCTCTGACAAGCAACAAAAAACAAAAAAAAATCTCTGACAAGCAACAACAAAAAACAAAAAAAAAAACAAAAAAAAAATCAAACATTTTCTGCAGCGTTTTATTTCTCCAAAATCTGAGATTTGCAAAAATTGGCAAAATAATAGATATTTTCTTCTTTTTTTGTTAAGGGGGGGGGGGGGTGTTTGCCAAAGCATTGGGGGAAAATGCCGCCTTCCCATTACCGCTTCGTCTGTACATTCGTACGTGTGAACCAATAGACAGGTCATAATTTATGTAAAGTATGAGGATTGATGAGACAGGAGACAAGGACGTAGCTGAACTTCAACTTTATTAGATCAAGCTTTCGGCCTTCCCGGCCTTCTTCAGGTTCTGAAGATAATAATACAAACATATAGCATATATTTCAGTATACACACATTATAATTGTGTGCTTTTATATTCCATTTGGCAACAAAAATATACATTTGCATATTGAAGGTACATTCCATGAAGGTTTATGCTGATATCAATATGCAAATGTATATTTTTGTTACCAAATGGAATATAAAAATACACAATTATAATTATGTGTGTATATTGAATTATAAACTATATGTTTGTATTATTATCTTCAGAACCTGAAGAAGGCCGGGAAGGCCAAAAGCTTGGTCTAATAAAGTCTCATCTATACACGAGAGTTGTCAAAGATGTTGGATATGTTATTCCCTTACAATTATATATATATATATATATATATATATATATATGGCACCAGGATTTGTAATTTTGACAAATCTGGTCAGGTTTGTCCTTGTGACAAACATTAAAATAAACCATTATATTTAGGGCTGATCCACTTAAGAAAATAATCCTAAAAACCCCATTAATAATAAGTAATCCGTAGGACCACAACGGAAATACACTTACTGTCAGCTTATATGGGTTATCCTGTCAAGATATAAATTTCCTTTCATTGTTCAGGTTACATAGATATAATTCTGGAGGTTCGTTACCCGAAGGTTCGTTACTCAAAAAGGTTCATAATTTTGAAGGCATGGAATTCCGAGAATGAAATAGGGTTCGTAATTCAGAAAATGAAATAGGGTTCATAATTCCGAAAATGAAACAGGGTTTATAACTCCGAAGGTTCGTATTTCCGCAAATGTAATAAAACCCTACATAATTTTTTTGGAATTTACGAAATTTCGAAATAATTAACCCAATTTTAATTCTGGAATTACGAACCCTATAGTTCATAATTTTGAAGGTACGTATTTCCGAGAATTAAATAGGGTTCATAATCCCGAAAATGAAACAGGGTTTATCATGTTAATAATGTTATGTTCGTAATGCCGCAAATGTGATGAAACCCGACAACAATTTTTTTTCTCGGGTTTTACGAAAATTCAAAATAATGAACCCAAATTTATTTTCGGAATTATGAAATCTTTTTCATTTTCGGAATACGAACCCTATTTCATTTTCAGAATTATGAACCTTCAGATAAACGGACCTTCGGAATAATGAGACTTCGGAATTATGAACCTTCGGGGTAATGCAACAAAACGTTTGGAATTATGAACCTCCTTTGTGTTTCGGAATTATGAACCTTCGGAATTACGTACCTCCGGAAAAACGAGTACCCCGTCATAGATTCCTCTTATCAAATCAAATCACTCTCTTCAACGGGGATTAAGTTAAAAATGTGATCTTATCATACTCTTTAGTAAACTTTTATTGTTTATTTGAAGATGGACAATAATAGCATGTTCTCTGCGAAATTGTATAAATAATCTATAGCTCTTTCATGATTCATATCGAGTCGAATGCAATATCTCTAAAAATGTAATGTGCCTTTTATACACTAGCAGACTCAAGAGGAGGGGGGGGGGGGTCCAACCGGCTCTTGAACTTTTCTGCTTGTCGTAATTTTTTTTTTAGATATTGCCCCTCCCCCTTAAAAAATTCTGGATCCGCCCCTGTTTGATATACCTTTTATAATCCTATGAAAGTCAGAAATACTGCGAAAAGAAGAAGGGAACTATATAAATAATTGCTTTTTAATCAGGTCAGTCCTGAAAGGCTATTCTTACTTTAGACATGTTGATTTATATAATAAATAGGTACGAAATTTTAGGCACAGAAATGGAATTTTATCTTTTTAAAGATCAGAACCTGGTCTTTAATCATTCTGTAAAACTAACATCAAATGATTTTGATAGACAAAGCCATGTCAGAGTTTCTCCAGTTAACCTATAGCAGTACAGTGTCTCCTTTCAGTGACGTTTTTGCGTTACGTTTTGATCCAGAATGCTAGGAATTACAAATGAGCAGAAAGAGGAAAAAGATCACATAAAAAAATGTTGCGTCTACTTCTAAAGCAGTACGTTGTGCCGTTCACGAATAAGAGCAACTTAATTGTAGCTAATCATTAAAGTCTCTAAATTCGCCAAGCAGTGTAAAAAATATAATCACTATTTTCGTGCACAAATTGGCAATTTTCTGTTAAATTTGACAATTTTCATTCACATTGGTTCATTTAATAAACATTTCTATTTTTGTCAAATTATGTAAAGTGAAAAATATAATTGCTGCCAATTTGAGGAGGGAAAGCTGATTAATTTGGACCTAAATAAAACTTTGAACTGCTATGGGTTAAGGAGATGGGGGAGAAAGAGGAGATAAGATGGAAAAGGTGTGAACAGAACAAAATGCCAGCTTTGATATCTATTTAGATCGAGCGAAAATGAGCAACTATTTCACCTGCGAAATGGGCAGCTGAACTCACTGTTGCAAGAAGCGCGTAAGTTCTTGATATAATTTGCGATTGACATTTAAATGTACATTTGTTATATTATTTTTGTTTTATGGTAATTGCGAACAAGTGTGATGGTTTCTTTAACATACTTGATTGAACCGGGATAAATGATGTGGATCTTCTTCGAACTCATGGTATTTAATAATTATAAGGATCTGTCATGATATAGTTTGGGTTGATAATAATTCAATCATCAGGTCTGGCTCTGCTGTTTGTATACACATGCAGGAGTGAAATACCAGTACGAACCATTTTAAATCATCTCAGTTTATTTCTAGAACGTGTGACGGATGAAAGTTTTCATATAGAGTCATGAGAAGAGAGGTTTAACATGTTTATATCCTTGTCGGAGTTCAGCCCAGCTCAGTGGAAATGTGATTGATATAGTCTGGAATATACCACTACCGACTACCACCCCAATACTATTTTTGTCAGTCTGTCCGTCTCTATCTCTCTCTCTCTCTCTCTCTCTCTCTCTCTCTCTCTCTCTCTCTCCCTCTATCTATCTATCTCTCCTATATATGTTTACCTATCTATCTTTTGTCTATGCGTATTTCTTTCTCTCTCTCCCTTTCTCTCTTTCTCTACCTCTTCACTGCTTTTTCCCTCTCTTTCTCTCCTTCCCCTCTATTCACTGCTCTCTCTCTCTTTCCCTCCTTCCCCTCTCTCCACTCCCTCTTTTTTCTCCTTTCTCTCCCCTCTCTTTCTCTTCTTCGTCAATCTCTCTCTATCTCTCTCTCTCTCTTTCTCTCTTTCTCTCTCTATCCGCACAGTTAGAGTATGCACTCCAGACTCGGAAAATCACAGTATTCTTACACTGTAAAAAATAACTGTAAAACTATATACATGGGGGTTTTGGGGGCCCTTGAATTTACAAGTTATTGCAGTTATTTCAATTTTACAGTCATTTTCCTGTAAAACAACAGCAAGTTTGTTGGTTTACCAGAAATCAGCATATATTTACAATCGCCCGACATAAATTTTATGTAATTTTATTGTAAATATATGCTGATTTCCGGTAAAAAAAAAAAAAAAAAAAAAAAAAAAAAACTGTGGAAAAACGGGCATTTCCGGCATCATGACTGCCAGGAAATTTCCCGTGAAAAAAAACGGCAAATTTTTTTACAGTGTACTTTGCTTTGAAGATGTCTGAAAAATCCTTGCCTTGCTGCAGTTAATCAGCCATTAGGCTGAAGGTGTTTCATAATGACTATATTATTATCTGAATGAAATCTGAAATGAACAAAAAATGAATACGTGACATTTCGTATACAAGTGCATGAGATGTCTATTAATCAAATCAATCACATTTCTTTGCTCTCTTATCATTCATCGATTTTTTTTTAGAAGGTAAGCTAAAAGCTATACACTTTTGCTGAGTTACTCAAGAATTAGTTCAGAGATTGGATACAGGGAAAATAAAGAAACTTTTTGCAAACAAATATCAAAAAAAGCCATGGAATGCTTTATAGCCAAGGGCCATTTTAATGATACAATTCCTAGTAAATATTGGAGCCATGCAACCCGATGTCAACAATGACCCACTATTTTTTTGCGTATGACCTCAAACTTGGCATGAGAAGATACACGTCAATAGATTTTTTTTTTTTTTTTTTTTTTTGGGGGGGGGGGGTTATCGAGTTTTAACAAAAGGTGTAATATTCCATTAAATTACATAAAGAACGACCTTCCTCACGAAAGTAAGGCCTTTATACTACATGTATTTCATCAGCCGCTTGTACATGTAAAAGCTCTAATCTTTTATTTGTCTTCCTTCAGAAGTTTTATGCAAGATTTTCATTTGGCTTGACCCCTCGTTTGTTCCCCATCCCCCCTATATATTTTTTTTACTCTTTCACCTTTTGAAACTAAAACCTTTTTTGCTTGTTGCAAACAAAAAATGGAATCTCTCTCGGGCGAATTTTGAAAACCTGAGGAGCTTTATCCTCCCTCTCTTTCTTTCTCTCTCTCTCTCTCTCTATCTCTCTCTCTCTCTCTCTCTAGGGGGTGGGGATGCCTGTCGGAATACTTTTCCTAATATGTCAACAGTCTTGTCCTCCCCCAATCAAAATGATCTAGTAACGTCCAACACACAATAAAGAAAGGAAAATCACCTTTTGTATTACTAAATGATAATGATGTTATATACAAAATGTCCTTCAGCTAAATTCGTGTTTTTTGTGCATATAAGCTGTGGAACAATCAAGTTGCCCACAATCCGGGAGATTACTACGTCTGTAAACCGGTTCAAGATTCTTGGAAAGGCCAATGATTTTTAATTTTATTTTTTAGATAACATTGATTTTTAAAAAGTATATTTTAACAAAAATATGACTGTATGCTAACAGTTTCCTTGTTTTTACTTGGGTAGTAAAAACAAGGAAACTGTTAGCATACAGTCATATTTTTTTCTGTGAGAAAAACACAATCGCCCTTATTCTGAACTCCGGTTTAACCTGTTATTTTACCTGTACTGTGGAAAAACGGGCATTCCCGTGGCATCCTGACTGCCAGGAAATTTCCCGTGAAAAAACGGCAATTTTTTTTACAGTGTACTTTGCTTTGAAGATGTCTGAAAAATCCTTGCCTTGCTGCAGTTAATCAGCCATTAGGCTGAAGGTGTTTCATAATGACTATATTATTATCTGAATGAAATCTGAAATGAACAAAAAATGAATACGTGACATTTCGTATACAAGTGCATGAGATGTCTATTAATCAAATCAATCACATTTCTTTGCTCTCTTATCATTCATCGATTTTTTTTTAGAAGGTAAGCTAAAAGCTATACACTTTTGCTGAGTTACTCAAGAATTAGTTCAGAGATTGGATACAGGGAAAATAAAGAAACTTTTTGCAAACAAATATCAAAAAAAGCCATGGAATGCTTTATAGCCAAGGGCCATTTTAATGATACAATTCCTAGTAAATATTGGAGCCATGCAACCCGATGTCAACAATGACCCACTATTTTTTTGCGTATGACCTCAAACTTGGCATGAGAAGATACACGTCAATAGATTTTTTTTTTTTTTTTTTTTTTTTTGGGGGGGGGGGGTTATCGAGTTTTAACAAAAGGTGTAATATTCCATTAAATTACATAAAGAACGACCTTCCTCACGAAAGTAAGGCCTTTATACTACATGTATTTCATCAGCCGCTTGTACATGTAAAAGCTCTAATCTTTTATTTGTCTTCCTTCAGAAGTTTTATGCAAGATTTGCATTTGGCTTGACCCCTCGTTTGTTCCCCATCCCCCCTATATATTTTTTTTTACTCTTTCACCTTTTGAAACTAAAACCTTTTTTGCTTGTTGCAAACAAAAAATGGAATCTCTCTCGGGCGAATTTTGAAAACCTGAGGAGCTTTATCCTCCCTCTCTTTCTTTCTCTCTCTCTCTCTCTCTCTCTCTCTCTCTCTCTCTCTCTCTCTCTCTCTCTCTCTCTCTCTCTCTCTCTCTAGGGGGTGGGGATGCCTGTCGGAATACTTTTCCTAATATGTCAACAGTCTTGTCCTCCCCCAATCAAAATGATCTAGTAACGTCCAACACACAATAAAGAAAGGAAAATCACCTTTTGTATTACTAAATGATAATGATGTTATATACAAAATGTCCTTCAGCTAAATTCGTGTTTTTTGTGCATATAAGCTGTGGAACAATCAAGTTGCCCACAATCCGGGAGATTACTACGTCTGTAAACCGGTTCAAGATTCTTGGAAAGGCCAATGATTTTTAATTTTTTTTTTTAGATAACATTGATTTTTAAAAAGTATATTTTAACAAAAATATGACTGTATGCTTACAGTTTCCTTGTTTTTACTTGGGTAGTAAAAACAAGGAAACTGTTAGCATACAGTCATATTTTTTTCTGTGAGAAAAACACAATCGCCCTTATTCTGAACTCCGGTTTAACCTGCTATTTTACCTGTACTGTGGAAAAACGGGCATTCCCGTGGCATCCTGACTGCCAGGAAATTTCCCGTGAAAAAACGGCAAATTTTTTTACAGTGTAAACCTTTAAAAAACACATAGTTTTATTATCCTGATTATGAACCAGGCTGAATTTGACATGAGTGTGAAGGGCAATACCTATACTTTACAGATATTGAAATAATATGTATATATTATGTATACACTCTTAAAAATCCCGGGTCAGATTGACCCGGAAATCAGTCCGTTGGGGCCACACTCCTTTCCGGGTCAAATATGACCCGGAATAAGGTCCGATGTGACACAGAAAGGACCAGATCTGACACGGAAACGGTCACATTGGACCTTATTCCGGGTCGCTTTTGACCCGGAACGGAGTGTGGCCCCAACGGACTGATTTCCGTATCAAATCTGATCCGGGATTTTTTTAGAGTGTAATGAGAGGGTCAGGATCCAGCAAAATGTAACCAAAGTACACATTGCGTCCTTCAAACAGTTGATTCCAGCACTCTAATTGGTTACTTCACAAGCCCTTTCCCCAAAATAGATCAACACATTTCAAAACATGTGATGTGAGGATCACATTTGTCTTATTGGGAAAGTCTTCTTGTTTTCATGATTCATGACAGTAAGAGTCTTAGTTCTTGATCATGTTTGGATAATTTGTATCCCTATTCTATGTTAAACTTACCAACTGTGATGAATAAACTGACCAGAAATAAACTACCAACGAACTTAAGGAGTTTGACCCCGGGTTTGATCAAGCAAAAAAATACCCCAAAGAAGTTGGCAAAAAGGGCATAAGAATGATCAACCTTAGTCTGGATTACATGATAGTAATCATTATCAATTCATTAGGAATCTTGCTTCATGCGTGAAAACCTATTACAAAAGACAAAAAAGGAATCAATCAAAGAAGAAGATATGTTACTTAGTCTTCAGTCATGCGGTATATTAGGCCTGTACATAGTCCTATTTAATGAAACTACCAACAATCAGCCTAAGAACCATGAAGAGTCAACAAGTATCTCATCCATGAGGGCAATCTGTTAATTGTATTGCTTGTAGAGATTATCATCGAATCATGGAAGACAAATAAGCCCATTAAACCATTTGGTTATACAGCGCGTCCCAGAAAAAGTTAACAGTTAGAAAAAGTATCCCCCAAAACATATTTCGAAATGTTTGAAGCAAAATTTCATACTTGTGTATAGCTATAGGGTCTCCATTAATGAAGCCTAAAGATCTGGCGATATTTTACGCTCGAGTGAGCAAAGGCCACTTTTGTGAAAAGGTACAAAATCACATCATGACATGAATTGGTATATATTCTGTCTGGTATCAGCAAACTGGAGAGTCATGAAAAGGCTTAGAAATGTTTTACAGTCTGATCAATAATAGACAATTTATGAAAGAACATGTTTTGTATGCACTTACATATCTCATCAACATTTTAAGCTTCAGTGAACAATTAACTACTATACTGAGTTATTTTTTGAAATATTAATTTTGCAGAGTTTTCAATTCGAGCTGGCTTTCCGTTAGACAATAAACTATTAAGTTTTGATGGAATATGTCAGTACATACAGAAAACAAAGCCTATTCTTTCATAACTTACCATTTAATGATCAGAATGTGAAATTTTCTGAGCCTTTTCAAGACTCTCAACTTTGCTGATACCAGCCAGGATACTAAATTTTGTCAACCATGAATTTTGAACCATTTCACAACAATGGCTTTTGCTTACTCAAGCGAAAAATACCATTATATATTTTGGTTATATTTGATAGGAGAGACCCTAAGCTATGCATTGTTATGAAAATTTCATGAACATATTTTGAAATGTTCATTTGGGGAGACTTATTTCAACTGTCCCCTTTCTTAAATTTGTTGATACCAGCCAGAACAAATAGAAAATTCTTGTCAATCCTGAATTTTGGGCCCTTTCGCAAAAGTCGCTTTTGTTGACTCGAGCTTAAAATATCACCAATTTTTTTGGTGTCATATGATAGAAGAGACCCTAAGATATCCACTGGTATGAAAATTTCCTACATAAATTTTGAAATATTTTGGGGAAGACTTTTTCGGACTGTTAACTTTTTTTTTCTGGGACGCACTGTAATGCTAAAGTGCTAAGACTGAGAAAATGTCGGGAATCGCACCGGGGTCTCTGGCTTCAGAAGGCCACGGAGACCACTCAGGGTGAGGGCGTCACCGAATTCAATTACTGACTAGAGTCCCGTTAAGCCCCTTTCACAATTGGTCTGCGACCAGTTTGCGACCGCCTGCAACAGATTTTTCGGGGTGTTGCACGACCAATCGCTTGGTGTCTTGCGACCACTCGCAGTCGTTGCAGGCGGTCGCACGAACCTGAGGCGGTCGTGACTGGTCGCATCTGAACTTTGAACATGCTCAAAATCCAGACACGACCAGATGCGATCGATTCACTCGCATTAGGTCGTACGACCAGTCGTGCGATTCTCGTATGAGTGTTGCACAACGTTGCACGATTAGATGCGAGAGTTTGCACGACTCAATAGTCGCAGTGGGTGGGCTGGAGGTCGTGCTACACTCGCACGTGCGCTAGCGACCTATAGCGACCAGTCTTGCGAATGGGTGCGATTGTGCTAAGACCATAAGACTGTTGCACGACCGATCGCAGCACATCTTACAACGTTGTACTACCGTTGCACGACTGTATGAGACTGTATGCGACTATTCCTCGGGGGTATATATAGGGGGACTATGGAGATGATCCTCTGCAACAGGGCCCTCCTCTAACAACTTTCTCTTCTTTGTAACTTTCTTCTTTGGCATCTTGACTATTAAGAAGGCCAACTTGAAACTGACTACCGGTCAATTGTCGAGGGGGTTTTTATACCCCACGCCACTCGCACGAATACTCTCACGACCACTTGCACCGGTCTCATTCAATCGCACGAGCGATCGCATGGTCTCACATCCACTCGCACGACCATGCAATCGATCGTGCGACTATTGTGATTGGCGTCAAGCCACTCGCAATCACTCGTGCAACACTCGCATGTGAACGCAAGACTACTCGCACGAGCATATGCGAGCAAATGCGACTTACTCGTGCAACGGTCTCTTCTAGTCGCTTTTGTTTTACGACCGCTGTTGCATTTGTGAATGCCTTTCTGCGACCTGAAGAGATCGATGGCGATTGAAGCCTGTTGTAGCCTGTCGTGCGACCAAATGGTCGCAAACGGTCGCAGACCAATTGTGAAAGGGGCTTTATAGAAGAGTTACGAAACGCAAACCCATAGTTTGAACGCCATTTGTTTCCACTATTACGCAACGTATATATTCAATTCTGATGAGCACCTAAGTGTTCTAAATAGAAAGAAATTCGAACTCCATTTTGTTTAAAAAATAAAAAATAAAATAGGACGTCCATGTCGTATAACTCTGTCCATAAAGAGACTCTACAACTGACTATTAAACTAATTCTTCTAATCCTTGCAATGGTATATTCCCTTTTTCAATGTATAGTAGGGGAGTGTTAGACAAAAGAGGAAATCAATAATAGAAAATAGAAACTTTAAAAATAACTTTTAAAACTGTTTGAATACGTCAGTATATCATTTACTCTATGTTTTATGTTTATTCAATATTCATGTGTCAAATATGTAAAACAAGCCACTGGCGGAATCAAAATTTTATGAAGTAGTTAACACAATATTCAGACAATTTTCTGACAAGAAAGAAAAAAAAAGAAGAAGAAGAAAGAAAAAAGGTCATCATTTTGGGGTGTCTTTTTAGTTTAAAAAAATTCTGACAATCAACAACAAAAATTGGTGATCAGCGTTTTGGGGTGTGCTTTTATTCCAAATTTCCTGAAAGGCAAAAAAAAAAAAAAAAAAAAAAAAAAAAACCCAAGGTCACTCTCCTTTTTTGGCAGGGGAGAAGCCCTGCCTCCTGGATCCACATTTAAACAAGCATCGACTGATTTCAAACTATTGACAGACTGTCAGTCTTCATGTAGAGATTGAGTGGTGGGAAAATGGACAAGGTGATTGTAAATACAGTAATCACAATGTAAAGAAAAATAAAGAAATGGGAAAATAACTTTTAAGACTCTAAGATAGCAATCTAAATACGAGTTTGCTTTGTAGCGATTACAAATGATGGCAATCATTACGAGTAATATTGAGTTTGTTCACACAAAGCTTCACAGTAAATCCGCACCCATCAATTGATACCCAGGCATCGTGTGAGCTGAGTATGCAGAGAGACAATGGCATAGCCTGGGCACAGTCATTAAGGGGGCTTTGAAATCAGGGGAGGGGGGGGGGCACACCAATCTCACTCGGGAAATTGCGAGTTTACAAGGCCGCCGAGTGGGATGAGGGTGTGGGATGGGTTCCGTCGTCTTCTTTCACGTTTCGTTCCACTCTTCCTTCTTTCTCTATTTTTTTTCCTCTTTTTTCTCACTGCGATGGGGGGGGGGGGGGTGGGGGAGGGGAACGTGCCCCCGTGTTCCCCCTAGCTTCTGGCTACTTAGAGAGACGGGGAGAGGGGGATGTAGAGAAGGACCAGCCACATCCCACCCCCCACCCCCCCCCCCCCCCCCCCCACCAAAAAAAAAAAGGGATGATGAAAACGAATTTAAAAAAAAATAGCCGTAACGCAAGATATTTTGTTAGGTGGGATAACTTCAAAAAAGTCAAAGCACGGATATGTGATTTCTTTGTGATATCTTTAGAATACAGGCATTAAAAAGCAAAGTAGTACATCGACCTGCGCTATGACTGGCAAACTTCCAGGAAATATTTGAATATCCAAAAAGAATGTGATTCTCATTTGTCTGACGCCAAGGGGTTCAAAGGGATGTATCCTTCCCCTTCATGCGTTTCCAAAAATTTATAAAAGATATACATGTTTATTCATTCAACTTTTACGAACAGTAATGTATTCGAATACTCTAACATAAGTATTCGGGTTGAAGTACTTCTATCTTAATTTTGTATTAGTTTCACTTTCACCATTAGAAAAATGGATAAATCCGTTTCAGTAATTTGAATTCATTCGTTAAATGAAGTGTGTTTCCCCCCCCCCCTTTCTTTTCCTTATATAAAGCTTAACTTGCGAAGGACATTCTCAGATTCAACTGTGTTTTGATATTATACCCTTTCCATGAAATCCGGATGTGACTATACGTACAGTAATCATTGCGCACATTTTTATAATGATAACCATAATGGTTTCGTGGAAAATAATCAAGTATTCTACATGGATCTAATAACTCTAGTCTATGAGTGGCAAGGTTCCAAGAAATATTGAAATATCCAAATCAATGGTCCATATTAACTTTGTTTAATAATATTATGATGTAACATTGGATCGTGTACAAACTGTACGCTGGATTGAGTGCAATAATGCGTGTTGCCTATCTAAGTTTGTGTTTGCGCTGTTGTACTTGTGTGTGTGTGTGTGTGTGTGTGGGTGTGTGTGTGTGTGTGTGTGTAATTGGGTTTTTACAGACGTGTATCAATCAGATATGATTATTTACGTCTGGGGACCGACCTTTAACGTCACCATCCGAAAGACGTGACTCAGTCTCGAACCTGAATCAGTTTATAACTTCCACTGTTAGCTGGATTACAGGCGCACGCCACAACGCCGTGTTCATTACTCAAATATACTTTGCCATTGCCCCCCCCCCCCCCCGGCCCCCGCCCCCTCTCTTAAATGTGGTGAGGGTTTGAAGCTAACAGCATCCTTTATTTTACAATACGATGTGAGGGCGCTGTTTTGCAGCTAGGATGGCGCTGGCTAGCACCGTTTTTACTCTCTCTCTCGAACACGATAAAAACTACTTTCGAAAAATAAACTCAAGGGCAATTTCAAAGGCCTATTGTACTGCCCATAGAAATCTTGTTCGGATTACGTAATACGGGATTGTAATGTTCGCACATTTCTAAAGGTGATAGAACAGGGCTATTGAAATTGCCTTCAGTTGATTTTTCGTAAGTAGTTTTTATCGTGTTATTTATGTTTTTACTTGGAATTCATGTTTTTCACTTGAATTTTTACCTATAAACGAGTCTTATTCATCTTTAATCATAATTAAGTCCGCATAATCATGATGATACAGTCCAAGTAGGAGGAAAAATCAGAAAGTATGCAGTGGTTGTAGATAAACGGTATTGAGGAATAAGGGGCCTTCACACTACGACGAATTGGCCCAGCGTACGCCAGCGTACAGGAAAATTTTGGTATTCGCAGGCATACGCGGGAGTTCGTTGGGATATCGTTTTGAATTCGTTGTTATTGTACGTTGTTATTCGCTCAGAGAGACAAAACTTTTTGTGCATGCACAATTTTTTTCAACGTTTGCCAACTAACAGCCCGTACGCATCGTGAAAACGCAATGCGAACGTTTTATTCGTTCACAGTAAGGTAAGGAAACTGTTAGGTTTTGAAAACGTTCCCTTGTTCTGTATCTATTTTATATTAGTATGAATATATTAGCATGATCTGCGTTCCCTTTAAATCAACAGGCTTAAATTAAAGTTAAAATTCAACTTAGCCCGCCCGAATTCCTCGATTTTATTACTTGAATAAAAGTAAAGTAAATCTAGCCTAAAATCCCTGTTGAATATCTCAGTATTATAAATAAAGTCTATGCGACAGTGATTCTCCAACATACAAGTATTTATTAAAGTTTATGTATTCGGTAAAAACAACAACAAACAAACAATTTTCAAAAGCATTTGACTCGATTGACCACACCATGGTGGTGACCAAACTCATACGAATCGGAGTTCGCCACGAAATCATCCCGTGGATTGTTGATTATCTGACCAACAGGCAACAGAGAGCAAAGTACCAGAATGCTGTCTCTTCCTGGAAAGGACTGACCTGCGGTGTCCCTCAGGGAACAAAGATCAGCCCTCTGGCTTTTCTCGCACTTATCAACGACGCACTAGGATCGACTGAGTTACATACTTGGAAGTATGTGGGAAACAAAAACGGTGAATGAGCCCTCTTGCCTGCAGCAGGTCGTCAGTGAACTTGGACAATAGGCTGACCAAAATCACCTACACCTGAATGCAGCCAAGTGCAAACAACTCCAGATTTGCTTTAAGAGATCACCACCAGAGCCACCTGTCATAACCCTAGGCCCAAATGTTTTGGATGTGATAAAGGAGACAAAGATTCTAGGTGTCTGGATTCAAGATAACCTGAAATGGGGAAAACAGGTTAAAGAAATGATGTCAAAGAGCAAGCAAAGAGTACACAGTCTGAGTAGACTGAAGAAATTCAGAATCCCACATGAAGACTTAGTGGCTGTGTATAAGTCCTACGTTCGGCCAGCTCTCGAATACGCGGCACCGGTGTGGCACTCTGGACCCACCAAGCACCAGACTAGTGACCTGGAAAAGATACAGAAGAGAGCGATGAGGATTGTGCTTGGCCCTCATTATGAGTCATACGAAAATGCTCTCAGGAAAACCTCGATTGAAACTTTAGAAGAAAGAAGACATAACCTCAGTACAAAGTTTGCCATCGGATGTGCACATTCCCAAAGGTACCTCGAATTGTTCCCCGTCAATGACACAACTCATTCCATGCAGCTCCGTACCAACAGAAAGTACAAAAATATTCATGCCAGGACCAAAAGGTACCAAAATAGCTCTATCCCATTTTTGACAACTTTCCTAAATGAATAAAATCAGATGGTTGTGTGAGAGGGGTGAATGGACATTAAGATATGCCTAGATTTATACATGTTCTATATTATATTATATTTTCTCTCCAACAGTCAGATCAGTATGCATATCCTGAAATTTCTTGTATAATATATGAAAAAAGTATGACGGATATTTTTCTTTAGTCACTTCAACCGAAGGATTAAGATTTCATTCACATTTTTTAAAAGGTCTCTTTTAAAGTAAATTCATAAACAATGATACATTTTAAAGCTCCTTGTAACTGCGGAATTATTGTACAAATATACATATAATATACATATACATGTAGATAAGGAAATAGGTTAAGAAAACTGCAAATACATGTAAGTTAAATTTTTCTTTAGATTAATTAATATAAAATAACCTATATGTAAAGGTTTCCTGTTTTTGAATTTACTGTATTATATAAATATTGTTGTTGAAATGTGATGTTTTTTGTTTTTTTTTAATATTTGATTGTAAATTGTCATGCAATTCAGCTGAGGCTGCGAAATGATGATAATAAAATGAAGTGAACTGAACTGAATTTTTGCTTCCCGCCATTTCAGAAAATAAATACCAACATTATCACTGTTTTCTTGTCTTTTGAATTAGGAATGTAAAATGCAAAATGATTTATATCCAGGACTAGGATTTAAATCATATGTTTTTATTTTTATTCTTTGTAGTTAACGTTGAAACCACAAGCAGCGGGGTCCTCCCTTGTAAAAGTTATGGACCTTGTGGACAGAATAAACGTTAAGTTTAGCAAACTCGTTGTTAACATGTTCACGTTAAGCTACGATCGCTCGACTTGTCGTAGTTAGTGAGTCGTTGTTTCGTTAACTTAAAGTTTTGAAACCACAAGTCACGTATGAACGTATAGCTATTACTTCTGAGTGCATTAAAGTGGAGTGGAGAGCATTCAACCAACCTCGGGTTGACCGTCCATTTCATTGAAAACTAATTGGGCAGAGGCAATTTTGATATGAATCAGGAAAAAAGTTACTGTTCAGTTGTCCACGGTCGGATTTCGATGATCAATGTGTCAAATAAAAGGAAATAAGAAATAAAAATACTAAAGGAAAAGGGCTAAATTACGAGTGTTTCTTAATGAAATCTGTATGTACTTATTGCAACGATATTAGGGTTGAATCTGGGTTTCCTTTATATTGACTCACACTGTGGAAGGTGAATTTGTGGGGAGAGTGAATCAGTGGACTTCGCACCGTTCTACGCTGGGTTCATACACACAGGGTGTGCAGCTTCATGGTTTGACGGACAAAATAATTAAAAACGTCCAGATCTAGACTATAAACCCCCACGAATCAGGCAAAAGTATCACAGTAAACTCAATCCTTTTATATCAGGCGTTTCTCTTTTTAAAGTTCATGTTACAAACTTTTAATGTCAAGGTCGATTAAAAAATACTTAATAAATGATGAAGGTGGAACTAATCCGAGACATTAAAGTTGTGAAAAACGAAATAAATATGAAAGAGACAAGATATTCATGAGTAGGACGGTGTCACGTGACCCGTGCATTCAAACCATAAACAAATGCAATAGATAAAATAGACACAACAGCAATATAATTATGACACAAGAAGATTTAAGCTGAATTTTACTCTAAGTATTGCTTTCTTCAAATAATTTACAATAACAAGTAACAGATGATAAAACAAAGTATTTTGTATTTGTATTACATAAATAGGCCTACTTTGTTTTATTATCTGTTGTTACTGTAAATTATTTGAAAAAAGCAATACTTATATAAAGTAAAATTTAGCTTAAATCTTATTTTTTCTTGTATCATACTGCTTTTTCTGTTGTGTCTATTTTCTCTCGTGGCGAGCTTTCTCATCATTTTTATGTTAGTTTAGAAGATCATCATAGTAGAAATGTCCCCTGAAAAGGATTGCTCTTCAAATGCCCTCACATTCGAAATATGACAAGAAACAGCAGAAATGTTCGGGCAGAACATTAATTTTGTGTGTAGTCCCATACAGATTTCTGTGTGCATGCAGTGCATGTGACTCTCAACAGGATTGAGTCAATTTCTTATCATTTTGGTGATTACAAAACTTTAGAATACACCAATTCTTATGTGCTATATAATCAACCTTTGAGACAGTTTCTTTCACAATTCAATCTCATGACCAGAACCTACCTTTAACCAATATACTACAGTACTCTCTTGAAGCACCGGGCACCTTAAAACCATCAAAATGTCCCGTAAACAATTTCTTTACCCAGTTCGTCTACGTTTGTGATACCGTTTCTATCTGAAATACATGTATTTGTATCTTTTATCAGCTTCTCAAAATTGTTATTTCTAAGTGCATCCAATGTACAAAAAAGCACGACTACATATTTTAATATCTTTTGTCTTTTTTACGTAATGGAGTTAATCAGCGTTATCATGCTATCTTCATTTAGACTATTTGGGGGCTATTTTCGAAATTGCAGGGCAATAGAGAAAAGAGAAGCGTCCCCCTTGAATCACGAGTTCGCCTATTTTGTAATACCCTTGATACTTTG
This sequence comes from Heliocidaris tuberculata, assembly GCA_025618425.1. NCBI lineage: Eukaryota > Metazoa > Echinodermata > Echinoidea > Camarodonta > Echinometridae > Heliocidaris > Heliocidaris tuberculata. The sequence goes on from CM046850.1 coordinate 10,073,026, forward strand.
TCAGCTTCTCAAAATTGTTTCATAGTACAATAATATGCTCAGCGGATACACTTCTGTATATAAGTCCAAAGTTTACTCCAGGAGCTAATACGTACAATATTATGTTATCATCAGAATAAATTAGGTTATGATATCAGGCTGTATTTATTATGTATACCATCAGAATAAACTAGGTTATGATACGATGGTGTATATTATATACACCCGCATATCATAACCTTCCTGATTGTAACATAATATTGCACGTAATAATGTGTATCCACTGAGAATAATTATTACATTAATAAAAAAAGGGCCTATCTTTAATTTCCACTCCATTTTCAAAACCTATGGTCCGTATTCTGAACTAAGGTTTAACTTAAACTCAAGTCTAAGTTACACCAGAGTTTCATTAAAACTGACTTTAGACCGCAAGTCCTGTCTAAATTTCTGTACAAAGTTAAACCACACTTAGACTGGAGTTTAAGTTAAACCGGAGTTCACAATGTGATTTTCTAAAACTCCGGTTTAAAGGGCAGGTTTAGACTGGATGTAAACCACATTTAGACCGTAGTTTAAATCAAACCGGAGTTCAGAATACGGGACATATAGGTTTTTTTAAAAATGGAGTGGAAAGTTAAAGATTAAATTCTATGCAAAACAAGTGGAAAGTATATAGTGTCTGTATGATAACCAACCATGACCCGGGTTATGGTTGAGTTGGTTTTAGGTTCAGTTAAAGGTTAAGGTTATGCATAGTGCAGGGTTGCAGTTGGGAATTGGGTTAGTGTAGACTAGTAGGTTAGTGTTGACCTAGGAGCAATGGTCACCGAAGCATGTCTCCTAAAACTGTGAGCCATTATGCCAATTTGTCGCTAGCATTCAGCCATCTCTCTTTGTATGATTACAAATCACGGCCTCTTTCTGGTTCATTTATCTGATTCCGTTTATAGGCTTGTAATCAAATCAACTTGTTTTTCGGACTGGACTAACCCGATGAACAACAACGCCTGAAATTATAATCAGGTTACTTGGTCAGATGAACCTATATTGTAAAATAATTGAAGTCACCAAAGAATGATTATAATATACAGCTAAATACCATTTAAAAAGATGAATACAGAGTAATATTTCATAACTATTGTGACTGGATGTCAAACCATTGTAATAACTGTCGTCATGGTATAATTTTACCTAACTTATTACTCAAAAGTTTTGGTCATTCTTGACTTAAATCTCTCTCTAAAGAAAGAACAGAACAGAGAAAAAACATGTTTTCCCTACTTTCCAAGAAAACAAAGACATGACTTCGGGAGTCCCGCTTTCCTTCTTCAGGCCCGGGTTGGGGGGGGGGGGGGAGGCGTGGGCGGCAAACAAACTTTCCAGACATTCTTCCACGATTTATTTTCTCTCTGGAAATCCCTTCGGCCCTCCCAATACTCAGAAGAAAATACTGCTAGATTTTAATCGCCTATAGGGAGCAATGATTTTCATTTTCTCGGAAGGGGTCAACATAGCATTCTACATAGCATTTTAATTAGAATCAACTTTTTTATATTTAATCTTAATTCATTTGGTTCTTACTGAGAAAATTTGTTTCATTATTTGCAATATTCTATGTATAGAAATTTTATCATGTACTGGGAGCAGCAAGTGTGGGGGCACATGCCTCCGGGCAACAGTGTTGTACTTCACTTTTGTGCACCCTGACCCACTTATTGTTCCCAATCCTTTTACATGTCCTTCACATGATCTTCCGCATTCTTATTATGTACTTGTATTTTGCCTTGTTGTATTGAACCTGTGCTTATTTTTATGAATGGTCAAATAAATAATGATAATGATAATAATAATAACAGCCGTTTCCAACCCCTTTGATCTGCCAATGCAATAAGCTTTTATTATCCATGTTACCCAAATTGAAAATAATTAAGATCTTGTATCAGATAAAAACGAAAAATTATATTAATATATGATTTGCAGTCACATTCACTTAGTTTTGATATCTGTAATAAAACAAAAGAGAGCGTTTGAGTGGTGGTTTCTCTGCTTGGTCTCGGTATCACCGGAGGCATTTCTCGGCTTCATCTACTACAAATCAACTTGCTTGAAAAGCTTCCTTGAAGATATGCCAGGGTTGCTATACTATGTTCCCCTGTTAAGATGCAGAAAGCAGGGACGAGCATTGCATCATTAATGGGCTTGAAAGATGTCTCTCGATCAGAGTGCATTATCATTATTTACCACTGACTTTTAGTTTGGTGTAAAAGAATCTGGCAAAGTATGGACAAAAGGAGCTACCCTGGGTAAATAAGACATTAATGAATGCAATGTAGCTTGTGACGACATAGTAAATTTGCTTCAACTTGTTTCGTTTCCATCATTCCATTATGACGTACATGTATTATTGCTTGATGAGCGCATTAATGATTTCGCGCGCGCGCGCATGTGCAATGGAGAGCGCAATTCCATGGCAATATCTTCAGTTTATTCTCTTTGTATATATATGTGTGCATAATAGACTATTATATGTGCTCAGAAACAAAACACTGCTAAATTTAACATTAGAACTTTTCATTCTACAGTTTTCAATAATCTTTTTTAAAGTTTCAATATGTTACTCTGATTTATATTGCGGGAATGTCAAATTACTCCATAGAACTTTTGACGTCACTGAATGAGTTAGGATTGATCATCACAAACGTAAGGTCTTTGGCCAACATGGATGCCTCTAGAGATTCTGAAGAGACCAAGAAAGAAAGAAACAAGGCCAAACAGCCAGCCAAAAAGCAGCAAGTGACAGGTGCCCACAGTCAGCAACAAAGCAAGGGTTCTAATAGAGGTCAAAGACAGGTGAAAGACGAGCGAGAAAACACTAGACCTACCACTAGCAGTCATGAACTTGCTAAAGCTTCTTACGGAAGCACCTCTTTTTTGGGACTTCGGCGTCGCTCCACTGGGAACAAGCCGTCCATGATTTTATCAGGACAGAAAAGAAATAAGAAAAGTTTCAATCAGCCGCAGGATAGGCCTACTCATCCCTCTGTTACACACACCGAGGTCGTGGACGAATTGGACGACGACGACGATGATTTGGAAACATTCGATATTGACTGTTCTCCGTATAACAATGATCAGGGATGGAATGAAGATGAGAGCGAGAGAGAGCAACTTGACGGAGGTCGATCTCGAGGCGGTTTTGGTAGCTTCCAGTCAGGGCGTTCTCGACGCACAGTATCACCGTATCCCTACAGGCTCAAGCTCAGGAAACAGAACAAAAAAGAATGGGCAGTTGATGAGTCATATGACCCTTGGGACGAAGGAAGTTTCTTTGATGATGGGCCAAGGGCAAGTAGCGGTTTTGTAGAAGAAAACTCACCTTTCCGATGGCATGCAGAAGATTCGATGGAAGACCGTTTAGGTGATCTCAATCTCCAAGACCCATACACTGCCATTGATCATGGTGACCATGACAACCACTTGAAACCCTGTCTCAAGAAGAAGGCACATTATGATGACCAGCGTCTAGCCATGAACGTGTCTTGGAATGACGATAACAATGAATTCGACGTTGCCGCAGAGGATGACAACGATCATAACACTGAAGACAATGGGAGTGATAAAATGGAAGCTAGCGATCAGTCCTATACTGTTGAAGAACGTCAGCAGGACATACCATACTTTTCTTTGCAAAAACAGGCTGAAACTGACCCCAGTCAAGAATTAATGGAGTTGCGGTTGACCAAGACTCCAGCAAACTCCACAGATGAAGCAGCCAGTTTGGAAGTAGATACGAAGGTAGACACCGGTACAGGAGATATCCGAAATCCTCCTATATCAGACGACGCGGTGTGCCGTGGTGATATTGATGCAATCCAATACTCCGAGACTAATGGAAAAACATGCTACGATTTTTCAAAATGCCGTTCTTCAAATGGTAGGGATCAGAAACGTTATACTTTTGTATAGTTATTCAGCCCCTCTGCAACAAGCTTGATCTAGTTTTAAAAGGGCAGGTTGGTTAGGCCTATCTGATAGGTCATTTTCAACCAGTAAATTGAACAAAGTTTTCATGCAAGTTTAATCTTTCACAAGATATGTTGACAATTGAATGACTGGGGAATATTAACAGAATGCATTATTTCGTAATTAATCAGACAGCAAACGAAACTGTTATTTTTCTTGAGCGTCAGGGACACCCCCCACCCTATCCTACTCCCAACGCATATAGTGCTTATATTTCACCGGAATTTTACATTTATTTTTCGAATAACCATCACTGATTTTCGACTAAGGCCTAGATTAATAACATAAAGCAGTGGACAGGGATGTCTTTTTGAGCAGCTAACACGAACAGCCAAAGACAGAATGTTAGAGTGGAGAACCTGCGTCTCAAGATCCATCACATTGTCGCCCCAATGGTCCCAAGCTAGATATATAGAATGATAGATCGATATCAATCATTAATTCTGAATCTATCTAACTAGCTCGATCTTTTATCTGAAATTCATATTTTCTCTTTATTTCATCTTTCTGTGTCCCTTTCCTACATGTAGACAAAGATCAGACAACTCATCCACAAAGTCTCCTAGAGGAATGGACAGATGATGCTATCTCACAACTAACTGATGATGAGAAGTACCGTCTGATGAAGGAACAAGAACATCTAGAGATTGCTCGCTATGATGACCCTCATCTCTGCCGAGCTGATCGCATCAAGCTTCTCTGGGAGGACTGTGCCAGGAAAGAACGACTGCTCCACAAACTGCGACCTAGTTCATCAAAGAGCCTTGGAAGCAAAGGTTCTGCTCTCACTACTAATGTGAACAGATACAATCATTATAACTACTAAACACTTTATACTAATGTGAACCGTTACATGGCTATACACTAACACTTTAGGTATATTGTCAATACAACTATGTAAAACTGATTTTAAGGAAGAGATAAAGTACACATATGGTGACGATTCTATTTGTCCTTAATTCCATAACTCGTACATCTGATTAGTCAAAAGAGTTATATGGCTGCAATTATTTATTAATTTTTTGTTTGTTTGTTTGTTTTTTGTTTTTGTTGTTTTTTTTGGGAGGGAGGGGTTTTGTAGGTACTATGCTTAATATGATAGGCCTGAAAGTTTTTTGGGAAGTAATTTAATGGACATCTTTACGTCATATTGATAAGAAATTAATTGTAGATTGTGTATAAAGTTATTTGTTTTTCACACTTATGATTTTGTGATTTTTCAATCTCTGTTAAGTATTGAATTGTATTGAATTGTGTTACATTACGTTTGATGTATTCGTGAATATTTTGCTGTATGGATTAATATGAATAATGATCCTGGTATGATTCCAGCTTTTGGTGATGTACAAAAAATATCTCAAGGGTGAAATGAGAACGAAAGCTTCTCTTTAACCCCTAGAAACAATCTAATAAAGATGAGGGGATCACATTCACCAAACAACTCAAGATGCTTCTGATTAGTCATGTACTCAGTATGTAGCATCCAAGCTACATAATTTAGTATGGTGGCATAGCTAAGGGAAAGGGGCACTGGTGCACATACTTGCCCTCCCAAACAAATTGTGAACAAAAGGGGGAGGGGAGATAAAGAGAGACAGAGAGGGGTTGGCATAAGGAGAGTAAGAGATGGAAAAAAAGGGAAATATGGAAAGGTGACTATTAAAAAAAGATGAAAGGACCCCCCCCCCCCCTACTCTGACCCCCTTTCTGATAGAAGTGTTAATTTGCCTTTCATCCATTGAGCAAGACCAGTGACCCTCACAATTAACTTCACTTGCCTCCTATACTAGTTCTCTTATCAATTTTGTCCTCCTTCATATATGTACATATATATTTATTTTAAAAATTAATGTTATACATGTAATTGTTTCTGTAGAATTAAAAAAGTTTTAATTTCTTAATTATTTCCATCACCATATGTTTTGTTCCTCATTTTGTTAATGTATACAGTATACTTGATTTTTAAAAAATCTATTTACGATTAAAAATGTAGAATAAAGACACAATGGACTGCTCACCTTGCCATTTTGAATGATTATATTTTCTCTTTGTACAGATACATCAAGAACAGTGTCAACTTTAACCCTTTCAGGACAGGAATTATTCAAGGGCTGAATTGATCACATTTTGTTCTTCAAATTGGCAACAATTATATTTTCTTTTAGTGCTACAAGGTGCTAATAAGGTGTAAAATCTTTTTAATTAATATACATGGTTACAAACTCTGTCAGAGTTCAAAAAAATTTGCCAATTTTAATCAAAACAATGATTTTGAACTCTCATTGTGTTGCCAATTTAAGGATTTCAAAGATTATTCTCTTTTTTAAAATTCTTAGCATCAAACAGAATATGGTCATCCAGCAAAAATGGACATAGTTTTTGCAGAAATTTTTGCTCTTTCCTCCTGTATCTGATATATTTTTTAGAGATCTGAATCAAAAGTTATTGAGCCAAACCACAAAATGTGGTCAAATGTCTCGAAAGGGTTAAAGATGGTTTGCACATGTCTGACATGTCATTCTAACAAATACACTGATAAATAAAACAGACTGATATTGGTATCATATCGACCATTCACTAACTATTCCCTCATAAAAATACAAACATAATGTCTTCTGTTATGCAATATACATACATTTTTTCCTTGCGTTGGAAAGAAGAATACAGTATTTCTCAACAGTCAGTATTTATCTTCATCTTTCATTGATCTCTAGCTAATTTCCAGTCTGAAAGGTTGGATCTATCTGTAATTGTCTGAACAGGTTCCACCATATGAAACTGATATATTACATCAAATGTATCGAGCAGAAATATTAAAAGTCCAGTGAGGATGGCTCTAAACTGTACCATATTCTAGCTGAAACAGAAAAAATTAGGTTGTCTTTACTATAAATCGATGTAATACAAGTAATACACAGTCGATGTTGATATTTGTATTTGACATTAAAAAAGAAGATATGACTTACATTATCATTGAAAAGCGACATTCTAAACAACTATTGCTCAACTCACTTGCCTTTCATCACAAAAATGCTCTTCAAAAGCAAGGGTACCCCAATAAACATAACATTCCAAAAGGTTCAAAACAGTATGGTTTTATTTCCCTTAAAGGTACTAGTTAACTTTCAAAGATTCAGTCCAAAAGAAGCAACATCATATGGTTGGCGATAATATCTAATTCCTTTCAACTTACTCTTTATTTACAATATCTCTGATTGCAGGGTTGTCTAATTTTGAATATAATCATTTTCATTCTAATTGCTTTTTTCCCCATACTCAACATTTTCTTAAAACCTTCTTAAAACCTTTAGGAATCTTTTTTTTCTTACATTCTGAGAAAAATTTACATACAATTCAAATACTTTCAATACCATTTCCAAATACCAATTAGTGCCTTTCACTTACATGTATATGTTATCAGTAAGACTGTGATGCAAATGCCCACTGAAAGTTCACTTTAGGGCTTCAAATCTATCAAATCCAGTACTGGGCAATATTGTTCTGATTTATAAGAATTTGAAACTTCTAGATTTTAAGAACTTCATCATTTTAAAAATTCCCTGACATTCATGAGCAATAGGAAGTCATATCCATGAACCATATTGCTTTAAAAACATCACTGAACCTATATAATGTGGTAGTTTTATGAATGGAATATGATCTAGAATAACAGAACGTACTCTCTTCTTGGGAAATTAATATTAATTAATCCAGGATTTCTTCACTTTAGATCCAGCATCAGTGTAATTGTCTGCTCTTGGGAATTAAAAACAAAAGGTGATCCAGGGTTCTCTCCACTATAGATCTAGCATGGGTATAACTGTCTCCTCTTAGGACACTAAAGATTCAATTTGATCTGGAGTTCTCTTCACTTAAGCAGTACGATAATACACAATAGGTGGAATGTACATGTACTTAATATGGAAGAAGAAGATTCAGCATCAGTTTAATTGTCTCTTCCTAAGGACACCACACACCTTACGATCCAACTGATATGCGACTGATCTGCAACTGAGTGAAGGGAGATGTGATGTCACAGCTCTTGTCAGCATGTGAGACGCAGACAAGTCAGAGACAAATCGCAAGGTCAATCGTAATGATTTGACATGTCGAATCTCTACAACTGGATTGTAGGCTCAATCCAACTTCTAGCCAATCACACGGCAGTATTGATATGACAGAAAGCAAAGAGCCCATGCACAAATCGCAGACCAGAGTAGTCGGGTCGCAAGATGTGCAGTGTCGAGGCGTGTGACTGCCCTGCGATTCATCTCCTCTCACTCAGTCGGATCGTAAGGTGTGCAGTGGCCTTTAGGAAACTAAAGATTTGATTTGATCTGTAGTTAATTTCACTACAGATCTGTAAGCTGTGTAATTGTCTCTTCTCAAGACACCAAAGATTTGATTTGATCTGGGGATCTCTTGACTATAGATCCAGCATCAGTGTAATTGTTTGCAGGGTGGTTAATAGCTGTGTATAGGAGCTCATACGCGCTGCAGATAAGGGCCACGGACCTCTTGTGAATCTTCTCCCTATAAAAATGATAAGAAAGGACATGTTCAAATCCAACCAGTTTGATTCACTTCAAACTGATTACATAAAAACTCTTACAACCAATAAAATGGTTATGCAACAAGCAGTTGCAGGGTAAAAGGAAAAAAAGAGGTAAAACATGATTTAATTTCTGTCCAGTACATTTTCTGAAACTAGATATTCCAAGCTTTCAAATAATAACACTAACAGTTAATGCTCCAAAAGAAACCACTTAAAGGGACCGAAAAGTCGTCAATCGTGGTGTTTTGGAGCTTGGCCCGGCTCGGGTAATATTCAGGAATCTCCGTACATCTTCGGTAAACGAGCACGCAATTGCAGTGATACGCATTCGACCGAAGAAAGACGATCTGAACAAACCAACTGACAAACTACCCCACCCTCGACGGCAATTTTCTTCGCTGCTCCAAGATTGTTGTTATGCACGGCCTTGCAATAGGGGCAAGCGAATGAAATTGAACGTACATGGATATCGAGCGGTGGCTCCCTTTAAAATATAATGTTAAACTAAGATCAATCAACGATATCTATCTAGAAAGATCACCTTTTTCCCTGATGCTTAAAAGGCTGGTCACTTATCGATGATTTGATATCAATAATGATAACAACAAAATCGGTCTATGCAGAAAATGTATTGGATCCAACAAAATCTGTGCTGAAGGCTCATTAGCATAAATCGGTGAGGACCATAAATTTTCTGGATAGAGCATTTTTATTGTTGTCGTTTAGGTTATCGTATCGTTATGTGACTAGCTCTTTATTGTGGGGATTATGACTTATTGGTGATTTTGAGGAGCTGTTGGGTCTCATTTTCATTCCTTTGTTCCTTTCTGGTGGTCCAGACATTTGCTCCGGTGACATCAGCACCGGGCAGTATTTCGTCTAAGGTACATGGTTGGGGTTGCCATTGATTTTAGGTTGTTTTCAGGGTTAATGTTCAGGTTAAATGCAGTGTTTGGTGGAGGGATGAAGTTAGGAATCTGGTTAGTGTAGAATATTGACCGGGGGGAAATTGTCACCGGGGCATGTATTGTAGCATCTTCTTACCTGACTGTTGTACTATGTAGAAGCTTGATCTGTGGCAGTGTGAAGCTATCAGGTGAACCAAGGAATGAGTCAAACCGATTCTGTTCCAAACAGAAAGAGAAAGACAGGACAAACAAGAGTGAATGAAGATGACAAGAACCAAAACTGATTCACTATCAATTATGTCTAGGTGTTTATATTCAAAATGTTCAAAATGCGCTGTAAGTAAGTAAATTACTAAGCATTTGGATTGGCTAAGTAAAGTGGCTTAACCTGTATTCAGATCACATCTAAGTACTTTACTTTAGCAAAGCCTACTTTGAGGCAAAGTACTTACTGATAGCCATTGTGACATCATTCAGCCAGTCCAAAATAATGCGCAATAAAAGCGTCACATTACATGCGTCACATTACATGCGCGCTTACATAATTTTGCTTGTGCGCAGTTTATACTACTCCGCGCATATCAGTATAATTATGAAAGCCACATACCTGCCAATCAAATGATTGGTCTGCTAGTGAGCTTTCTTATACTTAGAGTAAAATACTTAGCCAAAAGATTCAAATGGATACCAAAGTTGCTTACGTATTTTATCTCAGCAGAAAACTAAGTAAAATTTAAAAAATCAGTTGCAAACTTACAAACTCTCTCTCACTCTCCCCCCAAACATATTTAGTCTGCTGTAAAGCTTTTACAAACCCTTATCCATTCAATTAAATCCCATACGGTATTCAATAAAATATTAAACAAAATCCAACAAGGCTACTTACAATGCCATCTCTGACTGAGCTGGAATCCATTCCATGAACAGAAGACAGAGGGCCCTGCAAAGAAGAGATCAATAATTACTTCATGATTGACACAATTGACAGAGTGACAGCAAATAAGTAAACTTACTTTTCATAGAGTCATAGAGCGGTGTCATGAATATAATGACCTTGACCTAACAATAACAAAACTATAAAAAAAACACTAAAAATTTGGAAAAAAATGAAGGCAAAATTAGATGGTAGATTACCTGAAAGAATAAATTTTTACTTTATTCGCTAAGCGCCATCATGAAAACATCTCATAATCAAAAGATGAATATTCAAATCAAATACATTTACATACTGTAAAACCAGAAAATTCCGCGATATAAAACTTTCGCGAATTGTTAATGACAGCCAACTTTGCAGCAAGAAATATATATATATATATTTTTTTCATTTACAGTATTCACAATAAGAGTGACAAGTCCATGGCAGTAGAACGGACATGCATCATGCCTAACATGTCAGATATACTTTGAAAATCTGAAATCGTATGTTTCATGGCTCTTGATGGATAAACACCATTAATAAGAACCATTGATTGCCTATGAATTTGGACAAGACGTTGATGAAATTACTACATACTAGTTATGGGCTTCACAAGCTTTGGGGTATATTCTTGTGAATAGTATCAACAACATGTATGCAAGCTGAAGTGTGGTTTAAGGTAGTCTCCAGTTCTGATATTGGACAAGACTAAGATTTTAATAAAATAAAGAAGAACCGGTACAAATAAATAGTGTATGCCAAACTAATTTGAATGAGGTGGTGTTGGTGCTTTTTATAGTGCATGGTATTTTTCAGCAAGTTTTTGTAGATTTGTTAACATTTAGCTGGTCTCAACAACCCATATGTTGCATGATAAAGAAGACTTAAACCACTTTCTCACAGCATGAATTCAATTACCGAACCCAACAAATTTTAAACATATGTGTACTATTAGCTTACCTCTGTAGTAAGATGCTGCTGTGCAATGCTGTAAATCTGAATCAGCCCAACTCTTGTTAAAACAAATGATGCCTGTTCATTCACTAATGTGTCTACATGAGCATCAACCTGTAAATAAATCAAGTTACTTCTTTAGTAGGCATTTGCTTTTTTTTTCAAATACACATGTAGAACATTAGAGAATATATGCATCAGTCCTGTGTTCGGAAATGGGAATACCTTATAAACAGAAATTACATCACAAGATTAATCTATCATACACATGGTGCAACTGAAGCATATTAAATGATTGTTTTCACCTCATAATCATCAGTGTTTTCAAGATTATGACAATGTTGCATAAAAATCTGATTTATAATCGGAGTCGATTATCATAATGAAATCTATTTTGATATATAATTTTACTATAGTAGAAACCTGATATAAGTCAATAATGTTCAGTTCAATCATACTTTTATGCAAATCATCAGAATCATCTTTACCTCATTATCATCTCTATATCACCTCCTCCTCCTTCTCCTCCTCCTCCTCCTCCTCCTCCTCCTCCTCCTCCTCCTCCTCCTCCTCCTCCTCCTCCTCCTCCTTCTTCTTTTTCTTCTTCTTCTTCTTCCTCTCCCTCTTCCTCTTCCTCTTCTTCTTCCTCCTCCTCTTCCTCCTCCTCCTCCTCTTCCTCTTCTTCCTCCTCCTTTTCCTCCTCCTCCTCATTGTCATCATCACTATCACTATCATTACAACAACCACCATCACTACCATTACTACCACCTCTTCCACCACTACCACTACCATCATCATCATCACCCCTATCCTTATCACCATTATCATCCCAACACTAAGTACCTGTGCTTCCAGCATCTCCAATCTCTGATCTGTATATTCATAGAGTGATAGTGTAGTCTGCATGGCATACAGACAATTGATCATATAGGCAGCCATATCAGACGGGTTCAGTTTACTGGCTGATAGAGAGCACATCTGAAGCAATGGATCCAGCACACATCCAAGGATCTAAGCACAAAATTAAGATGATAGAGATAATTATGATCGCTATAATTGGGCAAGTCCTAGGTGTTTTGAAATTTTTGTCCCATACGTTACCAAGGATCATAAAACGTTAACCCCTACCATGCCGTGGGCCGAAAATTCCGCCCCAAAATTTGAGTGTTGAACATTTGGTTTAGGCTCAGAATGGCTTGAAAACTCTTCCTTATACAGAAACCTGTGCCTTCAATATGTTTATTCCTAAGCAACATATCTTTGCCCAGTTGGCTCAGGAAAAAAACTCATTGAAAGTTAATATTTAACTCTTGAAAGTTAATTTTTGACAATATCTCAAAAATCTGGTGGCATGTAAGGGGTTAAAAATAATGGATATCAAAAGTATCATTATCTTTCATATTTAATGCGATCAAAGCTATAACAGGATCATCACATCAACTCACTTCAATTGTTGAATATAATAAAATCTTTGATGGAGTCGGTAACATACCGGAAAAATACCTAAGACAAGCACATTTACATTGTTCACGTATCACATCCTACAGGATGCTCAAGGCACCTACAAAGTGAAAGCATTCATATCATTTCCTATCAGGTACCCATTTACTACATCTGGGTTGCGGGTGATTCACTAACAGCTAAAATCAATTTCTGAAAGCTGTAGACCAATCAAATCATCTGAAAATTGATTTTATCTCACTTAAAATAGATTTTAGCTGTTAGTGAATCACCCCCCTGGGTTGCGGGTGGCTGCAGGAGCCAATATCATTTTCATATTTCGTCGTGTGCCCGGCAGAAGGGCGCGGAAAACACAGTTTCGAGAAAAACGTGATTAAAGATTATGCTTCGTAACAATCGGTAACAATATTTACACTGATGATTCTTGAAGTGTTACTTTATCATTTGGTGAAATTTAGAAGATGTTTGGATTATTAATTAGTTCAAAATGCAGCTGCAAAATGAAGCATAATCGCCAATCGAGTTTTTCTCGAAACTGTGTTTTCCGCGCACACCGGCGTTCACGCCCTTCTGCCGGGAAGGATTTTTGGTATTTGGCTGCCCGCGCCATTTTCCCTTTTTTGTATTACAAAAGGCATTAAGGCATTATATGAGTTGAGAAGCATATCAATCGAAAGGCCTTTTAATTCCCTATCATATGTTACCAAAAACTGAAAATCGAAAATTTTGTCAATTTTTGCGTTCGCGCCCTTCTTCCGGGCACACAACGATTTGATCACTGGAACCTCTGTCTGAGTTTGTAAAGTGATTGTCTGTGATAATGTAATTGCAGTCAATCACAAATAAAAACAAATGAAAGATAAATCATGATATTGCACATAAAGGTAACAATTCACAAGAATGCAGTGAACCGCACATCTCCAGATTTGTCTCTATTTCATATATAAAAGGTGATCGAGGTTTTTCTTTATCACACTAAATTTGACCAACATCAAGTGTAAGCATATTAGTTTTTATACATGAATACAAGCATGCCTTTATAAGTCGGATATATTATTCATAGTTATTTAAATTTCATCCTACATCTCATTAATGTATTAATACATAGAAACTTTCATGTCTGGTGAATTTCCACACCTGCTTAAAGTTTTAGGCTCTCTCCAAATCTATGTATTCAACATTCAATAAAAACGGAAATTGCATTTACAAAGGACAAGTTGTCTCTTGGGTGTAGGGTAACTTTGTTTGTTTACTATCTTGGCCCAAGGGTTGGCCCAAGCATCATCCAAGCAATTGGAAATTTATAATCAACTATCGTTATGAACAGAGTTGTGATTGATATTAAAATCAAGTTGAATTGCGACTGGTTCTGATCAATCCAAACTCTTTTCAAAGTGTAGCCCTGATGAAGCAATATCTAAACATGGAGGAATACACTCGCTTACCTTGGCAAAGTCAGCTTGTCTTGTATCCATGGAAACCACAGATGAATCATGGGATGTGAGAATCTCTCGGAGTAGACTCAGAGTGTGGGTAAGTGAACCTGTAGGTCCTAGATCAGCCGGGGGGAGTTCCACCTGTAAAGTAGATAGTCCTAATTCATTAAACGAAGTGCATTCTCACCAAGTTCACTATAAATATATCATAAATGTGATTTAATTGTTTAGTTTTTCACCATCACTTTCTTTTGGGGAAAGGGGGGGGGGGGGGAGGAGGGGGCTGTGAAAATTACCTTAACGATAGTCCAAGTATAATATCATCATTTAATTTGACATTGTCAGTTATTCAAAGTTTGAAAATTAGAATGCATTAAGACATCTATTGGGTAAAACGTGATGTATCATTCTGCCTATCAATAAGCGAGTTCATAATTAATTCATGGTACAAAAAACCCTGAAATTACCCCAATTTGTATGCACACATGCATCTGTTTTAGTGGATGCATTACCGTACTTGTTAAACAACTAAAATAATGCTGGTGCGCGCATCATGCAATGTGCGTACAAATTGACAGCATACAGAAGTCACTTATACCCGGTACAGATAACCTTTATCTGCACATGCGCAAATTATAATTATGAATTGGCTTATTCTGTCAAAGTAATGTCATACGAATGCAGCCCAACTTCAAAGACATAGCAATGAGATTTCTGTATTTCACCATAAGTTATCATCTACCTTTGATGACATCAAAATAGAAGTTCACCATACCTTATCAACTAGTTTTGATGACATCACAATGAATTTTACCATACCTTGTTGACGACAATACAATGAAATTTCACCATACATTATCAACTAGTTTTGATGACATCACAATGAAAATTCACCATACATTATCAACTAGTTTTGATGACATCACAACGAGATATCACCATACCTTATCAACTAGTTTTGATGACATCACATTCAAGGCATTGAAGAATACTTTCTGTGCAAACTCCTCCATTTCTTCTAAAGTGGCTAACAATGAAGCTTCCTTACTCAGGAGCTGACTGTGGATCAACAAAAGAAAGATGTCTTAGGTTTCACATCTGTTTTCCCTATTTTCCTTTCTTTTAATAGTAAAAAGAAAATGATGAGTCTACAGGAAAAGCTTACACAGTCAACAAATATTTTTTCAAAGATTTTCTTTGTTTTGTAATCATCTTGATAAAATAATGCTAATGACTGGATATTACATACAGTCACTTATTGAGGTTAAAGGTGACAATTTAAGTAGGTATGACATGTGATTCAAGTATCTAAAACCGATCTTAGAGAATCTAAATTCATACTTCCACATGGAAAGCAAAATGCAAAATATGTTGTGGTGTTGCAAAAAGAAATGTTAATAGAATCCTTTTTCTTGCACTTGAAACATAGATTTTTGTTTGTTGTCTACATTTTCATAATTTTCCCTGCGCTCCTTCACATATGTGCTCAAGATATGTCATATATGTGTATGAGTTACAATAAAGAAGAAATTCCATTCGGTCTCAGAAATTGAGAAATGCAATAAATGAAGCTATTTTGTGTGCAGTATGAAAGGAGTTAGAATTGTCTAAGATTTCATTGTACCTGAATGATTTTCATATTTATTTAAAATTTCACATGTATCTCAAGTGAACCTGAATATTTTCCTTTAAGTTTCACTAATATGTTTCTCTGATTTTTCTACTTTAACGAAATCAAGTTGTTATCAAGGTTAGATTACTAGACTCACCCTATTGTATATCTGTAGAATTTATGTAGGTTGGTGAGTTTATAGAGTAGAACTGGACCAGGTTCAGCTACAATCACTTGCTCAACACGAACCTGAAATACATAGAAAACAATATACTTTTCTGATCATCCATTCTGTAGACTTCATGAACAATATTTCAAAAAGCAGAGTTGGAGAAGTGATATTGTTTTCAGATATTATGTAATATTCTGTAAACTGATTACAATCTATAAGATATCAAGGTAGAATTCTCACAGGCACCTTTTTCTTTCTTTTTAAAACTTAGAAGAAAAAAAATGCAAGCTGACTGAGGTTATCAATATATGTGAAATGTTATCAAGGGTGATTTTTCAAACACAGTTCTATAATTCACTCTCTTGATTATAATGTACTGTCTTATCAGCATAAACTGATTAAAAATGCTAAACCCTGTTTAGGACCTTCATTCCCTTTAAAATAATACATAATAACTGTCCAACTGCACTCATAACTTTTCAATTAAAATGAAAATCGACATGTATTTTATTCATATGATTTCCATTTCAAATTTGCCTGATGAATGGTTTATAAGTTGAAAGCCTCCTAATGATTCAATCCACCAATCACTGCAACACCTTTAAGATGAATATGCTGCTGAAATTAAATTTGTTATGAATGGTTTATAAGTTGAAAGCCTCCTAATGATTCAATCCAACAATCACTGCAACACTTTTTAAGTTCAATATGCTACTGAAATCACTTTCTCTCCTTCGATGAAAGTTAGAGGAAGAGACATAACCTAGTCAATTTGCCAATTTGATGACATCATAGGAACAGTAACAAGTGGTCCAAAAATTATTCTAGGTAAATACAACTTTATGTGGCATTAAACTGGGAAAACTTTAATAGTACCATCCTACACTGACTGCTAAATTAAAATTATATATTTGAAAATTAATTGCATTTTATTTCGAATTTTGACAAACAGCTTGTTTGGATAATAGGAATATTTTATACATGTATTTCAAACTGTTATTTTTGACTTGGCAAATATGAAAAATTGCCCACAGGTAGGCCTACATTATAAGCTTCTACAAACTAGAATGGGGCATGATGGGAAAATGTGAGGCACAGACACTCTCCAAATCCTGTTAAAAGATGGCGCCATTAGGAGCTTCAGTTCACTGTCACTTTAAAATCAAATAACAAGAGAAGAATATCATGTGATGAAAGCCATAAGCTCTTAACTCTGTGTTAAAGTAGATGAGTGAACACCCTTCTGACTCTCAACAGATGGTATGAAAACACAAGACAATTCTAAGAATGTATACCTTGAACGGTCTGCAGATGCCCTCTGTAATGTGACTCAAAATCTCCTGAATCTCTTCTTCTCTTGCTGATATTGAAAAGAATAAAATTCATATATTCCACCAAATACAACAGCATTGAACAAAAAGATTACATGATCCCCTAAACAATCTTGTATTTACAAGCACCAAAAGCACTGACTAAAAACATGGAATTTCTAGCGTATCATACTGACAGAATTACACCGTGGCTTTATTATTTTTTAGCATTTAATCAATTTATATTTATTAAGATTCATGATTTGCTTCATCAAGAAAGTCTTAGGCAAGCCATTTGGTGCAGTCACCATGTTCATACAGCATGATTTGAAAAAAAGCGACACAGCCATTTTATCTCTAGATTGTACAGAAATATTTGAAGTAAATCATTTCAGCCATATAATAATAATAATATTACGTAGCGCATTATGTGAATACTTCAATGCGCTTCACAATGTTATTTATCATTACCCCTGGTCATCCGATTCCAAGCCCGCACTCCAAGAGCAAATGAGAGACATCATTTTTGATCCTTTTCAAATTGTCTCTGAGCTAATATTGCTTTATTGACAATTTCTTAGCCCCTGTACCAAAAAATGTTTACCAATTTTGTTGTTCTAAATATAATAGTGAATTTCAGATAACAAATGACGAGATAAAAAGATAAATATAAAAAGAGGGATAACTTACACTGTGCTGATGCAAGTCTTAACAAGGCTTCAAGATGCTCTTTTTCTGATGCTGAAGCCTGATGCAACCATGCCAACATATCGCCAACGTAGCGCATTGGATCATGGGAGTGAAGCTCAATGGGACGTGGTGTACCTCCTGGGCCTGAGTACAGAACACAAGAAGAAACAATTCTCTCATTCATAAATGCGTATCATGCAGCCAATCTTGATACGGTTCTACAACACATCTCCAACAAGAATTGCTCTGCAGTCAATTTCCTAGACTAACTGAATTCCAAACTACAACCTTGGACCAAACACTATACATGTCCCACATCAAATGCCGAATGATCTTCAATGCTGGGAGTCGCAGCAAAACTTCTTTTGTAAGAATGAAATATCTAGTTTCTGGAAATACAAATTTTTTCTATCATAATGCACTAATGGATTCAGATAGGCATCTTATGTTCCTTTGTACTTCTCTGATTATTTCCTTTATATAAATTGGGACATCAAGGGCAATAAAAGAAAAAGTCTAAGAGATAAAACTAACCTCCTCTGGTCAGAGCATCAATAAATCCTCTCACCATGGCAGTTCTTCTAGCTGTACCAAACTCATCTAAAGCATACCTGAACCAACAAGACAATACATTGTTATCAAATTGCATGTTCTTGTACAGCATATATTACATTGTAATATAACATCCATTTGCTCCCAAATGGATTATAATATTCTGTTCTTGTACAGCATATATTACACTGTAATATAACATCCATTTGCTCCTCCAAAGAGTTTTGGAAATTATTACCCCAGCTTTTGCTCCAGCAACTGTTATTAGCCAACAATGCATTTGAAGGAATACTCGTACCAGGTACTATTTAAATCACCTGGGTGGAGTGTGGCAAATGTAGATTAATGTCTTGCCAAAGGACGTTAGTGTTGTGTGTAACTTGTGATCCACACTCTACAGTATAGTGACTTATCCACTAGACCACATTACCTCTACATCTTATATGTATACAGCATGTCCAAGAAAAAATCACAATCAGCATTTGAGTATCGATTACGAAAGAAATAGTTTTGCAATATGACAAGTCATACTGGATTATGAAACTTTAACTATTTCTCTTCAAGTCAGTGAAGACCCCGTCCGGTGTGGTCCAATAGTCACAAAGAAATAGGGATTTATGTAAAGCATGTCAAGGGTCCCTTTCTTCAATCTTTTGTCACTTGGATGCTCTTGGCATCCACATGAATGGGAGTATTTTGTTCACAATAGACACGTTTACTTACATATTCAAATTCTTTGCATACAATTTTAAGTAAACAAAGGTGAATAATAATTTTTCCTAAAAAGATCAAGACAAGTCATTTTATTAAACAGGTTCATAATTTTGTTGAATCATTCACGTTCAATTGCAAATGACCAACATCATAAATGCCAACCATTCCTATTTTAGAATGACTTCTATCTTTCACATTTAAATTAATGTCAAGAGCCTAGATTCCTCCCTTTTCATTAAAACTTCTTTGTGAAAGCATACAATATACACTGTATTTCTAATTTTGCCTCGCAAGAAAGGTTGGCAGGTATGCAACATGTTTAAGACTCTGAAAACTGCTTATCCTTTTACATTCATGATTTATTTCGTTTTGGACAAAATATCCAAATATCCCCCCAAAATAAATGAAGCATTACCATAGTAATTACTGTATAAGCTTATATTTTCGCATACAGATATTTTCGCGAATGAGAGACTCCAAGACATATTCGCGCGTCGTTGCTTTCGCGAATGGCCAACCCAGGCACAGGCCTGCAATCTGTCTATCTAGTGATAAACAATACATACCGGCACCACCACTCTAGTCAGTCAAACAGCGCTGCATGCGAACTTAACTGTACATTTCCCCGGTCCATGTTGATGTGGCAGTATAGTGTTAAATTTGCGATCGGCAGGTTACTCGCGAAATTTGCGAAAATAAAACCCTCGCGAAAATTTCAGCTTATACAGTATAGCAGATAAAAACAAAACAGTAAGTTCCTTTTCAAACCATTTGAAAGGAGTGTGGAATTGTTAATTGTGCTTCGTGTATCTCCCTCTTGTCAAACCTTGGACGGAAGGGACTTAATACATGTATGACATACATTTAAATAATCCCTATTTCTTCATGCCTCGTGAACCAAATGGGATGGGGTTTTTGCTGAAATACAGGCAATTAGTTGTATTATCACAACCCCAAATCATATTCTGATTCATTCATAATTTTGAAAGCTATCGATGCTGAAAGTCCGACTGTAAATTTTTTAGAGACATACTGTATTTATATATCAATGTTACCATCCAAAACAAACAAACCTGATCAATAGCTACATAGAGCTACAGAACATGGATTGTTATATCAGTATATAATGACTCAACTGGTCTTTTGATGTGATTTATTGTTTGAGTGGCCTGAATACATGTGGGGCATGTTGTAAAGCGTTTAGTAACTGCAAGGAAAAGGCGCTATATGAAATACCTTGAATTGGATCGAAGTTGAATCGAGAGGATATCAAATAAGAACCATTTTAGGCAATTCAAATTTGTTATGAGATGAATAATTGAGGTCAATGTATAAATAGAAAGGAGATGTTTGATCAACTTCTTTCGCAATTGGTGAAAACTCACTAAATATCTAAGATTAATTGACATCATATTCAAAAGGGCTTTAGAGATAAAACTGAAATGGTAAAAATTTGCACACTAAAATTTAAGGTCCTCAGTCGTAATAATAGATAACTGAATATAGTGCGGGAAAACTGTAAGTAGGAGCTCACCTGAACAAAACTGGTCTGTCTTGAAGTGCTTCCATGGCCTTGCAATGGAGCAATGTCACTTCAAATGAATCACCAGTCATGCTTCGACATTCACCTAATATACATAAAAAGAAAAAGGGAGCAAGGAAATATACAGATCAGCAGTACAAGGAGAGTAATGCAAAAAGGGAGAAGAAAAGAGAATTAGAGACAAAGAAATAAAAAGAAAGGGAGAAAATATAGGAGTGGGTGTGAGGGACAGAGAGATAGACAGAGAGAAAGAGAGGGGGGGGGGGTCAAGTGAGGAACAAGAAGGGAGAGGGAACAAGAAAATATCAGCAAAGAAATGAAATGTACATTTACCCAAAAAAAAAACACATTCATTCTAACAATAAAACTCAAGAACTTATATCATAAACCATAATCAGCCTTTGGAATGAAAGATTAACAACTATATAAAGGGAACCCATATACCAGTACTAGGAAGCATATACATGTAACAGGATGAAAGCTAAGTAACAATGATAAAGATGCAAGTGAACTTCTACTGTCATCTAAAACATCATGCGGACATCATGATTACAAGTATTACGAGGCATTGTCACACATTTTTTCTAAATTGTATATGATAATGTTATACAATGAAACAAATAACAACTAGACCATCATCATTAGCTTTGTTAAATGCTTTTTCTTTCATAAATAAGATAGGGAATAGTACCTTGTGTCCATCTGTACAATCTCTCATATGCTGTTTCCTGATGTAAGGCCATTGATTCCATAATCTCTAGACTAAAGCAAACAAACATATATTAATGTTAAAACATGTTGTTTTAAACAGAAACCAAACACTTAAAGGGAAGCTTGAGTTCTTGCAAAGGTAAAAAATAAATTATGAGCTTTCTCATTAGTATTATGTTAGTTTGGAAGATTATCATAGTAGATATGACCCCCGAAAATGATTGCTCTTCCGATACCCTCAACATTCAAAATATGACAAGAAACAACTGAAATGTTCGGGCTGAACATTTGTGTGTAGTCCCATATACATATTTCTGTGTGCTGTGCATGTGAATCTCAGCAGGATTGAGTCAATTTCTTATCATTTCGGTGATTCCAAAGCCTTACAGCATACACCAATTCTTATGTGCTATATAATCAACCTTTCACAATTGCTTTCAGACAGTTTCTTTCACAATTCAATATGATGACCAGAACTCAACTTTATCTTTAAAACCTGTGCAGTTATTTATACACAATATGTTATACATGTAGTTTTGGGAAAAAACATTTGCAGAACAAGCCTGCTAATGTAGCATTTACACTGTTTACACTGCAATAATGGTTCTTTTCAAATTAACTGCAACTTACCCTGCAGTCTGTTGATTGGTTCTCAGTAACACCTTACAATCATTGTGAATCTGTTTGATTCTAGTTAGAGAATGGAAGAAATCCTGCAAGAAACAAAACATATCAAGCAATGTCAAGAAAAAATAAATGACTACTTTAAAGTATGATTCTATTTGAAGGCCTATTATTTTTTATAAATAGATAATAAACAATAATTCAATACATATACAAATACATAGAGGGATATAATTTGCTCACTGTTTTAACAATGACTAGTCTGACTATACTGAATATTCAAAGCAAGTATCAAAAGAAATAGCTGAAATTACCAATCATCTAAATACTCTCTTCAAATCACTAAGGTATCAAGAAAGAGGATATTGAAAATGGAGAAAGAAGATAAATAAAATGCTTTATGAACACTGAAGAATTACAAGACAGTAGGGAACCACAATGCCTTTGCAATAACGGTGGAATGGTGCATAGTGATACCATAAATTGCCTTCTGGATGGGTCCCAAGAAGAAAAAAAAAATTAGTGTGAAGCTAAAGACAAACATAAAACAACAATGCAATATGATGAGAAAATATGGATAGACAAAAATAAAACAACAATGCAATATGATGAGAAAATATGGATTAATATCAAAAGTTATGAGTATATTACTAGTTCTTATGGGAGGAATACCCCCCCAAAAGATATTTGGCTATACAGGAAAACAACGAAAACACGTACAGGTACATGAGAACTACATTGTAAATCAAATTTGTGCTAATGATAGATAATGTTTCACCTCTTGTAGTTGTCCATCTCTTGTTCCTCTTAACACTCTTGCTTCTTCTGGTTTCAGCTGGTATTTGGCCAAGAACGCATCAGCTACCCGAGCTCTCATGTCTAGTCTCTGACTGTAAAGCAAACACAAAAACTCCGCTAAAAATTCCATTATCATAATAAATCTAATGATAACAAATCTGGATTTACATAGCGCTTAATGATGAATAACAATCCTACATGTAAGCGCTTAACAGATATTTTTCATCAGATTTAATGAAGCACATACTGCGTGCTCCACCTCTGCTCCGTGGGAAGCTTTCCTACCATACCATCACAATCTATTTACTTATTCTAAAATGTCCCTATTTCTCTAATGGATAAGACAGTGGTGAGTACCAAAACAAAAGAAATATTAACTTTTAGAGAAATGTCACAAGCATTTCAGTGTTACATTACAAATGAGAAATTCTACAATCTGAGGAAATATCTAGTTGATATGATAACTTAGATACAAGACAAATCATTATATAAGTAGCAATACCTGAGATATTATGAAAGAAACAAAGGACTAACCCTTCTTTCTGGAGTTCTGTTGTTTTGTTTATCAGATCAGCAGTTTGGTCTCTGGCAACCTGTTTAGTAAAAATATGTATTATACTAGATTTAGACCAAAAAAAATTCATACCTTTCATATTTGAGAAGTCAAAAACATTCATTTTGATACAGTTAAAATTTTTATGATTGTGCAAAGCTTAGTATCTCATCTGGTGCATGTAAAGAGAAATAATTGTATCATTATTTAATTATTCTAAGAAGAAGGAAAAGGAGGAAAAGGGGGAAAAGAACAACACATGTTGTCATTCAATGTATAGAAATCTATTATCAAACAATAGCGTCCATATTTCCACCTGGCAAGACAGGATGAAGAAGATTGTTTGGCATAGAGGCTATTTGAACAATCATTCCCTGACAATCTTCTTGATTCAACATTTACAGAATTACAACAAAACTATCAAAATTTCAAAAACGTTTTCAGGATAGATGAAATAAATCATGCCTTTAGTCTGTGTACACTTGACGTAAAAACTATTGGTGCTCAGACAAGACAAAATGACATAATTCCAATGGGGGGGGGGGGGGGGGGAGAGACAGAGAGAAATAGCAAGGTAGAGAAGAGAGCAAGAAAGAGGGGAAAGACACAGATAGACTAAGTGGTACAATAAGAGGGGGAGGAGATAGAGATATAGCGAAACAGAGAAAGAGAAAGGGAGAGAGATGGAGAGAGGAGAGAGAAGGAGAGAGAAATAGCAATTACCTTGAGTCTCTTGGTCATATCTTGGCAGCTGTTATTCATAGCCTCTACATCTTGATTGATGCTGCCGAGTTGCTACAAGACAACAATACATAGAATTAAAGGGAAAGTCCATCCTGATATTAAGTTGATTTTAAAAGAAGCAGTAAAATTAAAGAAACAGAACAATGAAAGTTTGAGCAAAATCAAATAAGAAATAAGGAAGTTATGAATTTTTGAAGTTGTAATCGATCAAACACAAATTGGAAACTCTGTGAGACTGTGACGTATCTGGAGAGCTTCTTTCTTCCAGTACCTTTTCCTTAACATACACTGTACATCATACAGAAATCTACTCTTTCATCCTCTTTCATATCATAATTAAATAAAAGGACATATCAAACCTATAGTACTGTAACTGTCATATATTTCTCTCTACTGAACACTCCAGAGTCCATGCCCATGGGAGATATATTTAAAAAAAAAAGAAACTTTGCTAGTTCAAGAATCCAACCTTTATATTTTTTTCCCCTTTTTACATCTCACGTCTAAAAACAATTTTTGAAAGATTAAAACTTTTTGGAAGAGAGGAGAATGTAGTCTACAATTCTTCTTGATGAGAACTGCTTCTTGAGGCAAACAAAAAGTAGAATATCATACTTACATCAATCACTACACTAAAGGCATCAGCAAACTGTTCACTGATTGCTAAACTCCTACGCTCAATGTCTCCTCTCAATTTTCTTCGGCTGCGTAGGTTGTTGTCTGTGAAGAATGTGGATAGGGCCTTGAGAGCCTCCAGTGCATCCTGGAGGGGGCAAAGAAATTGATTAGATCTATTAACTACAGCGAAGAGAGAACACTGATACCCCAGCTCAGCAGCCAGCACCGGTGGAAATGCTATACTACATACGCTTGCTCTCCTATGTTTTCAGTCTGACGGCAACTTTGGATTTTGCAGGAAATATAAGTTCTTTCTAACAGAAATTTAAGGTACATGTAAGGTTGAGATTTTTTAAAAAGCTAAATTTTAAAGGAAGTATTTTAGATAAGTCTAGATCTATTCAAAATTTATCTTATTTTTCCCACATACAGTACATGCGATAGAAAAATGTAGTATTACTGGCACTGTTCGTTCTTAGTGGTCAATACGACAAGTATTACTTGGTGTTGCCATACAGAAGATTATATCTGTCCAAATCCATACTCCAATGTAGCCAAGTGGTACTCATAGGCCCATACGTGCCCATTACTACATCATCAATTTGACAAACATAGTGTCAGTTTTAGACATGTTAGATTCTAATTTCATTGAGAAATGTAAGTTAATTTTACTCATCATTACTCGAAGTTTTGGAAGAATCCTCGGACTTTATTCATTTGATTTGTAATACCAAATGTAGAAAATGGTATTTTGCACACCTTTTTCTTGCTCCTTGCGTTTATGGTAGCGAGGACTGGTACTTGCTACCACTGTCTTGAGAATCAAAATGGCGCATGATCAATGACCGATTCGATATAGATATCGCGATTAACCAAAATTTTGAGTCATAGCCTATCGAGAAAGATAGTTCCGACATATTTACAAGTGCACGCTAGAAGGTTAATTTATGGAGCTCTGATACGAATGGTATTTGGGGCTCTATGAATTTGACCTGTGAATGAGTGCGCATCCGTATATCACAACTGTTTCTCTCAAGTAGCTGTGTCGCAAGTAGTGTTTTTATTTCTTTAGAGTTTTGATCGGTAATTTTTTTTATCACAAAATTATAAATGGGAGGAAAGCTGGTCTGGGGGAAGTTCACTCATAGGCCCTTGCCTATGTGAGACTGTGTCCAACATTCACTGTTGCAGCAGTCACAAACAGACAACAAAATTGCTCAAAGCAAGATTTAATTTTCTTAAATTTGCTAGATTACCTGATTCAGGGACTCTTCAACTCTTACTGTGCCACAAATTTGGGGATTCAGAATTGAAAATGAAATTTTAAATAATTATTTTCCTCTCATGTATGAATTGTCTAGACTGGAAAAAGGCCCGCTGTTACACACAAAAGCTATTGAAGCCTATTCACCCATAAAAGCTGGTCTGGAGTACAAGGTTATCTTCACTTCTGATAAGCTTGTACATGTATAAGTGGGGGAAGTTTTGGGAACATTAAAAATGTAAGGAGTCTTCAAACTTCAACTTCAAGAAGACAGGAAAAATCCTAACAAGTTACAAATGACATGGGGGAGGTTCAAAGATGGTAGAAATTGAATTTTAACATTATAAAATGTATGGAGTACAAGGTTATCTTAAGATAACCTATGTGTACGTGAGTGTATGAGTGAGTTTTATGGTGGTGGATCCAGTGTCCGAACACTTTTCAGAAAATCAACGATAGCAAATAAAATATCAAACGAATATCTGTCAAACTTACATAATGAATGCTCAAAGTCCTACAGAAAAAGAAGTTGATGGAATTTTAAAAAGACAACGTAGATTTAATACGATATTCCCTTCCGAGTGAACCCCTTCCCAACGAAGCAGCGTTTTGGTCCCTTGAAAAAGGTACTGTATTTCCGAACGTGTGAAACCTATGGGAAAAAGACACAACCTTCATTTCAATAGTGTGGTTTTCATACGCGTAATCCCACGCATATGAAAACCCATTTTAGGCGCTTAACTGTACACGTTCGGTAATACAATCTGTTCGGAAATACAATCCTTGACTAGACTATAGATCTAGACCTACTTCATTCAGCAACATTCCTTTGTGACCACACACATTGATTCGAATACATGGGACTGGGCTTTGATCTTACCTTGTCATTTTCAAGTCTTGTCTCCAAGATCTTGTTGAGTTTGCGGGATAACGGGTTACTGGTTCCTTGAGAGGGCTCCATACCTCCTTCTGGAGGGGCTGTTGTTGATTTTCCAGACATATTATGCGATATCCTTATAACTTCGTATTATTATTTATTAACCGGTATTACCGGTACCGGTACGTGGCAAAAATCCGAATGCAGATGCCATACCGTACATAAATACAGGCTATACTATATATGCGTGCTAGTAGTACCAAGGAGTTATCACAGAACACTCCTTGGTAGTACGGTACTTTTTTGTTTTCTTTTCAGTGAAATCAACAGATATACAAAAACAGAAACATTACAATCATGAATAAAGTATAAACAGAAACTTATACAATTAATTACAAGTAAATATATATATGGAAAAATGTATGCATTCATGGAAGAACAAAGAATTTACACATGTATACATGTACTTGTGAAATTATACAGATATACAACTGAAAAATAATATACCTTAATTTGCGTTATTTGCAAAAATGTATACATTCAGGATAATAATAATAATTATGAGTATTTATATTGCGCCATGTCTGTCAAAAATGACACTCCTGGCGCAGGATGCACAAAGAATTTATACAAATGAAAATATACCTTAGATATAACTATTCCTACGGTTGTTTTTTTTTTCACTGAAAGCTAGATAAATGTATAAAGATAAAAAGGAGAAGAAAAAAAAAAACACAGGAAAAATGAAATATGAGAGAGAGAGAAGGGGGGAAAAAGACAGACAGACATACCCGCACATTCCAACACAATTCTTCACCCCTTCCAGCCCCCCCCCCCTTCCCCATCCTAATCCCTGCGGCTCCTAGCCTCGATCTCCGCATTCCGTGACATATAGGCTAGGCTTCAATGAGACATACCCCCCCCCCCCCCCGGCCAATAATCTTGATCTAGATTCTATATAAATCAAGTGAGACAAGAGTATAGACTCAAGTTATTACTTTTTTTATATGCCACAAAACTTGTTCATCCAATCGCAAATCTTAAAAATAATATCCTCAAGAAAGTGATAAAGAAGGAAAGGAAAAGGGGAAGAAAGGAAAAGAAGGACAAATATGACCATTTTTTGTTCGCTCGCTTAGCTGGAAAGTTAATATTTGGGCAAAAGGCAATAGGCTGCAGCCCCCCCCCCCCCTGAGGATTTTCAAAGTTCCGATATTCGGGCAACCACCACTTCATATTCGGGCAGCAAAATGAGGTGCAAGATTCCCAGATAATAATGTAACTTCTGAATGTAACTTCTGTACATTTTCAATACGAAAACTTACAAAAATTAAGAAACTGAAAAGTTGATATTCGGGCAAAAGGCGTCCCCCTTCGGCAAAGTTACGATATTCGGGCAGCGAGGAGAAAGAATATCCACATATTTGGGCATCAAGGTTCCCAGATAATTATGTAACTTCTGTAACTTCCGTACATTTTCACTACGAAAACTTATAAAATTTGCTCGCTCGCTCGCTTCGCTCGCAAAATTTAGAAACTGAAAAGTTGATATTCGGGCAAAAAGCTTCTCCCTTCGGCAAAATTCCGATATTCGGGCAACCACCACTTCATATTCGGGCAGCAAAGTGAGGTGCCAGAATATCCACATATTTGGGCAGCGAGGTTTCAAGATAATTATGTAACCTCTGTACATTTTCTCTACGCTCGCTCGCTCGCAAAAATTTAGAAAATGAAAAATTGATATTGGGGCAAAAGGCGTCCCCCTTTGGCAATGGGCTGCAGCCCCCCTCCCCCGAGGATTTTCAAAGTTACGATATTTGGGCAACCACCACTTCATATTTGGGCAGCGAGGAGAAAGAATATCCACATATTTGGGCAGCGAGGTTCCGAGATAACTATGTAACTTTTCTATGTAACTTCTGTACATTTTCTCTACGAAAAGTTTTTTTTTTAAATTTGCTCGCTCACTTCGCTCGCTTGCAAACGTTTTGAAATTGAAAAGTTGATATTTGGGCAAAAGGCGTCAACCCCCTCCTTCCGAAAATGGCCCTGTATGATCAAGATCTCTACATCTGTAATTTTCTTTTCTTATTATTAGGAGGGTTAGGGTGCAGCATTATTGTCGGCAAATTTGGTGTCACACCCCCCCCCCCCCCCCATTCAAAATGTTCCCTTACACCGACACGAGGGGTTCTGTCCTTTCGAACCCCGCTTGGGGTTTCACCCCCAGACCTCCACTGAAACCGTACCACTTTAAAATTCCTTCCGACGGGCCTGGAACCGGGCTTTATAATATAGTGCATAATTTGTCACAAATGGAAAATAGAGCTGTGCTCGTAGCTCATTATACTTACTGTTAGGCCTATACCATATTTTTCCTTGTCTGATAAGTGCACTTTACATCGTTACTTAGTCCAGAGGCGTCACGTCCGGTATAGATAAAGCATTGGAGGGGCAAGCACTGTTTGTGAACAATGCTCTGCCCCTCCAACGCCTTGTCTATTTCAAACGAATCGACGCCTCTGTTATACATTAATAAATTAGCACTCAATTATTTATATCTACTTACGAGTGTATAGGCCTACTTAGAATTTTTAGCTGGTTTGTTGAAAAATGAAATGGGTAATTGTTTATTCCTTTGGCTGACTAAAGATTATTAATGATAGTTGCTCCTGTCCAAGCCTAGCTTCTCTCCAAAAAAATCAGCAAGAGCAATTTACGAGCTGGAACTTTTAATGAAGTTTCATGTCACTCTCTTTCTAGTGTGCAATTTCTTCCTGAAAGCTCAGGAATGTAGGTGGTCCTCTTTTGTTTAAAACCGTTTTTTTTTTCAATGATGAGCTGATTTTATATATTTATATATATATATATATATATATATATATATATATATATATATATATATATATATATATATATATATATATATATATATATATATATATAAGAGGGTGATTCTGTAGAAATAAAAGGAATAGATTCAAGATTCAAGATTCAAGATTCATTTATTTTTCGATACTAATTCATAAATCATATAAAGTATTTATTTTTTTACATTGTACAAGAAACTCATCATTCAAACATAACGCATATGAACTTTGTTTCACATATTTTTTTCTAAAATAAATGTTATAACAGAGAGAGGTGTATACACACGTTTCAATTGTTCTTGATGATACTAATCGAAAAGGGAACGAAAGGGAACTAGCAAAGAAACGGAGCTTGTAAATAGCATGTTCCCAATTAAAAATCATTATAATTATATACATGACTCAAAAATATGTTCGTTGGTTGTTTGTGTGTGGGCGCGCGTGTGTGGGCGGGTGTGTGTGTGTGTGTGTGTGTCTGACGCTCACAGAGTATCGTACCCTCGACGGCTCCAGCACCGGCACCAATAATAGCGAAATTCGTGACCATGATGGATCGAGAGCGAATCATGTCAGCGTTTGAGAAGCAGCAACGCGATCGCGGGAAGAACCCAAACCAGCAAGCCGGCCAGCCCTTGACTAGGATGACAGTTCGGAGCGATTTGCCGCCAGTCCTAAAAGTGAGACGCGGGAAACTCGCTTCCATCTGAGAAAGGAACGCGGGGTTTCTACAAGGATCTCTCTAAAGGGAGTGAAAGTGGTGCTAGAGTGGAAGGAAAAGGGAACAACAAGATGGAATGAACTCCAAGAATGAAAACGGCACGCCAACAAATAAAATGTATGCCAATTAAAACAAGGAAAGTAATTGTGAATGTACCAGATAAAATGTAAAAAAAGATTGAGTTCTGAATCGTGTTTGTGCTATGATGTAAATCGTTCTATGGATATCCCAACATAATATAGCATGATGTGCCTTGGAAGGATGACGTGCTGTATGATTTGGAATTGCTGTGACTTTTATGTTTTGGAATCTCTAAGTGCTTATCTCGATGTGCATTTGCATGTACCAGACACTGCGGAGAACTTAAACTGCAAAATCAAGGAGCACGAACAGCTTATTATTTAGAGCCCGGTGAAACAGCAGTATTGCATGGTGGATAAATGATAATATTATAAGAAAATCACATTCTTACATATTTTTTTTCTTTTTTTTTATGTATGGGTGGGTTGAAGATGCAATTTTTCAGATTCCTTACTTTAACAGTAAAGATACCATGATTGGAGCTTAAAGGTTCATTATGAGGCTCAGTTGATTTTTGGTAAAAGAGAAAGAGGAGAAAGAGAGAAGAAAGAGGAAAAGAAACACTGTCATCATCTGTAAGAATTTTAGTTCTTCCAGAATTAGGTTATACTTGATTTTTGGGTGGATTGTTGATGGGAAAGGAAGAGAGAGAGAGTGAGAAGAAAAAAACAACAACATAGTAACTGACATCTCGGATTACTGTTGAGATCTAATGTGAGGAGGAAAAGAGAAAGAAAGAGAGAGGGAGAGAGAGAGAAAAAAAAAACTCTTCATAATTGGAGAGGTAACATCACAGTGATGTAGTTTCCCCATATTGTCATGCATGATAGTGGTAATCTTTAGATGTACATATCCTGTCATTTTGCTTTTTAAGGAGAGTGTCACTGCAGACACGAATGATTAGACACTTAACCATGACATGACAATGAATGTGAATCACCTGTAGAATTTTTCTGGCGAATTCATCACTTCCCTTTCTCCTTTGTTTGGGGAAGAAGCAGAAAAAAAAAAAATCTAGTAGGGGTATTGGGTCTAATCAGTAGGAAATATAGCTCACTTAGGTGAGAACGCATTGTGCACAGATGTTGATGTATAGTAAAAGTATGTAGAAATCTCAGAGTTTTCAGGCTTCTGTGAAAAGGTACTGTCTCACCTAAAATGTATACAATGCGATCTTATTTTTTGAATTAAGAGGTATTAAAGGAAACTGCTCTTTTTTGTATTTGTGTCACCAGTTAAAAAGACAACCAAAGAGAGAGAGAGAGAGAGAGGGGGGGGGGGGGGGGAATCATTGACCTAGGATCAATTTATTTACTTATTTTCTTTCAAGAAAATGTTTTGTGGTCGTCGAAGTCAGGTGGTTTAAAGCGAATAAGTGAAGGTTCTGCGAAAAGACTAAAGGGACTGTCGATGACCTACAATATATATTCTCAATATTCTTTACTTCAAGAAGTGTGACTGACAAATTAATCAGGAAAAATTCAAATTCAAATTCAAACTTTATTTTTAATTTCAACGACAAAATGCATACATATACATATGTGTGGCCTGTATATAAATTGATGCCTGCAAGTTAGAGCTACTTGCCTGTATACATGTACTTTCGCCATGTTTTTTTTTTCTTTCTTTTCTTCTTCTTCTTTTATTATTTTTTTTTTCTAATGTCATAACTCGTTGATCAGTTATTGAAGAAAATGGTTGCTTGTCGTAACAATTTTTTTTTTAATCGTTTTTATTGTGATCATAGAAAAAAAAAGGTTTACTGACTTATTTGAGTGAAGTATGAGATGTTTTGTTTTTCAAAATTGTCTAAAGGAATCAAGAAGATAATGTTGATGCTAATTTATATTACATTGAATTGGCCAAATCCGGTGGTTAAAAGCCAAGTATTAACTTTTCATGTCAGTTATGGTATTATCATGCATGTTATGGTAATCTTTAGATGTACTTCAATTCTTTGTATATCCTGTCATTTGGCAATTTAATGAGAGTTTCACTGCAGACACGAATGATTGACACTAAAACCATGACAATGAATGTGATGTTTCGGATACTCAATCACCTGTTGAATATTTCTAGCGAATTCATCCCTTCCCTTTCTCCTTGGTTTGGGTAAGAAACAGAAAAATTCTAGCAGGGGTATTGGGTCTGATTAATGGAAAATATGACTCACTTATGTGAGAATGTATTGTGCACAGATGTGATGTATAGTAAAAGTATGTCGAGATCTCAAAGTTTTCAGGTTTTGTGAAAAGGTACTCTCTCGCCTAAAATGTATACAGAAGAAGACATGCAGTCAATGCTATGTTTGTATGCGATCCTATTTCTCTTTAATTAGGAGGTATTAAAGGAAACTTTTTTTTTTCTTCTTCTTCTTTAATATCTGTCTCACGAGTTATAAAGATAACCAGAAAGAGAGAGGGAGGGGAAACAGAATCATTAATCTGGGATCAATTTTATTTTATGTATGTTTTTTTTTTTTTTTTTCCAAGAAAATGTTTTGTGGTCGTCGAAGTCAGGTGGTTTAAAGCGAACAAGTGAAGGTTCTTTGAAAAAGACTAAAGGAACTTTCGATGACCTACAATAGTGGTAATCTTTAGATGTACATATCCTGTCATATATATATATATATATTTTTTTTTTTTCTTTTAATCTTCTAAAAGTGTGACTGACAATTTACTTAGGAAAAATATGTGTGGCCTGTATAATTTACAAATTGAAGCCTGCAAGTTAGAGCTACTTGCCTATTTTCGCCATGTTCAAGATTTTTCCTCTCTCTCTTTTAATGGTTTTCTTTCCTAATGTCATTGCTCGTTGATCAGTCATTGAAGAAAATGGTTGTGTCGTAACCCCCTTTTTAATCGTTTTTTTTTTTATTGTGATCATAAAAAAAAAAAAAAAAAAAGCTTTACTGACTTATTTGAGTGAAGTATGAGATATATTGGTTTTCAAAATTGTCTAAAGGAATCAAGAAGATAATGTTCATGCTAATTCATATTACTTTGAATTGGCCAGAGTCCGGTGGTTAAAAGCCAAGTCACAAACTTTTCATGTCAGTTATGATAATTAGTCATGGTAATATCATGCATGTTATGGTAATCTCAATTTATTATATATTCTGTCATTTGGCTATTTATTTATCTATTACTTGTTGAATTTTCCTGGCGAATTCATTCCTTCCCTTTCTCCTTGGTTTGGGTAAGAAACAGAAAAATTCTAGCAGGGGTATTGGGTCTGATTAGTGGAAAATATGACTCACTTATGTGAGAACGTATTGTGCAAAGATGTTGATGAAAGTATGTCGAGATCTCAAAGTTTTCAGGTTTTTGTGAAAAGGTACTGTCTCATCTAAAATTTATACAGAAGTCATGCAGTCAATGCTATGTTTGTTTGCGATCTTACTGTTATAATTAATTTTTTTAATCAAGAGGTATTAAAGGAAACCTTTTTTTATTATTATTATTTTTTTTTTTTTATTTATGTCTCACATTTAAAAAAAAATAACCAAGGAAAGGGGGAGAGGGGAAAGAGAATCATTGATCTGGGTTTACTTTTATTATTATTATTTTTTTTTATTATTATTTATTTTTTCTTCTTCTTCTTCAAGAAAATGTTTTGTGGTGGTCGGAGTCACGTTGTCTAAACCGAATGATTGAAGGTTTTGTGGTCAAAGGACTAAAGGGAATGTCGATGATCTACAATATGTTTTCACAATTTTCTATACATCAAAAAGTGCGACTGACAATTTAATCAGGGAATATATTATGTGTGGCCTGTATAATTTACAAACTGAAGCCTGTAAGTTAGCGCTATTTGCCTACTTTTGTCATATTCAAATTTTCCCCCTTCCTTTTCTTTTAATGGTTTTCTTTCCTAATGTCATTACTAGTGGATTAGCCATTAAAGAAAAAGGTTGTGTTTTATTGTGATATAAAGAGCTTTACTGGCTTATTTGACTTAAGTATTACAAGAAGATATTTGGGTTTTCAAAATTGTCGAAAGGAATCAAGAAGATAATGTACATTAATGCTAATTCATTTTACATTAAAGTGGCCAGAGTGGTTACTTTTCATGTCAGTTTTGGGCGTTGAGGTTTGGTTTAGTGTTAGGGAACATAGGATTAACTGCATGTTTTTCAGTGAGTGCGAGTGTCTGGGGTGGTGTGGTTTTGTGTGTAAAGGTGATTGGTTGATGTATTCTGGTTCCTGTTCACATTCAAATTTAGCACCTGTTAACTTCTATTTATATTCCAGATATTTTTGCATGACTGAAGAAGTCCATGTGTCTTTTATGCATGTATATGTAAATGTCAAATTTAAGGTTGTTGTAATTTCGGGTTGTTCCAGGTTATATGGATAGGTCACCTTTTAGCATGCTTTCTGTAAATGTAAGAGGAATAAGAGAAAAGACTAAGAGGAAAAATATTTTTGAATGGTGTAAAAGTAAAGGTAGTGACATCATTTTTCTACAAGAGACTTACAGTACAATAGAGGTAGAGAAAAAATGGAAATCAGAATGGAATAGTGCAATATTTTTTAGTCATGGATCAAATCACAGCAAGGGTGTTTTGATTTTAATATCTCCAAACCTAAATTTGAAAATTGATGTTGTTGCAATAGATAAGAACGGACGGTACATTGTAATCAAAGTAGAACTGCAAGAGACCAAATTGGTGTTGTGTAATTGTTATTTTCCAACAAGAGATAAAGAAAAGATGCAACTTGAATTTTTTAAAGAATTGGATAACTGCATTTCAAAATTTCAAAACACGGGACAGTTATTTCTGTTAGGAGGAGATTTCAATACAATAATGGATGGGGATTTAGATTATATGGGACCAAAGAACGTTTCAAAAACCAAGTTTAATGAGAAATTTATAGATTTTCTTGACAGATTTAGTTTAGTAGACATATGGCGAAAAAGAAATCCACATAATAAACAATTCACATTCAGACAAAAGTGGCCAATTATACAGAGTCGTTTAGACTATTGGTTTGGCTCTTCCAGTTTACAAAATTTTGTTAAAAACTGTGAGATTTTGACATCAATTACTCCCGATCACTCTGCTGTTCTGTTGCAACTTAGGAATTTTTTAGAGTCACCAAACTTTGGTAAATCCTATTGGAAATTTAATAGTAGTTTGTGTGCAGATCAGGAATTTGTAAATAGTTTTAAAGATGAAATAAGAGAATTAAAAGAAGAGTGGACACCTAAAATACCTGACAAATTAGTATTATGGGGACTTTCTTAAAATGAAAATGAGGGAATATATTATTAGTTACACAAAGAAAAAGGCGAAACTTAGAAAACATGAAATTCATAAATTAGAAGAAGAAATCAAATATCTTGAAAATCAGCTTTTGGATGTAGCGTCTAGAAATGTAGTTGTTGAAATTGAGGAAAAGAAATCCAGGTTAAACAAACTTTATGACTATGCTCGACATGGTTTAAAAATCCGATCTAGGGCTGAATATTTTGAGGAAGGAGAAAAGAAAACACAATATTTTGAACAGTTATTAAAGTCCAATAAAAGGAAAAGTGTTATAAATGAATTATATAATCAAGATGAAGAGTTAATAAAAGACCGTAAGGAAATATTAAAGATTATGAAATCCTATTATGAAAAGTTGTATTCACATGATGAGGCAGTCAGTGATCAAAATGATCTATTTCTTAACGATATTCCAAAATTAAGCAAAGAAAATCGAGAGTTCTGTGAAGGAAAAGTAACTAGAAATGAATGTTTCAGTGTTTTAAAAGAAATGAAATTCAATAAATCTCCAGGGAATGACGGTTTCACGGTAGAATTTTATTATACTTTTTGGTCAGTTTTGGGGGAAACCTTAGTAGAGGTATTGAATGAAGCATATGATAGGGGTAATTTGTCAACATCGCAAAAGCAAGGTGTAATTACATTATTGGAAAAAGAGGGAAAGAATAAAATGTATGTTCAAAATTATAGACCGATTACGCTTCTAAATGTTGATTACAAGATATTATCGAAAGTATTAGCAAAAAGAATAAAAGAGGTTTTAAGTGAGATAATCCATCATGACCAAGTAGGTTATATCAAAGATAGGAATATAGGAGAAGCTGTAAGACTAGTTGATGATATGTTATTTCATTCGTTTGATCAGAATATTGGATTTTTAGTCACAGTGGACTTTGAAAAGGCATTTGACTCGGTTTCTCATGATTTTTTATTTAATATCCTAGAATTATTTGGATTTGGTCATACGTTTCGTTCATGGGTCAAGGTGCTTTACACAGATATTACCAGTTGTATAATGAATGGGGGATATTCCACGGGATATTTTAACTTGAAGCGAGGAGTAAGACAGGGAGATCCATTGTCGCCATACTTGTTTCTATTAGCTATCGAAACTATAGCTCTGGAAATAAGGAAAGATAATGCAGTAAAGGGAGTTCAATTTGAAAAAAATGAAATAAAACAAATTTTGTATGCAGATGATATTTCCCTTTTTGTGAAAGATACGAATTCAATTAATAGGCTACAATATCTTTTTGAAGAATTCAGGAAAGTCAGCGGTCTTAAAATCAATAAAGGAAAAACAAACTTTTTGTGGATGGGCAAGGATAGTGATAGACCTCATATACCTTTAATTGGAAACCTAGTTCAGCAAGTTAAATATTGGGTATTCATTTTTCTGTAGATGTTAGAATAAAAGAAGATTTGAATTACAAAGAGATACTTAGTAAAATAAAGAGGCTATTAGGATGGTGGAAAGAGAGGGATTTAACACTTATGGGTAAGATACACTTGTTAAAAACATATGCACTGTCAAGGTTGAACTATGTCTCATCTCTTATATAGTAGTCCCTCAGTGGTTGCTTAATGAGGTGGAAAAAATAACTTTTGAATTTTTATGGGCAGGAAAAGACCGTATAAAAAGGAAAGTAATGTATCAGGACTACGCTTACGGGGGGTTGAGAATGATGAATTTTAGACTTTTTGTGAAGACACAACGTATAATGTGGTTAAAACATTTATTATATGGAGAAAAGAATGCTGGATGGAAACTGTACTTTGATCACTGCTTTCGAACCGTAGGGGGGAGATTTTTGTTTTTATGTAACTACGATACGTCCAAATTAACACTGAAAATACCTCCATTTTATTTAGAAATGTTGAAGGCTTGGCAGGATATGGGAAAATTCAGATACTCTGAAAATGAAGTGAATCCTATAATATTTAATAACAGAAATATATGTATGAAAGGTAAAATGACTTTTGATAAAGATTTATTTGATAAAGGCATATACCATGTAAACCATATTTTTGATAATGGTCATTTGAAACCTGTGGCCCATTTCCAAAATATTGGGTTAAACGCGAATCAATTGCTTCAGATTATCGAAATTGCACATGTTATACCCACTAGTTGGAAGAACGCCATCCCCTCTGTTAAATTTCAGCAAGTTGATTTGTTTGATTTTGATATGAACCTAAATATTTCTGGTCAGATAACAATGTTTCAGGCTACAAAATCAAAGAAAATTTATGACTGTTTTGTCAAAGATTTACGTGAATCATTTAACTTGCAAGTAAAGGATTGTAGTAGCAAATTTGACTTAACGGATAAAGAAATAAGTGATCTTTTCATAACAGCAAGATGCACAACACTTATCAGAAAACAGAGAGAATTTCAGTTCATGCAATTACACGGAGTCATATACACAAAAGTACAGCTAATGAAGTTTGGTTTTGTTGAGGACGATTTCTGTTCATTTTGCAAAAAGGACAAAGAAACCTACTTACACTTATTTTCCAATTGTGGGAAGGTTAAAGAGTTATGGCAATTTACTATTGAACACTTTGATTTAGTTGAATTAAGGGATATGAAGTGGCGAGATATATTTTTAGGATTATCGGGCAACTCAAATAGAATGAAGTGTGTGAATAGCACTATAATTTGGGTAAAATATACAATTTTTAAATCAAGGGGAGAAGGTCATTTACCTTCCAGTATCAAGATACAGAAAATTATTACGGATTTTATAGGGGAAGAAAAGGAATTAGCTACGAAAACGGGTAGGTTGTCAGTACACCTACAAAAATGGGAAGAACTAAAGGTAAATATGAGTGTGAACGGGTAACCTTATTGTAATTGTGTTGTGTGTGTGTGTGTGTGTGTGTGTGTGTGTGTGTGTGTGTGTGTGTGTGCGTGTGGGGGTGGGCGTGTGGTGTGTGTATGGGTGTGTGTGAGAGAGAGAGGGAGGGTGTGTGTGTGTGTGGGGGGGGGGGGGTTGGTAATGGTTTGTTTTCATTCTTTTGTTTTTTCTGACTCATTGTAGGCCTGTAATTATGTAGGCCTATTGATTTAGGATATTTTTATTTCGTGAGTATGATTGATAACCTATGAATTGTATCTTTTTTTTTTGTATGAAGTCAGTCTGTATTAGTCATTTCCATTTTGCAATGAAGAATTATTTTTATTAATTATACGTGTATACATGTATATACATGTGTATTAATTCTCATGTTCATGGGGGGGGGGGTATTTTATGAAAAGATTTCATTTAATGTTTTCTTCAAATTTTTCGAATTTCAATTATTCATTTATAGAAAATGTTACAAGAAAATCTGTTTTAGTTGTCATATGCATTTACTTTCATTGAAATGTTGAATTATGATTTATGTATAATTACTGAGTGGAATCGAAATAAAGATCATTGAAAAAAAAAAAAGTCTGTGTGTGTTTTACATAATTATAGTGTACGTTAACCAACTAACTTAATTAATAAACACACAAAGGCTCACCTAAATGAAGAAGCAGATGGAAAGGAACAGGTTGATGTAGTATCTCAGTATAGAATGTTGTGAACATAGATGGATTTCCATACTCTGTATACACGAATGGTTAAGCAGTGAATAAATACACACCAAATACTTGAGATGTACAGTTGTCTTATCTATAATCATGTTAAACACTACAGTTGATAGAGGAAAGGAGATGAAATCAGGAAAGGAAGTAAGAGAGGGAAAATAAATTATTAAAAAAAACAACACAAAACAAACAAACAAAGAGGGAGATACACAATTAAAACTGAGATCTACATCACATTTTGAAAACTGTATTTAGAGTACAGAATATTTTCACCGTTAATTTAGTTTTTGAATAATGTGAATAAAATATCAAGGGGCCTTAGGACCGGAAACATTATTATCATCACCGAATGGGGAGGTGGAAAAATAAATATTAAGCCTGTAGTATGTTTAAAAATCCGCTCTGGGTAATAAAAAGAACCATTCAGTAAGAAGTCTGGGACAATTTGACGTTAAGCCAAGCAACCCTCATCCCTCTCTAAAGCAAAAAAGACAGAAAAGAAAGAAAGAAAGAAAGAAAAAAAACCCACCACCACCACCACCACCCAGTGGCGGCACCAGGATTTTTAAAGTGGGGGGGGAGGGCAAATGGGGGGCAAAAGAAAATGTTGGGGGGGGGCAAGGGCGGACAAAAAAATTTTTGACATTTTTTGTAGTGAAAATGTACAGAATATTCGGCTATAAACCTACCCAGATATGAGGACATTTTGAGCATCTAGCTGAACTGCTCGATTATAAAGAGGTGTTAGTTATATACTGCGAGCGAGCGAAGCGAGCGAGCAAAAATTTTGACATTTTTATAGTAAAAATGTACAGAAATTACATATTCGGCTATAAAACTACCCCAA
Organism: Heliocidaris tuberculata; assembly: GCA_025618425.1. NCBI lineage: Eukaryota > Metazoa > Echinodermata > Echinoidea > Camarodonta > Echinometridae > Heliocidaris > Heliocidaris tuberculata. The sequence goes on from CM046850.1 coordinate 10,113,408, forward strand.
TATGCATGAGGACATTTGAGCATCTTGCTGCCCGATAATAAGGTGGTAGTTATACATTGCGAACGGGCAAAAATTTTGAAACTTTTTGTGGTGAAAATGTACAGAAATGATTATTTGGCTATAAAACTACCCCAATATGAGGACATTTGATCATCTCGCGGCCTGATTATGTGGTGGGAGTTATAGGCCTGTATTGCGAGCGAGCGAAGAGAGCGAGCAAAAATTTTGACACTATTATAGTGGAAATGTACAGAAATTATTCGGCTATAAATTACCCAAATATGAGGATATTTACACGAGCTGAGCGAACAAATTTTCCCCATGCCCCCCCCCCCCACCCCCACCTTGATGCCGCCACTGCTTTCCAAGTTTCCGTTTTCTTTCTTTTTCCTTCTTTTCTCCATTCCTTTTTCACTTTTTTCTTTCCTTTTCTTTCCTTTTTCATTTTCCACCCTTTTATTTTTTTTCACTCGGAAAATTATTGGGGGGGGGGGGCAACTGGGGGGGGAAGCTTCTGACTGGGGGGGGGGGGCAAATGCCCCCCCCCCATGCCCCCCCCCCCCTGGTGCCGCCACTGCCACCACCACCAACAACAAACAATTCAATTGCTAAACTATATTTTTAACGGGAAACAATTTCTCCATGTTGCCTTCTAGATCAGCTGATAGGCTGTAGAAAGTGTATACTGTTAGTTACTGCAACAAAAGTTTCAGCCCATGCGCTCCTCCGGTAGCTTTATCTGCTTTACATGAATAATTCTGATTTCACAAAAAATATTAGTGAATATTAATGAATAAAAACAAAATAGGTTCGAGTTAAGTCGAAATAGAGCCAACCTACATTAACATATATATATATATATATATATATATATATATATATATATATATATATATATATATATATTTGTGGGGGGCGGGGAAGGGCGCCGGTACAAGACTGTCTGAAAAGAGTATGTTGTATTTTTAAAAAGATTCTCTGATTTTTTATAATGACGAAAATACATAAATAATAATTTAAAAAATTATACTGGATGCTATTATCTTTGCTTTCAAGTCCTTTCGGTAGAAAATACCGTTGTTTACATTCACATTTTTATTTTTTTTTTAACGGGAAAAGATGTTCTGCCTCAAGGCTCAAGTATATGGCGTTCCATAGTACGCGACTACGTTATCATGAACTGTATAGCATGCGACGATTTGATTCGACGAAATCAACTGAATTCTTGGTCTCAGCTAGCTCCATTTAACCAAGAGACGACAAGAGAGGTTAATGAATTCAACGGTGCAAATTTATGGTTGATCAATACTGCTACGACATTTCCGTTATATTTTTCCCCCAAAGTACTCCATAAATATGAATTGAACACTGAACAGCAAGAAATATCTTAGTTCCTCGTATACCGGTATCCGGTACGGTACACTGTGTACTACACCGTACCCTCGCAGGGAGCTCTTCTTTCACTCCTCGCTCCGATCCGGTGCAGTCGAAACAGTCACAGGGACGTACGGTACTGGTGGAAAACGCATTTTCATTTATGCTGAGTGGCATATTCAACACTGTTTGGAGCTCCTTCTTGGTAACTTGTAGACTTGGGGGTAAGCATGACCTGGTAAGGAATTGTGATCAGATGATTATTCATACATGGATGGAAGTAGAGTCTATTGCATTTAGGTCTACTATCTAATAATATCTACTCTAGTAGTAGGCCTACTAGGTCTAGGGTCTAGATTATTTTATTTGTAATGCAGCATTATCATAACCTTGCATTAGTGTGAGTGCAGCAAGCCATGAAGAAATATCCTAGACAATCACAATTATCTCCACTAACCTCGCATAAGTATGAGTGAGACCATCATGACAATTTGTGTAGATTGTCATGAGCTGGCACAGCCACAGTGCTTTAAAGCTCATGTACAGTATTGGTAGCAAAAAGGAAATTGGAAAGAAACATGTTAAATATAGTCTCATGTTGTTCTCCTTGTATCAGAAGATGTCTGTAGGAGATCATTTAGTATTCCATCTATGATTTCTGGTGAATTTCAGTGTAAATATCTGTAAGGAATGCTTGATCACTGCCATTATGCTAGGACCCTTCCACCCCGACGGCTCCCCGCACAGCAGTCTTGGGGCTTCGCGTAGAGACAGCGTGTGTGCACTGTGTGTAGCTACTCATCATTGGTTTTACACGTGTGTGTACAGTGTATTGCACATGCTGCCTTTTGTTGGGATTTTACGTCCCTGTCCCGGCACATAAATTAGTTTTTGCCTCTTATTTGTTTAATATTAATGTTTAGGAGGTGAAATCTTCACAGTGTCTTAGTATTGCTGGTATCTTGCTATTTATCAACAAAAATTGAAGAAATCCGACGAACAGTTTTTGAGGGCTTACCAAAACTTTACATGACCTTTAAGTGTACCAATCACCCACCCATGTACAAGCTTATCTGAAGATAACCTTGTAGATCTACTCCAGACAAGCTTATGGGTGAATAGGCTTCAATAGCTTTTGTGTGTATCAGCAGGCCTTTTTCCAGGGTAGATCATTCATACAGGAGAGGAAAATAATTATTTACAATTTCACTTTCAATTCTGAATCCCCTAATTTGTGGCACAGTAAGAGTTAAAGAGTCCATGAATCAGGTAATTAGTAAATTAGCAAAATAGGCAAGGGCCCATGAGTGCCAATCACCAAAAAATATTTTGCTCTGTATATAGGGGTTCCATGTCAATAGGTATTTTTGAAATATGAGCTTCAAAGTTCAAATGTTAAGTCTATAACTACTAGATCTACTACTACTAGTACTGCTACTACTAACTAAGTACTACTAATATTGATAATAATGGTAATGATAATAATAATGACATAATGATAATTTAATGATAATGATAATAATAATAGTAATAATAAGAATAAGAATTAATAATAAGAATGATAATAATGATAATAATAATAATAATATAATACTAATATTCCGATATTGTATCACATCATGACATTAACTCCTTGATAATATCCCTATGCACTTTCAAAGAGCTTTGGAAATTTTTGTCCTTACTTTCACTCCTGAACCATTGTCGCTTTTGGTTTTTAACCCATTACCTACATTGTATGGAAACCAGGTGGTCCCTGTATTATTTCTATGGGAAGGAGAGAATTCAGTGGCCAAAGGGTTAATATGTTCAATTGGTTTTTCAACATTATCTTAGCAGTAGCGATTCATTTTGATTAAACTATTTGTGACTCTTGTTACACTTACAGGCACTACTGATATATTTATGACCAGCTGTAAACAATTATCTGTTGATTACTTAAAGTGGTTAACTGGCTATCGCTCACGATTGCATATTATGTACAAAAAACCTAAAAATAACAAACAAAAAACAAAACAACATCACCAGGCACAGTTTATTTGAAGGAATGAATCCTACCAAGTACCCATTTACATGTACCACACCTTGGTAAAGTGCCGGTCACACATACAATGTACACAGCGCACGGCCTGCGCACTGAAAAATTAGCAATTTTGGCCAGTGCGTTGTCTTTCGCTGGGTGTGCGTCTGTATTCGTTATGCACTTATCAATTGTAGTCCCGACTCCTGGGTACCCGGGGATGGCCGGGACTTGCAACCAAGCTGGCCGGGGATTTCAGCATTTTTCTCGCCCGGGTGGGTCGGGAATAGACCGGGGTTTGTCGGGGGAAATTCACTTATTTTGCCCAGGTGGGTCGGGAATATACCGGGGTGTTGTCGGGGGAATTCATTTATTTTGTCCGGGTGGGTCGGGAATATACCGGGGCTTGTCGGAGGAAATTCACTTATTTTGCCCGGGTGGGTGGGGAATATACCGTAGTTTGTTGGGGGAAATTCACCTATTTGGCCCGGGTGGGCCGAGAATATACCGGGGCTTGTCGGGGGAAATTCACTCTAGCTAAATGGCAGGGATTTGGGGCGGGAAGTTTGGCCGGGATTGAGCCGGATTTTGCTTGGGAGCTGAACGTGACTTGCCGTTGCATTTCCAGTACTGTGACAGTGTGACCATATTTCACGTGACTATAGTTGGCGCACAGGGCAGTATCTCAAAAATAATTAAAAAAAAAAAAAAAAAAAATCGAAAATCTGATAGCGGCACTTGATAGAGGAACCTAAATTTACTTAGAAATGAAATTTTCTTTTAATTTGGGTGAGCAATAATGAAGATATTGACAAAAAATCGGCAAATTTTGCTACCTTTTAGGCCTACGTTTGTTTCCGAAATGAAGCTACCGACAGGGGTCTAGAAATCTTCATTTTGAGAGATGTCATCAAACTTGTGAATAGTAAAACGGGATACCACATGACTGTATAATAATTTGCCTTGCAAATGATGCAATTAACTTACCTTTCATGGATTGTTACATTGGATTAATTAGATGCAAACTTCAGTTCCATATAACCATGCGCGTTGCGATCCGACATCGAATTTTGAGATCACGATACATGTATATAGGCTATCTTCAAAATATTCTTTGTCGGTCAATTCTTTCTCGGACACATTTGAATAAATAACGTTTTGAATAAGTTCTGTAGAATATGAGAAATTGTGCATCGAAATTTCTAATTTCCTGGCAATGATATTTTTAAAATGTGCCGCGAAATATGGCCATCCCATCATAACTGAAATAATGAGCCCGGGTCAACGGTAGCTACCACCCCGGCTACCACAGATTAATCATGGTATGATATAAACAACCATTTTAAAAGTTTTCAGATGCAAAAATCGTATTTCTGATATACAATTTTGCTCTGACTATTGTGTCATGGTGTTCCACGTCTCAAGTTCTCAACAGAATTTATAAAACAAAATATTGAAAATTCTGTCCAGTGAAAGTCTAGACGCAACATGTAAAACTCACCTTGGATTACTTTGGACAGAGTCATGTTTGATGGATCTGATCTGTGGAATAATTTGTTCTGTTGTTGTTTTTTGTTTGTTTTTTTACCAGCTGTTTTCATTAATTTTTCCTTTCCTTTTCTGTGATTCTCTTATGGACACGGGAGTCCCCCCCCCCCCCCCCCCCCATTTCAAACACTATTTGATAAGTGTATTTTTTTTTTTTAAATCTGTTTTGTCCATATGTTTTTTATACCATTTGTTTATTTTGATTTTAATATTTCCCAATGCCCTGTGGATTGGGAGAACAGCATATTATTGGACAGGCTACCCTGGCTAAATATTGATATAAAAAATGAATACATTTATGAACGATGAACGATGAACGCTGTGCCTCTGGCCAGGAGTAGAGGGAGCAGAGGCACATCTTTCATGTGCGTGCATGTGTCTCAGAAACGGATTTTATTTAATCACTTCAGGAAATTTGCATCAGTTTGCCTGGCCGGGAAGGGGGGGGGGTTAATTGGCTGGCCCAAACTCTCGGCTTCAGCAGTACACCCCCGTCGGAACCAAATCTGAGTACTCCCCCTCCTGGCTGTTTTTGACAGTTACAATTTACGGAAAATAACAATATGATTGGGTGACTATATTTCGTTTCGCGCACATTTTAAAAATTGATAGGAAAGTGACATTCGATAAGCAATTTCTTATATTCTACAGTCATTTATTCAAAACAATATATACCAAATAGAAAGCGAAATTTTAGTCTTCAAATAAAAGTCCAAGAAGGAAACTGATTGACAAAGAATTTTAGAGATATCGCGATCTCAAGATTTGATGTTGGATCGCGCATGGAACTGAAAAAGGGTCATGTAAACAAGGATACCTAATTTCACGCACGTGAGATTGAATCTAATTAATCCAACATAACAATCCTCCAAATGCAAGTTAATTGCATCATTTGCAAGGCAAATTATCATGCAATAATATGGTAGGCCTACTGTACATGACGTTAGACCCTTGTCCGTAGCTTCATATTTTTCGGAAACCGTTCGCAAAAAGTAGGAAAATTTACCGATTTATCGTATTTTCTTGTTTTATACTCACCCATTTTGAAAGAAAATATCGTATCTGATTATTTTAGGTTCCTCTATCCATTGGTGCTATTGGATTTTCGAAATATTTTCTAGTTTTAGAGATATTTATCATTACTTTGTGCACAATATTTTGTCACACCACCGTGCTATGTCTATGCCAGGAATTGCACAGCAATCTTAGTCTAAAATCGATCCGAGCTACGTGGCGGAATGACGATAAATTAAAATGCATGGTAGATAAAGTGCAGAATGCCTGATAACATTCGGTAAATGAAATATCATGATTATTGTCGGGTTCGCTTCGATACTGGCCTTTAAAAATCCAGGCACAAGTCTCGACCCTCGATAGCAGGATTGCTGGTGGTTGCAAAGCAATGCCCCGCTATCGAGGGTCGGGACTTGCCGGGGAATATTTTCTACGCAAATACTGCCCGGCCTGTCGGGGACTTGGCCGGGGATTTCTATGCAAATACTGCCCGGCCTGTCGGGGACTTAGCCAGGGATTTCTGCGCAAATATTGCCCGGCCTGTCGGGGACTTGGCCGGAGATTTCTACTTCAATTTTGCCCGACCTGTCGGAGACTTGGCCGGGTGATGTAACATCCGAAAACTGCAACTGCGATGCAAGTCCCGGCCATCCCCGGGTACCCAGGGGTCGGGACTACAATTGACAAGTGCATTACTCATTCGTCGAGCACGCTGGACCAACGCTATGCATTCGTTGTCATTCGCTCTGTGAGTCAGGATTTCTGTGCATGCACAAAAATGTGTGCAGAGCTTGACGCATGATTGTACTCGCCAGGAGGACTCCAGACACGCGCAGAGCGCACTAGACCTTCGCCAGATACGCGTCAAGCATGCTGGACCAACGCCAGACACACGCGGAGCACATGCTGGGTATTCGTTTGTGCACTCGTCGCTGCACTACATGTGACGGCATGCAAGACGAGCCGCACAGTCACATGACTACTGTGCGTTGAATGCACGGTGCATGCGCGGACCATTCGTTTCGTGCGCTAGCAACACGCTGTGCATTCCTTAGATTTTTTAACATGTGCGTCCTGTATATGCTCTGTATGCACCCTGTATACGCGCAGCGCGCTAGCAACATGCTGTCTATTCGTTGTTAACTTGCTAGCTTCTCCCAAATCTTGACAAAAATTGGGCACACAACGACGCACTGAAGTTATTTTCTATTTTTTAAGTGATTTTCAATGCGTGGGCCGTGCGTCACGTATGTGTGACTGGGCCTTTAAATGTGGCAAAGATTGATATCTTGCCAATGCCCAGTTAATTTTTTTAACCACTTGACTACCAATTTACCAAACCATATATGTCAATGGGCATGCATTTTGGGGATACAATGTGTAAATGAGCCTCTCACAAATCATGTATGATTGAAATCTCATCAGTCCATTTAAATATAATTCAGTAATATTTCTGTATGCATGATTCACCTTTGCATGAGTCAGTCATAACCTCTTGTGTTTTGCTTGATATGTAATTATGTACTGAAAGTGGCAACATGATTCATAAAAAAAGAAATATTTGTGAACTTGTCGTTTTTACATACACGTACATGTATGAAGGAAGAAAACATAGATGTCAAGGGCCCATACTCCGGTTTAACTTAAACTCCAGTCTAAGTTAAACTACAGTTTGATTAAAACTGACTTAGACAAGTCCAGTCTAAATTTCTGTTCAAAGTTAAACAACACTTAGACTAGAGTTTACATTAAACCAGAGTTTAGAATGTGATTTTCTAAAACTCTGGTTTAAAGGGCAGGATTTGACTGGGTCTAAACCACACTTAGACTGCGCTTTAAGTTGAACCGGAGTTCAGAATATGGGCCAAGAGTTTTTTTTTTGTGTGTATGTGTGTCTGAGGTGTTTACTCCGAAGGTTTGTTACTCCGAAGGTTCATAATTCTGAAAGTTCGTAATTCTGAAAGTGAAATAGGGTTCGTAATTCCGTAAATGAAATAGGGTTAGTAATTCTGAAAATGAAATAGGGTTCATAATTCCGAAGGTTCATATTTCCAACAAAAAAAATTTTCGGAAAATTTTATGAACCTTCGGATATTTTAAGTGAGCCTTCAGAATAATAAAGTAACTAACCTTTGAAATAACAAAACCCTTGAATTGTTATCCTTCAGAGTAATGGAACAAATGTTCAGAATTATAAACTCTTTTTCATTTTTGGAATTATGAACCCCCTGGTATAGGAATTTTGTGTTTCAGAATTATGAACCTTTGGAAAAACAAACCTGATGAAAAACGAATACTCCCTTTTGATAGTAGGGGAAAAAACAAAATTGTCCCCAAAGTATATTTTACAAATCTCTGTAAAACATATGATACATGTAATCCTGATTTTACAGGGCTGAATTAGCTTTGGGGTAATATAAAATTATTTAGAACAAGGGGTTGTCTTGTCTTGCATTAGAATTAAAGTGAATTTAAGAGTATCATCTTGCCTTGGAACTTTGCTTAAATGTCAAGCCCAGCCTAATACCCTCCATCATATTCATATGATCATATATGGTGTGGTGTAATTGATAATCATAAGATTAGTTTGACATTGACCTACATTACATTAGACTGCCTTCATTGTCGAGTGTGTCAGTAACGTAGGATGTAGCGCACACTAGTACTGTAACAAAACTCACAGTACAGTGAATATCATTCATTCAATTAGATCCCTGAGCTGAACTGACATCTCAAGGTGATCTGTGCTGTTGTCTCCTGCTAGTAAGACAAGGATGATACATAATGTTGTCATAGAAACAGATGCCCTCTCAAATTCAGACACACTGTGATTATTAGCCCTCCCTCCCCCCTCCACCCTGTTCAAACTAGGAAAATTCTGTGTATAGATAATCAAAAACTGAAAAGCTGTACAACAAGTGATCAAGTCTGAACAGCGTTTCCCAAAATATTGTAACAGTATAGCCAAAACTTTGTATAGCTAAACAGATGTTTGAGCATCGTTTTGAATGAAAACATCAACAGAGAATCAATCTCCACTTTTAGTGTGGATATCATGTACATGTATTGTGAAAACGAAACTAGACTGGGCTTGTTGTGAGTGCGTGTTAGTATTGCTGTCATATTGTCAAACAATACCATGATGTAAAGCAGACACTAAACCCATGGGCTCGAATTCACAAAGGTGGTAATAGATTTGTACCATGGTTTATGCAGATTTTGTGGTATAAGTGCGCTTGATTTCGCGCGTACACTTAGGAAGATCCAATAATGAACGTGTGTGATTAGCAAAGTGCGCAAATATATGTTATGTTTTATTCTTATCTTTTTTATTGTTGCCACATGCTACCCATTATTGTTTGTATTAGTTTGTATAACAACAACCAATGAGGAGAGCCTTTAAACAGAAATTATCATTTCTTATAGGTAATCCTCAGGCATTGGTTGTTGTTAATGTTACACTTATGTTGTTATGTTTGTTTGAAAATTGTTGTCATGTTATTATATGTTCCTGGAAATTAAATAAATAAGAAATAAATAAATATAAAATAAAATTTTACGCTAGTTGCCATGGTTTAGACCATGGTGTATGTAAATTTACGCACAGTTTATTTCAATTAATTTACATAAACCATGGTCTAAACCATGGCAACTAGCGTAAAATTTGCGCACTTTGCTAATCACGCGCGTTCATTATTGGATCTTTCTAAGTTTACGCGCGAAATCAAGCGCACTTATACCACAAAATCTGCATAAACCATGGTACAAAACTATTACCATTTGTGAATTCGGGCCATGGTGTCATCTGATATCCCCAAAACTATTTTCTTTATATGTGACCCGGCACCACAAAACCACCAAAAAGTCGCAACCCCGTGATTTTGTGTAAACAGCTGAAATGGAAATTTGGGTTGGAAAATTTGATTTTGGGATTTTTGGTTTTTCTGAAAGATCGTTCTTTTCTAAACCTTATATCAAAATCTGGAAGCTTAAAACACAGTAGAAGATGAATTTTTAACAGTTTTTCTAGACCAGTTTTTTTTGCACAGCTTGGGTCTCTTCCTAATTCTTCGCCTTCCCGTATGATCTTTTTTTTAATCGGTACCGCTCACCCTCGAAAAATCACTGCAATCTCACGGGCCTTAAATTACCTGTTCCCTAATATTTTTTATACTGATAGAAAGAATAAACATTCAGCAATCTCATCATACTGATATTACAGTTCACCAATAGTCGCGAAAGCAAATTACAGAGCAGTTTTAAGTTCCATTTCGATGATGAAACAGAGTCTGAAAAAGGACGAACGATCAAGTTTATTCATGTGAGCAAGGAAAGAGTATGTAAGTTCTATGTAAAACAAATTGCATAGGTTAATCAATGTGAACAAGAAAAAGAGTAGGTCCTATTCAAGTTAATTACAAGTTCTATGTATGATAACAGAATGACTACACAGGTAACAAACCAGTATTATGTAACAGGGAACAAAGAAAGACAGCCCAAAGGAGTGAATAGGCATTGTCTAGTGCAGGTGTCAGGCCACCGAGGTGCGCTTAATCTCCCATTAGAACACTCTCATTTGCATCATAATAACTTTCGTACAAATAAAGTTCACAATTTGAAGTCTTGGCAATAGAATGAATAAACTATGTTTAACACTCCTACCAAATATCAACTTAATCCGACAATTCATTCATAGTGGGTGCTATGGCCTTTTGATTCACTCTCCATTGATTTTCTCTCTTGTTTTCTTACTCCGCACGCGTGAACAGGCCTCAACTTTAGAGCTCATTTCCTCCCTATTTAATACCAGCAAACCTCTCTTACAAGCTCCTTTCATTCGCTGAATTAAAAGGGTTAGAAAGTTTCAATTATAATGAGTCATATATCATTTTAAAGCTGAGACTTTGTTCTATCCAAATATGATAAAATCAGAAAAATTATTTTTTGCGACTTTTTGGTGGTTTTGTGGTGCCGGGTCACATATGATGTTTCTTTTAAAGTGTACCAATCACCAAAAAATATTTTGCTCTGTATGTTAGGGGTTCTATGTCGATATACTATATTCAGAATATGAACTTCAAATATTGATTGTATAAAGACATAAATTGCAAGTTGAAATACACTCCCAACAAACAATGCAGCAACTTATGAGGAGACTAGTCAGCGCACCCGTATGCGCTCGCATAGAATAAGTGCCCGCGCGGAACCGAACTCGGAGTTGAGTTCAGCGCGAGGGGATTTTATGTTTTCCTTAAATTTCTTCATTCTCCTTAACCGTTATCCTAACAAGGCCAGGTAAAGTTGTTGTTGTTATTTGTTTTTATTTGGCAATTCGTCAAAACTGACTATTTTTGCTGCAGATATTATTTCAAAATTCTAACAATTTTTTTTTTCTTTGAAAAGGTACGTTGTATTTTTTTTTTCTTTTTCAACTAAAGTTACATAAAATCAGAAAAGGAAATCATATTATAACTCATCTCATGCCAAAATCATAAAAAAATTCCATCCCTCCAAATGGAGGTTAGTTTTATACTTTCAAGCTGTACACAAATTATTGTTTTAGGTGATTGGTACACTTTAAATACAGTTTGTATAAAGTTCCTCTAGTAGCACTGTCCTCTAGTTTGAATATGCTATAAAGGACTCTGGATGCTATCAAAGGTGAAACCCAGTTGGCAGCCAGCAACCATGGAAATGGGTGTCACTGGAATGAAAGGATATTATGTTCTGCATCTTACATTTAATTTGCAGTGTTGGTAGTATTGATAACATAGTCATTGGCAACTTGGCATCCAAACTTTGCAGGTCAACATTGCACAAGGAAAAAAAGGGGGGTGAGGGAAGTCCACCCTGAAAAATAGCTGGCTTTATTTATTAAGCAGAAAAATGAGAGATGGATCAGTGAAAGTTTCAGGAAAATCCAATAAAGAATATGAAAGTTATGAATTTTCAAAGTTGTAGTCGATCAAATGCAAATTGGCAACTGCGTGATGTGCCTTTATGAGCACCTCTCTCCCATTTACTTTGTACTGCTAAATCTATAAATGTCCCATCGATCTCTACCTTACATGGATATCGCATCGTACGCACGGCTCTATGCGAGCAGTTGATGCAGCCGCACAACCAAAATTAGGAGCCTTACACTCAAACACAGGTCGTGGGACCGCGTGGCACATAGCGTAGCATGTCGATTCCAGTGTACTTCTATTCGCAAGATATGTGATTTGAATTTTTTTAATTTTAGAAAGATGTCATACTTATTGTCACATTAAATTGCCTCTAGAATTTGTAAAGGTACACTTGTTTTGCCTGATTTTGCAGTTAATTTGTGGAAAAGACTTCACAGTGCTGAATTATTTCATTCTAAAAATGCATAAAATTGTATTGAAACAGTACTGCAGTGGTGTTTTTCTGCGAGCCCAACGCGTCACGTAGGGTCGCATCAAATGTAGAGGAAGTTGCCTTATCCACTGGTAGAGATCGATGAAATATCCATGTTCATGGTTGTTAATTAAGAAATGAATCTTTTTCGTTGGGGGGACTTTCCCTTTAAAGGATAATTAACCCCAGAATATAAATGTGTTATTGTGCTTATGTTCAAAGGTGTAATATATTCTTAATCATTGGCCTGTATCACTTTAGAAATAGAATATCAGAAAAGGGTTTAAATCAAGACATTCTAGCACACGGTATCATCTGCTAACACTTCACATGGGGAATGCCATTTTCTTGATGATATGAAGTTGTACATGAACCATTGGAAACCGTTCCGGTCAGGAAGATATATTTTTAATCCTAGAGCTGAATTACTTCTCTTCATTACAAAAAATCCCCATATATGATGGGAAATATATAACAAGTGTACATATATACATATATTCTAAAATTTGAAATTCATAGATTTCTTTTTAAATTATCTGGTTTTGCTAAATAGAAGTCAATTTCTTGGGTTGCCTGGCAGAGCAGAATATAATTTATACAACACGCATTCTGACTATTGAAGTCCATTATCTCAAAGTAGGTGAATGCTTAGTTTGTCAGTGCTATTGACGCTCGAGAAAGTTATCATCAATAAATTTTGATTAATTTGCTCCGTCGCGTACGTCATAGTGTCAAGAAAATAGATTTCTATTAATTAGTAAAATAGTGATTTTCAAAGAAATCTAAAACACATTTTTGTTTTTTAGAATGTATGTATATATCTGTTAAATATTTTAAATCTCAAATGGGATTTTGTATCAGGAAGAAAGACAATTTTGAATCGGGATTACAAATATCTTTATGTAAAACACATCAAGAAAATAGCAGCACCCAGGTATCGCTAGCAGACGATAAATTTTGCTGAGAAAATCTTGATTTATACCCATATATTTTAATGCAAAACTACGTAGGACAACAAGAAGGAATAGATTACATCTTTGAATATAAGCACATTTATATTTTGAGGTTAATTCCCCTATAAAGGCCTATAGATATCTAGCTTCATTGAAGAAAGGAGGAGACTTGTATATCGGATGTCTGTTTTTATGTTTAATAGATAATATAAGAGAGATCTAAATAACTTTCAAGTTCTACAGAGGCTTTGACCTTTACAAGTGAAGAGGAAGTAGATTAATGATATTACAAGCAGACTGGAGCATTTCTTAAGTGTTGTACACCGCCATAGTCTCGTATTGGGAGTAGGCCCACAGGAAATATAACTCTTTTAGACCAGCCAAGAAGTGAGTGTAGTCTTTGGGGAGCAATTGTTACCAAAGCGCTGTTAAAGGTAAACCAAAGTTCTAGTAATGACAGAACATACATTCTTCCAGAATCAAAAGAAGATTATCCTGAATGTTCGGGACTACAAATAAACAATTTCTGGTGAACGATTTTGCTAGGAAATATGTCATAGCTGAGTAATTATCAGAGTAAGACCCATTACCTCATTCCCACCACCAAATTGACTCCAAACAAAGTAATTCTTAGCCATTAGGTGTATTGTAGTAGTTTGCAAGTTGGTCTCTTGTCAGTTTTGTCAGTGATACTGATAGCATAATGTGTAGTGCTTTTTAGTGAATGTTACTTCTTGCAATGTTTTTATTATTATTTTGTGTGTAATATGCTGCTCCAAATTACCATTTTTTTCTAATAAATACATGTATTTTGAATATTCAGAACTAATTTATCTTGGCATGCAATGCATTGCCAGAACTCAGATTACGTGTAGCTTCCACAATGACTTTGCTTGCTGGTGTGACCTGGGAGCTGTGCTAAACACGGAAATTTTACAATTTTATCCCACTTTGATTTGATTTGACTTCAGTGATATACCTCTTCATTAGTCACATCCAGGGAGATGGGAGTGTACAAACAAATAAAAATCAAGAAGCAGCATTCAGAAGAAAACAATCCAAAAGAGAATGTGGTTTGACATTGTGAGTCTTTGTGATTGTTGTGAAGAAATATCTTCTTGGCAAAGGTTTGACAAGAGCAAGTTTCACTTCACTTTAACAGGGTGTTCAGACACAAAAAATTTATACCAAAACGGTATAGCTATACCAAAACAGTATAGCTATACGATGAATTTTTGTGGATTTATGTGTCTGAACGCTAACGAAATGTCGTATAACGAAACTGGGGTCAGAGCATCGTTTCGAACTAGAACTCGATAACGAATCACCTTTCTGTGTGTGTCTGAACGTATGGCGACCATAGAACGGTATAACTGGGCGGGGCTTAACGTGAGCACGAGCGAAAGGTGTCCTTACCAGGGGGCGGGGACTGGCGGCGACCTGTTTTTACTAATCGGTCGAGATATGTGTCTGAACGGTCCGTAGGCTATACGACGAAAATTTTATACAACGTTTCTCTATCGAGTTTCGGTATAAACGTTTTGTGTCTGAACAGGGGGACTGAGACTTCATTATTTGGCTAGTTGTGATAAAGGATGGGGAAATCACATTAGGATTATATGAACCGGAAATTCAAACCTTGGAATGTTGAATGTTGGGAGTAATTGATGTCTATCCCTGATGATAGTTGAAAGTGATGAGTCTGGCTTAAGTTGCATTCATAATACTTATTTTTTTACCCAGAATCATGGTATTGAAACACGTTTAGTTTAAAACATGGTTATGTTCTTGCATTTTTTTCCCCACTCATAAATTTAAACATATTTTAGATTTCTGATTGGAAAAAAGTGTGTTTTGAAGCACTGTTTGGCCACAGTACTGTTTTCTGAAAATGCATGAAAGCAAACGAAATCTCACGCATGTTTAAGTGATGTCACAGCGGTGACAGCACACGGTTAGTCTCTTGTGCATCATTGCACATTGTGCGCATGCGTTCGCGACTCTATTTTCCTGCCTGGAACCATTTTAAATGTTGTTATTATTGATATCATCGGCATTCATTTATTGATGTTCAGATTATTTGCATCTTTTCTCTCATTTTTAATTATTGTTTTAATGACCTGTCATTTATGCACTTCATAAAGTCTGGATGTAGTTATTTTTTTCTCTCTCGATTGCTGGTACATACATGTATGATACATCTATTTTGATGACGTCAAAACTTTTTATACGGAATCAATCATCCGGTCTGGTGGGAGTCGCGACAACACTGACATGATCATCTAATCACAGCAATCCCTTCGAAAAATTTAGCAGAATAATCTGTCCAAAAAAACTCCTTAAATTTCAGTTCCATTTGGAAACAGTTGCACAACCTAATCAAGATGCTTGATAATGAATAAATCAAGGCCTCCATTCATTCCATGTCATCTCATAACTATTACTCAGATTATCAAAGAGCACAAACATTATAATGTTTTGCAAAGATATGAAGTATTTATTCATCTGTGTTTATTACATTGATAATTTAGTCTACAGGTAGATAAATTTTATAAGCCCGATTTCAGTATTATTTAGATACTTTAACATCACACCTGTTACAAAACTGATATACCCTCCACACATTATGACAGAAAATGCTATCAAAAACAGGGTGAGATTTAATTACACGATGAATACTTTCTCATAGTGAAATCTCCTCTTTAATCAGCAAAAACCATGTCTTGAAATTCGATACAGTGTGAGAAGTAAATATGGAAAAAATTGTGAATATCTCATTATGGATGTAAGCCTCTACATGGCCGGTATAGTAGCTCAGTGTGGATGCTTCATCTTCATTTCCATATTAATGGGCAAGTTATTCAAAATGTCTCTAGAGGCAAAATATTCAAAATTTCCACGTGCAGGAAATGGCCATTCATTGTAGTGACCAAACGTACGTGTGTGCAGTGTGTGAATCATTTTTGTTGTAGACCAACATCCATATATGCCCTGAATGGAAGATTATCATGAGATATTTATTTACCACAAGTTCAGCTGTTGATCAGGCCACAAACAGTGTGCATTTAGGATCTGCACAATGTATAATCACATAGCAAGTGCTGTATTATTATAGAACTCGATTCTGTCCTGAAAAAATTGTTTTGTGAATGCAGGGAAAGTGATATTGTGTTTCACAGCCGCCATTTTGATCAGTATTTCCTGTTCCTAATTCGAGGTTCAAAAGGTTTTATAAACGCACCCTAAAGGCTCGCGCACATGTCCCACTTTTTTTCAGCACTGAGCTGCATATCTGAGCACACTGAAAGCTGTGAAAAGTGAGGAAGTATGTGCAGCTACATTTTTTGGTCCCCATTTGCCATTCATGTACATGTAAAAATAATGCTGTGGTAAGTAAACCACCCATATGTGAACAAGCCTTTAGATGTCTTGGAAAGGGTGACAAGGAAGCTGTATTAAAATTTAAGTTCGGCTCTGAGAGTTGCTGACAATGTGCCAGACAAGGAAACAAGAACTTCAAGTTTGAGACAGGATGAAGTAATATGGGTGAACATTCTACAAATACATCAGAGAAATGGCTTGTGTGTGACAGGAACACATGGTAGCCTACATGTGAAATACTGTGAACATGCAGTTTCCAAAGTTTGGACAAATACTGTTTACATGTAAGTCATACTAAATTTGGACTTGAGGAAACTGATCTGGGAAGCGATTATGAAGAAGGTTTGGTTACGAATATCAATATTTTGTTTCAACATGTGCAAAGAACATGTATGAGCAGCTGCATGCCCCAGAAGCAGAGCTCTAATTCTGTTTGAACAGTAAATATTTCCATTGCATTATGTATCAGCTCTAATAGGAAAATAAGTTCTCATGCAATGGAAATGATACAGGTCTATATGTAGGGTTGCCCAGACTCAAAGACCTGTTCAGACTTACGCCATAAACCGCTTTTAAAATTGCTGAGTCAAAGCATAATCAGACATGCTTGGTCAACCTAATATTTCTAAATTTAAAACCACACACATAAGTGGGTACGCGAAGGGGCAATTCTTGCACATACATGTAGAGCTACCTGTATGTCTTTTTCACCTCCACAGACTTGCTCCTTGCCATTCATTTTGGCAATGGGGGGGGGGGGGGGGGGAGGGGGATTTTTTAATGTTGTTTTGTTTTCAACCCTTTCAAGACATTTGAAGACATTTTGTGGTTTTGCTCAATAACTTTTGATTCAGAGCTCTAAAAAATATACCTGATGCACAAGTAGAAAGAGCAAAATTTCTGCACACACTATGTCCATTTTTGTTGCATGACCATATTACGTTTGATGCCAGGAATTTTGAAAACGAGAATAAGCTTTTAAATCCTTAAATTGGCAACACATTGAGAGGTTCAAAATCATTGTTATCAAAATTGGCAATTTTTTCAACACAAAATTCCTAACCATGTATATTTTTTTCAAAGATATTATGCATTATTCGAACCATGTAGCAGTAAAAGAAAAATATTATTGTTGCCAATTTGAAGAACAGAATGTGATAAAATTAGCCCTTAGATAATTACGGTCCTGAAAGGGTTAATGCAGTTTTCCACGTCATGTATGAATGGGGCCTATAAAGGTGTGAGCAGTCAAAGCAGATTTAACTGAAAAGTTAGTTTTTGAATTCTGCCTTTCATCCTAATAAATCAATTTTCTTTATGGATAGATTATATATCAGATTTACTTTCATGTAGCAGTATGTGCTGTTACACATGTTGAATTGTTCATTAATGATGTATAACTTTATAATGTATGAACTTTATAGGGATGTCTCATTACATTCAGTGGACCCAAATCACACTCTGTAAGCAATATTAAACTTATTATTGAATTGTGTGTGTTTACATGTACAGATCAGTGTAAAAAAACAACTTTATTTACGAGAGCTGTTTTTGGACTTGCTGTATTTACAGTGAAATTTCTTTGCACAGTTTATTAATATACGTGTATTTTATTGATTTGTACAAGAGTTCTTTGGGAGCTTTCTAGAGCTAAATCGATCACCACTTATGTGCGTTTCTTTTCACTGTTACAGATTGACTGGGAAAGAGGAAGTTATCTTGAGGAGTGCGTCATCAGACAAGCTTGCTTGACAGATCGTCATGGTGACTCATCAAAGATATCTAACTTTGTATGTATGAAATGCCTTCAAATCATTCTGGAGATCAG
The DNA here is from genome assembly GCA_025618425.1 of Heliocidaris tuberculata. Lineage (NCBI taxonomy): Eukaryota > Metazoa > Echinodermata > Echinoidea > Camarodonta > Echinometridae > Heliocidaris > Heliocidaris tuberculata. Next base: position 10,131,907 of record CM046850.1, read on the forward strand.
TAGTTTGTGAGCTGCATGAAGGATGTACAGTGCCATGTGTCTTTCTTCTTAATTCCTCAAGCAGTGTTCATGAAGGATCTGGAACTCCATATGTTTGCTTCTCAAACACCCAAAGAAGCTTCACAACGGTTTCCACATATGGGCCTACGTATAAATGTAGGTCCTGAAGTGACAATTTTATGATGGCCTGATTGTGAAATCTTCTAGCGTTTGCTACATGTATACTGCAGATTTGTTTTGAAGTCTCTGTTTGGGTGGTTTTGTTTGGAACCATGATAAGTGATATGGAAGGATCACACATTGGATCAGCACCTACATGTATAGAGCTTGAACAGTGTCACCTGACTGCTACCTAGAGATAGGGTGGAGAAGCCATTATGAATCGATTTGCAGCATTTGGGATCATCTGCTCAGCGGCCATTTTGTTTTTATTAGTTGCATACAGTAAGCTATCCGAGGATGGTGTGACAAGAAGAGGCTTGACAGCTAGCAGCACCAGGGATGCCTTGCGAGATCGAGACCAGGAAGAGATTCTCAATTCAAATTTAACTCCTCCTAAGCTGCCGACTTTCAGATCAAAAGCCGAAACGTTTGCTGATGAGAGTTCTTCCGACATTTCTAGCTCTGTTGGTGAAGGCTTTGACATTGCAAATACAGAAAATGTTGTCAAAGAAGTAAAGGCAGAGAGAGAGAATGATGATAAACCTATTCTTATTATAGTACTAGCACGCATGAGGACAGGTTCATCTTTAGTTGGGGAAATTTTTAATCAGAACCCTTCAATTTTTTATATTTTTGAGCCTCTTCATGCTGTTGATAGTTTTATCCGTCACCACTCAGCTGCTGAAGTTCGTCGGCAGGGAATCTCTGTTGCTCTCCTGAGCATGCTTGCAAAATGTCAGTTTACTCCCGAATTTATTAACAGTTTATCAAAATGGCCACTGGGGAAATCGAAGAGTAGCGGATTTCAACCAATATGTAAAGCAACTGATGGTTGTAGCCATGCTTCACATCAGCAGGTAGAAGATAGATGCCAATCCTTTGGAGGTCGTATTGGGATGAAGACCATCCGAGCTGATTTGAAAATGTTAAAATCTCTTGTAGAAAAAGATAAAATCAATCTTAAAGTCATTCACCTAGTACGGGATCCCAGAGGAACCGCTAATTCACGCCGTACTTATTATGGAGATAGGAGGGTAAAACAGCAGAAAATGTCTCGGAAGGGAATGTCTCTATCAAATGTGTCTCCAAAGTTTTCCTTAAAAAGCTTAGGGCTACTAGAAGAGCACCCATATTATCGTGTTAATACCATTTTCAGGTATTGTAAATGGATGAGCGATAATATCCCACTGGCAAAGTCAAGACCCGCCTGGTTGGAGAATCGCTACATGCTTGTTCGCTATGAGGACTTGGCTCTAGATCCTGTCAGGGTTTCCAATGAAATCTATGCGTTTGTTGGTCTGACCATGCCTACTGAAATCCAGGAATGGGTGCTTAATAATACTAATGAGCACAATAGTCAGAACAATAGCAGGTTCGGTATGCAGAAGAACTCGAAGGAAGTCATGCAGAGTTGGCGCCACTCACTACCCTATGAAGAAGTAGTCCAAGTCCAGGAGATCTGCAGAACAGCCATGGTGCTTGGTGGGTACAGGGAAGTACAGAGTCCAGAGAAACTGATAGACATGTCGTTTGATACACTAGAAGAAACACCCATGGGATGGTGATCAGATTGTGTAGATTATCTCTTTGTAACAGCCACAGTGTTTGGTGGGTACAGGGAAGTACAGAGTCCAGAGGAACTGACAGATGTGCCATTTGATACACTAGAATGCTTCAAGGGATGGTGATAGGACTGATGATAGTCTGGGAGATCTGGAGAGCAAGTCATGGTGCTTGGTGTCTACATGGAGGGGAAGTACACAGATCTATGTATATTTTGATAAATTAGAAACACCAAATTCGATGGTGATAACACTTTAGATTGTCAGGAAGATTTGTGGAACAGCTACATGGTGCTTTGAGGGTATAGGGAAGTACATTGCCACGAGGTTCTGATAGACAATATCCTATGATATGGTAGAAGCCCTTATGAAATGGTGTTTATGTTTAACTGATATCTTGTAGTTATGGCTGATGTTGGTCTCATCTTCAATTTTTTCTATATTTTTTCACAGGTACATGTGTTGTTACACTGGCGTGTGCAATTGTAGAACATTTGAAAGTATTGTATGTTCATGTGCTAAATAAACTTTTCAACAATGCTTTTCTAGGGCTGCAAACAGTAGAATACAGTATGTTTTTACTAAATTTGTATTCTTTTTTTTTTAATGAGAGGAAGCAGTGTTCCTGTCCTGTTATTTTTTGGGGGGGAATTTTTTTTCAACCCCAATAAATTTCATGGAAACTTTGAAAACCAAGGCATCATTATTCAAAATGTCAAATTTCAAGTAAATGTAGGTATATACATGTAGAAAGGAGGAGAGTTTTAGGTTTACATTTTATGTCTATGTATGGGCATTATATTTCATCTTGGCTTGGACCAGGCATTTACAGTAGAATGTAAATGATAATGCAATATTTCTTACTATCGTCTATCAGAATTTTATTTTTTCACCACCAAGAGTATGTATATTTGTTAAGCAAAGTTGGCAGCTTTGCTTTTTCATGCCAGTGCTACATTTTTATTTTTATCTTTACATCTTTAAGCTGAATTTTTTTGCAGTCAAAGCATTCATGGACTCTATAAATAAGGGTTGAATATGCCAGTGACATGTACATGTCCTTACCGTAAATTTAAACCCCTCCCTGATTTACTTGAAATGTATTGCTTTTACTATGTTGATTATTCCGATTCATTTGCTTTTATTTTAAATTTATTTTAAATCACTTACAATGATATTTCATGCTGAACCCTGTGACTTGTCAGGGCCCCGTTTCATAAAACATGTTATCAATAACAATTGCATCAGGGCCCCGTTGCATAAAAGTTACAATTATGGTTGTCATTTATGGTAACTTCCATGGAAAGCTTGATTTTGATTGGCTGTTGAGCATTGTTACAATGGTAGTTACCATTGATGGCAAAGTTACCATAATAGTAACTTTTATTCAACGGGGCCCAGATCTATGACAAATGTGCTCTCAGCCAATCAAATGCTATGATTTCAGTAGCTTATAACAGTCATTGTGGCTTGTTATTGATAACAAACCACAATGAAACGGGGCCCAGATCCTGATTATGTAAGTCAGCTGTGAAATGAGGGATTTTTGCTGTAGGGCCCCCATGATTAGAAGGTTTCCAAATGATGAGTTATTTTAGGTACTGTATGACAGTTAGCTTAGTAGGAACCTTTTCATTACATTCTTTACTAATGAATTCAAAATCAATTTAATTTAATTCACTTTTTAGAAAAAAATCAAATAAGGTCAGATAAGACTATTCAGTAAGTTAGATGTTTAGATGACTCTGTAATCCTCTTATATTGATCAATAAAAACTTAATGGAAAAAAAAAAAAGTTAGATGTTTGTAGAATATAACATGATTAATGTGCTGTGTTAAGGCCTGCTGATATACAGTGAAACCTGCTTTTAACAAACCACCTGTAAGTATAGAAAGACATGTACATGTACAGCTCTGTCTTTAAAAAAAAACTGCATTTACTTGTTTCCCCTGATCAGAGATTCTCATTTAAACCTACAGTCCTTTATTAACTTTGCAGGTCTGTACTTAAAAACCATGTACATGTACTTACAACATGTATAAAGGCCAACTACTTACTATTAAGACCAAATTTTGTATCTTTATATATCGGTTTCACTCTACATGCAAATAATGTCAAAAGATGTATGTTTCCACTGTATATGCAGGCAGCATGAGCATGCTAAAATTGGACTATTCTGTCATAGGATTTATATGAATGATAATCGCAAGTAGTAAAGTGAGATTAAGTGTTAAAACTTTTAATGCATGTATAACATGAATGCATGTACAATGTGATCCATACTGTGATTGTAATGATTTGGGAGGAAATGGTATAATACTGTCACGTATTCAAGAAGAATTTGTTTTCATAGAAAATTTATTGCCAAAAGCCATCAATCAATATTTTTACATTATTAAAGTGTGTTTGTCAATTTCTGAGTTGTTTAAGTCAATGAAATAAATGAAAATAGCAATAGTTGGACATGATTTGATTATAGTACTTATGCCATCGGTAATGTATTAGAAAATGTGTTGAAAATGTATTGTAATTATAAATTTATTAAAAAATTAATGTAATTATTAAGCCCTGTTGTATAATTCTCAGTTGTTTTAATCAATGAAATAAATGCAAAATTGGACATGATTTGATTAAGATTAGCATTTTTCTACAGGTAATGAATGATGTGTGTTATAACTGTACCACCAATGTATTAGAATGTATTAGTACTTGACATTTCATGTACTATCAGTGTTCCTCAGCTACTAGAAATTTTGTTTGCAGAAAATAAAAGATATACAATGCATCCCCCTAAAAAGTTCACAGTTGGAAAAAGTCTCCCAAAATTAATATTTCAAAGCTTTATTTGTGTGAAATTTTTATACCTGTGGATGGCTTGGGGTCTCTTCTATCGAATGACATTAAAAAATCTGGCAATATTTTATACTTGAGTGAGCAAAAGCAACTTGTGAAAGGGTGCAAAATCCACACTTGACAAGAATTAGTACAATTTTGAGAACCGTTAAAAGTTGTCAGTTGGAAAAAGTCTCTCCAAATGAACATTTCAAAATATGTTCATGACATTTTTATACCTACGGATAGCTTAGGGTATTTCCTATCAAATGACACCGAAACATCTAACGATATTTCACGCTTGAGTGAGCAAAAGCTATTGTTTTGAAATGGTGCAAAATCCATGGTTGACAAAAATTTGGATTTGTTCTAGCTAGTAGCAGCAAATTTGAGAGTCTTGAAAAGACTAAGAAACTTTCATATTCTGATTATTAAAAGGCAATTTATGAAAGAATAGACCTTGTTTTCTGTATTTCCTGACATATCCTATCAAAACATTATGGTTGACTGAGAAAGCAAACTTTAAGATCTTGCCTCAACTAATATTTCCAAACACTCAATAAAGTAGTTAATTGCTCACTGAAGCATAGAAATATTGATGAGATACATAAGGACATACGGTGAAGGGAACCTGTTCTTTTATAAATTGTCTATTATTGATTCAAATATGTAAATTTCTAAGCCTTTTCAGGACTGATCTTTGCTGATACCAGCCAGAACAAATGCCAATTCTTGTCAAGTCTGGATTTTGCACCTTTTCTCAAAAGTGTCCTTTGCTCACTCGAGCGTAAAATATAGCCTGATCTTTAGACGTCATGTAATGGAAGAGACCCTTAGCTATCCACAGGTATGAAATTTGCTTCAAATATTTTGAAATATTTATTTGGGGAAACTTTTACCGACTGTTAACTTTTTTCTGGGACACACTGTATATTGATATTATCTGGAGGAATGGTGAAATGTTCACAATTTAAATTTCATTATTTGAGTCAACAAAATAGCTGCTCCTTTCTATTGGAAAGCTATAAAAGTGATGATAGATTTTTTTGTAAGTATATGAGAGTTACATGTAGGAATTCTTATAAATCTTTACATAAATACATAAATACAAATACATGTGGATCATGTAGTTTGTACTCTTAATAATTTATAATATGCGTGTGCTTAGTTCATTCGCATAAATTACTCTTCACAGGATGTTAGATCTAATATTCTATCCATGATATCCTGAGAATAAAACAGATACAAAAGTTACTTAAAGACAGAGATCTGGAAATTTGTGGTTTTCAAAATAAAGCTTTGTCCAAGGTTATATTGGGGAAGTGTATCTAGTTACACTTCCCTGGTTATATTAAGATCTCATGACCAGTTCTCCAATTTGATATTTCCATCCAGAAATTTCAATCTTCAAACATTCAACTTTTTTTTTCTTCTGATTACATTTTTTGGAATTGACTTGAGGATACTTGCTGTCAAGAGTGAGTTAACCTTTAAAATTTCATGAGTTAACCCTTCTAGATTTTGTGGGCAAACTTTACATAGGTTTTGTTCTTAGTTTTGAAATTACATTCCATGTCATGAATATACATGATGTCCAGTTAACTGTGCATTTGTTGGGGCCACAAAACATAGTTTGAGTTTGACTTATGTAAAATTTGACTTTGGAAGTGTAAATAACACATATTTTGCATAGTTTGGTAAAAAAAATTGATTTGATTTAAGGAAAGTTTGACTTATGTGACTTTGATTTATGCAAGGTTATATCGATTTAGATAATCTTATTAGTGATTTTCTCTCCACTACGTATGGTGGAAAGGAAAAAAGGTTTTCTACGGCACAAGATATGTGGATATCATGATTCACTCATGTACGTATTGTAAAACGTACCAATTTGTATGATTCATTTCCTCATGACCTCTGTGAAGTATTGGGTTCTCCTATACATGTTACTATGTCTTTGTTTTATTGTTTTACACAGTATTAGAAACATGTTTCTTTATTTTTCTTTGTTTTTTATGAGTGAAATGATAGTGTAAAAGGGAAAATTTGTACTTGATATATCTCTTTGATTTTATGCTATGCTATGCATTCTTGAATTGTGGTAATGATAAAGAAGTATATATACAAAACAAGAATCACAGAATCCAATATAATGTAAACTGAATCGTAAAGTGTGTCAATCACCTGAAAAATAATAAATTTAGAAAAAGAAATTAGAAAGTATAAATTTAAAATCAACCTCAAAGGAGTATGAAGGAAATAAAGGATAACATGAAGATGAGCGCGCAAAACCAAACTCAGAGTTGGGTTCTGCACGAGCCCTTACCTTGGCCAGCGCTTATGGGTGTGTCGAGTAGTCTACTCACGAATCGCTTTTATGCTTACAGAGAGTGTAATTAAACTTGCAATATCTCTTTATAGAAGTAATATTTGAAGCCAATATTTTAAATATACATGTAGTATAGCAACATGGAACTCTAACATACAGAGCAAAGTATTTTTTGTGATTAGTAGCCTTTAATAAATATCAAGGTGGTAGAGGTATATCAATATACATTCTTTCTGCTACATATACCATATATGTATTGTGTATTGATCTGTGACTGCTTTTCAGCATGTTATGTAGTGTTTATTATTAATGCAATTTTCAGCAGGCTTTTTTAATTTAGGTCATGTAATTTGCGATTACTTCAAAATACTTCATTCTAGATGTATCATAGTCAAGTGGTTTAAAGGTAAAGTTGAGTTCTGGTCACGGGATTACATTGTGAAAGAAACTGTCTTAAAGCAATTGGGAAAGGTTGATTATACAGCACATAAGAATTGGTGTATGCTGTAGATTTTAGAATCACCGGAATGACAAGAAATTGACATGCACTGCACACAGAAATGTGTTTATGGGACTACACACACATGTTTAGCTGGAACATTTCAGCTGTTTCTTGTCATATTTTGAATGTGAGGGCATTTGAAGAGCAATCCTTTTCAGGGGACATTTCTACTATGATAATCTTCCAAACTGACATAAAGAAAATGAGAAAGCTTACAAATTATTTTTCACCTTTCCCAGAACTCAAGCTTCTCTTTAAACACTTGATTGGTGATGCAAAGGTCGTGCGTCATATGCGAATGAGGCTGTAATGTCATACATGTATTGTTTTTTTCGGCAAACATCTTTTTGGTGGAGATCTTTGTCTCTTCTATGACACATGCCCCAGTGACAGTTGAACCAGTGGTCAATTTCCTACACTAGACAAATTCCTATCTTCAAACATGAATCAACCACTATACCTCACCCTTGCCCTAACCCTAACCCTAATTTTAAACCCAATTGCAACCCTAACTATATATAAATCTTTGGTGCAATAGAGCCCAGAGCGAGTGTTCCTGGAGCAGGTCATTGTTTAAGAAAGTTCATCAGATTGTTCATGATTCAGAAAGTGAGTCTGAAATACACACATGTGTTATCTTTGTAGATTTGTATTTCCTATTGATATTATTATAACATGACAAGGTGATCTCCCTGTACCATAGATTGTATGTGAGAAGCTAAAACAATCAGCCATTTTAAGTGAAAAAAATGAACAGAAATGTATTTAAATTTGTATTACAAAACTTATAAAACTATAAGTACATGCACCCTGTATGTATTTCTGCTTTCCATTATTGATGATACTGTATTTGACACTATAAACTGTGGTATTTTGATACATACATGCATGTATTTTAGTTTAAAAAATGTATATACATATATACAAATATACTTGACAGACATTGTGCACTTGTTTGTGGTGTTCTGTATGAGGATTGGGAAGGGAGGGGGAGAGAGAGATAGAGTGAGTGGGAGAGAGAGAGAGAGAGAGAGAGAGAGGGGGGGGGGTAGGGGATCGGAAGAGAGAGAGAGAGAAAGATGATAAGAGTACATTGCTGTGTGATAGTGACATTTGTCTAACATGAGATATGAACAGAATGATGGGCAGAGTCTGGGATGTAAGATTGTCAAAAATGTGTTTTAGGCGTGGTCCTCACAGTCAAGGGTCCTGTCAACGTCCTTAGATTTTTCTTATAAATACATGTCTTCAGTGGAGGGTATATAGATCGATATTATAATAGTTTGTGTATGGAAGAGAGAGAGAGAGAGAGAAGGTGGGGTGGAGAAGTGAAAGATGGGGATAATGTTTTGAAGTGGCCCAAGGAGAAATTGATACCCCCCCCCCTCCCCCACCCACCATAGAAAAGATATTGACTTTCAGTCGCTATGAAGAAATTATTATTAAGGTCGATTTTAATAAAGTCGCTCTTAAAACCTCACAAATAATGGATAATTTCTCACTTGGTCGCAAAGCGATGTTATGCATAGCTTTGATGCAAACCTGAAGCCAAGTGGAAATTTGGGGCACTATGGAGCCAAACGACGATATGAACATCATTCTTAGATTATTGAAATCAAACCTGAAATATTTTTAAACATATTATGCAAATCGATAGCTTATAAAGAAGGAATAATATAAGTAAGTCAAAATCTTTCACTCAAAATTAAATGAGGTCAAAAATTTTGCAAATGTTTTGATCGTTCGCATCTCTCGCTAGCAAATACATTGTTAATGACACAATTATTGACAAAAATATAGAAATAAGAAGTAAATAAAAATCGTGATTTAGAAGTTATGATGAGATGGACTAAAGGAACATTATGTCACACCCACCTGATGCTAATTAGGGAAAGGAAACGTGATTTCATTGCTGGATCACCGTTGGCTCGGAAGTTTTGCCCCCCACCCCTCCCCCGAAACCAAGTTCCAGATACTCCTCTGATTAAGAGAGAAACATCGAAGCCCGAAATTTGAACTCTGTTATAGAAGGATCAAATGTACATAAATACCCCCCCCCCCCCACGTCATATTTTTATGCGAAAAAAAGAAGATTCATTCTCAATTAACTCTGTTTTGAACTTGAAAAAGGCAAAATGTAGATTGTAAAACATCTCTATTACCCAAATTTACGGCATTCCAAGGACTTCGGAACGAATATCACAATGTTTACTCCTTCTCTCCAAGTCTTAGATTTTTTACCCCCCCCCCCCCCCCGAAAAACAAATCAGCCCTCATAACTGTTAACTATCCGGGTACCAGGGGTGTCGATCTGTGTTCATGATTGGGGGATGACCGTCAAGAGAGCGAAGCGACCGAGCGGGGGGAGGGTGTGGGAGGGAGGTATCCCATCTCCCACACCAGGGACTTTTTCAAAAATCTTTCTATAAAACTTGCCTTTTAGGGCATCCCAAAATGGTTTTCTGAATTTTCTTCGATATTTTCGCATTTAAATTATGGAATTTCTTATTTCCTTACTTCTAATCATTAAAGATTGTGATGGTGTTTCAAGATCACAAGATCAAACATAATGAGTTTGGATAATTATTAGTTTTAAGTTAATGTATCATAATTCTTATTTATTTTCTTCAAAAATATTGGGGGGGGGGGGGGAGGGGGGGATCGACACCCATGCCGGGTACGCGGAAAGAACGCAGGGAATTTGAAAAAGGGACCCCCCTTTTTTTTCTCCGGAAATTGCAGGAAATTTGGAAGAGTTAGAGGCCTTTAAGAGGCAGGGGCGGCAGTTTCTTTTTATGACCTAGGGACGTGACATTTGCTTCTAAGCGGGGAAGAGAACATCCCCGCCATCCTTCCCGAATAAGAAGATTCCGCATTTTAAATTAGAATAACTTTACATGCTATCGACGGACTTGGTAAATCTTATTTATTGTTTTGCGAGAGCGCTTTTTTTATGTTTGTTTTTTGTTTCGTGTTGTTTTGTTTTTAGTTTGGAACTTGGCATTTAGAGTCTTTATAACGCATGTAAAATCAAAGTCTTAACTCAATATATTACATGTGGATTTAGGCGGGGGGGGGGGGGGGAGGGGACACATCCGGCGCAGGCCCCACTTGTGAAGTGAAGACCTTTTCCCTGCCCCTGCTTAATAGGGCCTTTCCACAAATTTTTTAAATCTAAATCATAATAGATTCTTTTTTGAGAGGAGATTGTTACTCATTTAATTGTATTTCATTTTCTCGGGGGAAGACCCTCTTAACAATTTCCAGAGAAAGACGTTTCGCCTTCTTCCCTCAGAGGCAACCTGCATTAATTTTCTTCAAGTGCTCAGTAGTCATTTGAATTAATTGCTCTCACACAATGGAATCTCTGCCTTTGCAGTACCTACGGCTTACATATTTTCTGCAATATTTTTCAGCTAGAGTATTATGCAAGGGGCGTAGCGACTGAGAGCCGAAGGATTTTAATTTTTGATTAGTGACATTTTGTATTCTAGAGCACTTCAAAGTCTGTCATTGCGTTGTAGCCTTTATTTATCATTTGCCATACATTTCTTCTTGTTTTTTGGGGTTTTTTGGTTTTTTTTTTTGGGGGGGGGAACTTTTTTTTTTTTTTTTTTTTTTGGGGGGGGGGGAGGACCCCCTGAAAATTTTCCAGTGGACGTGTCCTTCCTGGAATCACTGTCCCTGTGAGCACGTTGAGGATTGGGCTGATGAACTGGGTTGGGAAGGGGGAGGGCTGCAGCTCCCACTTTCTTGAGTAGACATGTTTTATGATGCTTATGAATTAGAAGAATAATGTGCTCGTTCGCATGCTCAGCGCCCCCCCCCCCCCCCCCCCCCCCCAATTTAAAAAGAAGCTTGCTACCTCTTTGATGGTTATCGAATATCAAGACCGAACGAAAGGAATCTGCAATTTTACAAATGTAATGTTTCTTACACTAGATGGCGCTATAAAAGATAAACAAGGAGCTACACGTGAGTGAGGTTGAGGCGAGGGAGCCAGCTAGCTGCGCCTGCATATAGTGCATTGACGATACGATATCGACGTGACGGCCGCATCGGCAACATCTATATCTAGCTCTGACTTTGCCGCGGGGAAGATGAAGTTGTTTGATACTGTCTTATTGGAGTTTGAACAGGACATCTAAACAAAATTTATGTATTGATGATTTACTTAATACATACAGAGCACAGTCGCCCAAGTCCAAGATTTCTTCCAACACACGAATGGACTGGATATCTACTGTGAATTAAGATTAAGTTTAACGATAATTCTACGTAGACATTTTGGGGTTTGATCTTTGACTCTGCCGGTGTTTGGATGGACGTCGACCGCTGTGCCTATGCCGACAGGGCCCCGTACTCGCTAACAACAGACTGCCCACTTTTAGTCCCTTCTGACTCTTCTACACCTACACGTTAGATACTGGAAAGGTGAAGTGACGTGAGACAGCTCGAGTCTAAAGCGAGGAGGGTCTTTTCCTCAGTTTTGTCAGGTAACTGCAGATCATATTTTATCATAATTAATGTTACTATCAGTATCAGGCCTGTTATCACCAGCAAGACAACCTAAATCTCCTCCCCACCACCCGACCACCAACATGACCACCCGTACTCATCCATCAATAATCATTATCATCATCATCATCATCATCATCATCATTACAATCGATCACCCCATCATGACTCAGTATCATCATCATGACCATGATCATCTTCATCACCATTATCAATGTCAGTGTCATCATCATCATCATCATCATCATTATCATCATCGTCATCATCTTAAGCTTGAACATCCTATTCTTCTCTGTTGATTACCTCTGTTTACTGGAGAACTACAATCCCAAATGCTTGCAGAAGGAACAACTAAATACTCTGTATAATTAAGTGGTTATTTTCGCGGTGGTTTTATTTTCGCGAGTCGGTCCTCGCAAAAATTTCCACTTCAATATATGGCTATTTATAGTAACAAAAACATCACAAAAATCGCGAAATTAAACCCTCGCGAATTTCCCTACCTAGTCCAAAAACGCAAAAATATCTGTACGCGAAAAAAACAGCTTATACATGTACAGTAATGCATCGGACTGTTACTAGTGATGGTGTGCAGCAGCTTGGTTTACAAAGCGTTGTCAAATGTGATGTATGTCAAGAATGAATTGTAAGGTAACTGGATGAAAGTCAGGGAACTGGTACAAGACATTATTGATGACACCAAGAAGGATAAATCTGATTCTAGCTGGATGGGTGTCTGCATCTGTGAACATTGTTATCACTGTTCGGGCATTCTTTGGAAAGTGCTCAAGAAGATTGTCTCTCATAATATCTGCATAGGCTTTACATTCACTGATAAGGTGACAAACAATTTCTGCAGGTGCATGACAAGCAGGGCACAGCTTGGATCTGATCATGATCATCTATCATGGATCATCATGACCATGATAATCATCATTTTCATTTTCATCATCACTATCATCATTATCATCATTATCATTATCATCATCATCACCACCACCACCACCATCTTCACCATCACCATCATCACCACTTCTTCAGTGACATTTTCACATACTCATTGAGTCTGCAGTTTGAATTGAAGTTATTTATTTCTTTTTAAGGCCAAATCTGAGGAATATATGCATACATTATTTTCATTGGTTATTTAAGAAGAAGATTGTGGAAACACAAATTGTTACTTTTTAGAGCTTACACTACATGTAGTTGGGACATCTTTGACATGTTAATTTTATCAGTGATAGTATGGAAATAAATTAGAATTGAATTACATGATTATGCAATGTGCTGAGATTTTGCGAAAATCAGAATTAAATTCAAATCGAATATTGGAAATTAAACTCTTCATGACTGGTCATGGCTGTAATAGGAATTGATAGTTGATCAAATTCAATTTCTTTAGGATAATATATACATGTATCCACTTCTCCTTAGAAATGTCTTGTAAGCCTACCATTCATAATTTTCTTCCTCATCAGGCGTTGTCATCTACATGTATTCATCTACACTGTACACAGAAAAATCCATCTGTTTGGAGTTTTTTAAAAACATTTTTTGACTTTTGAGGCTCTCCTCCAAGGGATTCTGTGAAGCCAGACGTAGTCTCAGCGGAGCATATCCCAGATTGAAATAGACTGATGTTTTGGTCTAATATTCATCGACCTTTCAGTGGATAGGTTACATGTAGTTGTTCATAATATTCCAGCCAGGCACTAAAGTCTGTAGCAAATTGCCACCCTCCACCCAGGTATCAGTAGATACCTAATAATGCTTGAGAGCTGCATGTGATCTCTTAGCTCTAAGGAAGAAATATCAAAAGGAAAAAATAATGGAGAACAAAACGACGTAGCACACCTTCAAACATTGCAGGTTCGCCCTTATAATTTGGTTTTAACAAAAGGAGGGGGAAAAATGACCCAGTGAAAGTTTGAGAAAAATACAACAAAATATTAGAAAATTATAAATTTTCATTTTTTTTCCTTTCAATCAAACACAAAATTGACAACTTTGACCTACCATTTGAGTAGCTCTCCTATTTGCTATATGTAGTTATAATTTCACAAATTTCCATTTTCATGCTTGATGAGGAAACCAGTTTTTTAAATGGCAGTTTGTAAAAACATCCAGTATCTAGAAATCAGGTATTTAATGAAATATTTTCTTCTAAAAAACTGGAAATTTATTAAACTTTTCAGTACAGCACAAATGGGAGAGGTGCTAGAAATGTATATCACAGAGTTTCTTATTTGTGTTTGATTGAAATACATGTAGGACTTTAAAAATCCACAATTTTCTAATTATTGGATTTTCACTGATCTTGGTCTCTTTCATGTATTTTTTTCCCTTTAACATAACTTATTTTCAGGGTGGATGTTCCCTTTAAACATGTTGAAAATGTTGACATAAACAGGTTGACATATCTGATGTTTCTGACTTCAAAAGTTTGTCCATACCTTACGATTGGGCAACACTGAGGACTAACAAGAAATCAGTGACTGTGTAATACACTATACACTGTATATGCGTGTAAACATACATGTATGAGCTTTCTAAGAATACACCCCTTAAAAAAGGTATTTTACATGAGTTACAGTTATATGACAATGAAATCACACGGGGGGGGGGGGGGGGGGGGGGGGATGTCTAATTGAGACCTGTACATCATCCGCGTAAATTGCTTTCTGAAAAGCACTCTAAACAGGGTTGTAGTAGGAGTAGTTTTGATACCCTAAACAGGGAAGCCCGTCTAACAAGACTAATAAGACTAACATCTCTGATTTTTATACCCTTAACGGCGATATTTGAGGATTACAACATCATCATAGATCTTTTTTTAGCGAAAAGGGAACTGTAAAAGAAATTTAACCTAATTTGGAACACATTACCGAACTATACCCCCCCCCCCCTTTCTGCGGATCTTCTTTCTATCACCTGTGAATTTGATAGTTTTTCTTGATTTTTGCTGTTTTTGATGCTACTTGTAAACGCATAACCTGGGTAACGCGCCTAATGCTGAAAAAGTACCCTTTTTTATCCGTTTTTTTTGTATACAGAGATGTACAGGCCTCAATGAGACATGCCCCCCTGGGTAAAATCACTAAAAAAGGAAAAAATTTACTCATAAATCATTTGGTTGACTAATTAAAGACTGAATCAGTTTGTTTGGAGGACTTTACTAGTATTGCTTGTATCCTTGATCATTTTTGATGTGCCATAATCATGGACCAACTCAGGCCTGAGGCTCATTTGTGTCAAGAATAGTTGAACGGAAGTCACTGAAAATTAATTCTCAGGAAAATATGCCAACTGAAAACCACAATCCTGCATTTGACAAAGACCTTATTGTTAGCCTTCGTCCACTCACGATTCAATCATCAAATAGGCTTCTAACGACAATATGTCTCTTTAACTCGCAAATGGAAGTGCTGGGTAACACAACACTGTTTTTGTTGCATATTTGATTTTTGAGAAATATTTGGCAACAATGGGATTGTGAAAGGCAATGACATGAAATCCTCGCCTTTATGACTCGCTGTGTCTGTTTGGCGACGATTATTTGCGTCCGATAAAACCTGCCTCATTTGCGATATTTAATAAAGCGTGGACAGAGTTCTTTGGCCAAAAGCCGCAAGTGACTCTTTGTTAGCCAAGGGTCTACTTTGGAAATAAAATGTACACAAGTTTTGCAATACTTCTGGACAAGCGAGTATTTGTTCTCCTGAGAAGACTTTGATATTGCCGTTTACCCTGGATTTGTACGAACCATTTTTCACTTGAGGAAGAGGCCACTGTTAGGCTGAAGTTGTAGGCCTATGTGTATGAATGACTTTTGCTTTTAATCTTCATAACTTAGTACTGATGCATAGTATGTTGATATCTGTAGTGTATGCATGTAGATATCTCTTGCTTTAATGGGAATAGTTGGATTATTCATATAAAATTTCTTTCTTGGTAAGTTCCATCATTTTCCTATAATTTCATTTTAAACATGTAAGCCTAAATAGTGCAATAAATTAGGTACGTGAATGAAAATCTGAAAGAATTAAGTTAAAGAGGCAGTAGGCAATAGGCATGTAGTAGGATTAAACTTCATAATGACTATCAGTGTGCTCTTCTGGTATTTCTGGCGTGATTCATATATTGTTGACAAGTATTTTTACAAAATGTATCTCATAAAGTTTTGAATCGGCCTAAATAACAGTTGAAAAATGTTCAGAAGTGATGAGCATTTTGCTTGTACACTGTACACTGTAGGTCTTGAAAGCAACCAAATAACCTGGGTATCAAATATTCATGTAAGCTTTGAAGAAAATAGAATCTCAATTCTTCACAAGATTCATATAGTAAATGAAGTCTATCTACATTTGTGTCTACATGTACATTTAGAAGTGATACCAGTCTTTTCAATACTCTGATGTGTAAAAGAATTTTATTGAATCTCATATCTGAGCCTGATCGGTAAAGAGTAGGCATTTTGTCCGTCTGTGACATTGAATATTTTATGGATTATAATTTTAGTAGAAGACCATGGCAACCAAATTCTATCAAATTCCAACTCTTTCAGCGATGCCCTTCACAATGAAACATAAAATAGCTCACTGCAATGAAATATTTATTTTCTACAGGTCTTCAAACTTTCAAAATTTATCAAATGTCCGTCCGTGATTTACATGTACCAGGCTCATTGACAGAACACACTTTGTTCCACAAAGTTATATCTATGTATATTAGCACCTAGAAATGTTACCAATCTATAACCTGTCAATGCTCTGAAGAACAAAATCTGGACAAATATCATGCTTAGTTCCAGCAACAGTTTATTTGCAAATATCAATGCTCTGATGTACATATGTATAAAAGAATTCTGTAGAATCTGATCTCCACAAAACAAGCCCAGTAGCATATAAATGTATATAGATTATATCTACATTAGCACCCAGAAGTGTTACCTGTCAATGCTCTAATGTATTTACTCATACACCATGCATGATTGAATTCATAAAGTATTCAGTTTCCTGGTGGGCCAAGGCTCATCAAGCATGAAATATTTTATTTCAAGCAGTTTGCCGACAATAAAATGTTCAAATGGCGTAACAAACTTTTCTTTTTCATCTGTTTGTTTATTTCCGCTTGATTGATAAATTTGTTTCTGTCAGAAAACTGGAATACTCTTCCAATGGAATGATACAGCGCAACAGTCAGCAATTTCTTTTTTGCATTTAAGTATGCCTACTATTTTTTTTCTAATGCACATTATGATGGAACTTTCACAAAATGAACAGCCCTTCCTTACCAATGGAGTATTTCACTTAAAATTTTTGTTTTTCATTTTGAATATATCTGTTGAACTTAATCACAAGGACTTGTAAGAATTCGACAATTATTCATATAAGTTTGCATTCTTGCAGGTATCAACCATATGACATGGTCAAAGTTGTCATTCACCTGTATTAAAATGTATACATACACAGGCGCGGATCCAGGATTTCTTAGGGGGGGGGCCCAAATTTCAAATCATGTGAGCTACATATTGCTACAATAATGGTGACAAATGGTGTATCTGACGCTCGATCTCGGGGGGGGGGGGGGGGGTGCAAAAGCATATAAAGGGCTTTCACTCCCGCCGGAAGAACATTCTGAAATTTTTAAAGTCCAAACAGATCATATTATAATGACTAAAGTTTCTAAATTCCAAAAGAAAATATTTACAATTTGACACCTATGATTTCGAGGGGCTACTTATTCATCTTTTGTTCGGTAATAACTAACGTCTGTTTCTGATGGTGTCATTATGGTCATGTACGCTAACTTCCTCGAAATCCGCCCTAAACACTGAGTTTCGTGAATCCTTATTAGCATGCGGCTCTTGCAGGAAGCCAGGAGCCGTACTAAGGGCTCATTACTGTGGCAAATCATTACTCCTCGGTGACAGTCGGCGAAGATATCAAACAGTTATGTATCTGAAAAGACTGAAATGGCATATACTGTAAATCAAATTTCAAAAGGAACAGCACTAATATTTTTTGTGCAAACCAGTCATTAATTGTCGTACGAGATAATAAAGACAATATCGGACACGGTAATGGTATTATGATTCAAAAAATAGACTTTATTGATATGCTCTATATGCATGATATCTATTAAGGAAATCGCACCTGAAATTGCATCATGTGCACTATAAGTTTCAAACGCTTTCTTTCATACAGTAAAAGTACGAAAAAGTTCCACAAGCTGGTATGCATACTATTACACAAGATGTAATAAAACAATAAGTGTAATTATAATGATACACTTACATGCCAAAGCATGATCATTATTGCGTTTCTTTGTGCCTGTAAAAGAATAATACTAATATAATATCCATGCAAAATTTTACTGTTAACATGAATATTTTGAAGAAATGTTAAAATTTGATTTTCCACTATATTGTTGAAAATAGGTGGAAATATCATCTCCCCTTTTCTTTCCTTCTCTTTATTTTATTTCCTTCTCTCTCTTTTCTTTCGATCCCTTTCCCGTCTCTCTCTCTCTCTCTCTCTATCGTTTTGGTGGGGGGGGGGGGGGGGGGGGGGAAGGCCCGATTTTTTCCCCTTATAGAAATATCTTTATCAAATATTGCTTTTGACTTTGCAATACTTTATAAACACATTAATAACAACAAAATACTGCACATAATACAATTAACAAACAAACCATTTTAATTATACAGCACATATAGCAAAACTAGTTTACAGCAAAATTATGTTCACCCATCTGTTATCAAATGAGATGAAATTGTTATTCTTAAATTTTAACATATAGATATTCAGAATGGTAATGCCTTTGATAAGCATTTAAATTACTTTGATAGTAAGCTTTTTAAAAAAAAAATTTCCAGGAAACTTACATTCCTTCTGTTCTTTTCTTTTCTTATTCCTCCGAGTTTTCCTTCCCTTTATATCCTCTTTTTTTCTTTCCCTTTCACCCTGCTGTGTTTTTTCTTTTTTTCCCTTGGAGATGGGGAGATGAGACAACGTGGGAGCAAGGCTCTTTTGGCCTCCGGCCTCCGGCCTCCTTCCCCCTTCCCCCTTTTCCTTTTTCTTCTCCCTCTTTTTCCCCTTTCTCTCATCTATCCCTTTTCCTTCCTTCTCCCTTTTTTTTATGGAGGGGGGGGGGGGGGTGGAAGGCCCTTTTGGCGCCTGGCATCCTTCTTCCCATTTTCATTTTGTTTTCCTATTTTTTCCTTTTCTCTCTTCTCCCCCTTTCCCTTCTTTTCCTTCTCTCTTTCCCTCTTTGTTCTTTCTAATTTCCTTCCTGCTCCCTCTCTTCCTCTCTCTCTCTTTGCGAGGGGGGGGGGGGGGAGGGGAAGCAACAGGCCCCCTTTGCAAGGGGGCCTGGGAGGCAAGACCCTTTCGGTCAATGGACTCTCCCCCCTTTTTCTTCCTCTTTCAATTCATTTTTTTTCTTTTCCCATTCTCTCCTCTTTCCCTTCCCCTTCCTTCCCTCTTTTTGGCCGGGGAGGGGGAGGGGGAGGGGGAGAGGCAAGGTCCTTTCAGTCCCCCGGCCTCCGCGCTTCTTCCTCTTTTAATTTTTTCTTCCTTTTTCACTTTTCTCCCCTCCCTCCCTTTCCCTTCTTTTCCTTCTCTCTTTCCCTCTTTTTTCTTCTTTCTACTTTCCTTCCTGCTCTCTCTCTCTTTTTATGGGGGGGGGGGGGAGGCAACAGGCAACACTACACCCTGGGAGGTAAGGCCCTTTCGGCCCCGGACTCCTTCCACTTTTTTGCATTCTTTTTTCTCTCCCCCCTTCCTTTACTCTTTTTGGGCGGGGGGGGGGGGGGGGGGGGGGGGGGGGGGAGGCAAGTCCCTTTCGGCCCCGGCCTCTTTCTTCCCCTTTTCAAATTTTCTTCTTCTTCTTCTTCTTCTTTTCCTTTTCTCTCTTCTCTCCCTTTCCCTTCTTTTCCTTCTCTCTTTCTCTCTTTCCCTCTTTTTTTTTTTTGCCGGGGGGGGGGGGGGGGGGGGGGGGCCCGCTGCCCCCCGGGAACCGCGCCTGTACATACATATACATACATATTGGTATTTATATAGTGCCATTCCATAAAAACATGCTCAAGGCGCTTTACAATAAGAAAAAAATGAAACAAAGTAATTATTTTGCTCTCCAAGTGCACACAACCAAATTTTGAAAAAAGATCCCAGAAAGTTTTATGAAAAATAAGCTATATAAGTGAAAAATAATACCAATTCTCAATAAGTTTGATAGGAATTTTGTACTACAGTATGAATAAATTAAAAATCACAGATATTATTGTATAGAGACTGAGTAAATCAAAGGAATTCCAAATCAATGTCATCACTCATCACCCAATATTTTCATGCTCACATAACATTTGGGAACAATTTTTTTTTGCTCTGCATATACACAAAATTGTTACTTCTATTTCAGATTTTTGAAAAAAAATGATCAGTGTTCATGGCTTCATTTTGATTTTAGAAATGATAAAGCTGCAATATTTACAAAGATCTAATGGCCTGAGTAATATCAAGGATCTGAGGTCCACTACAATACCCTGCAGTTCTCAGCGTAATACTCTGATTGTACCTACTATTTTCATAAACGATTTCATTCTGATCAAGTTTCAGGCCAATTTCAAAGAGGGTTTCCATCGGGGAACAGACACTATTCATTCTGGAATGTTACCTTAAACTAAAATAAGCTTTACCAAACTAGTCCTTTTGTACCATAATCCTGGCTGAAAAGAATTAGGAATTGTAATCTTGTAACTTTTAGAGTATCAGCTTTCTATCTTATCTGGATCTTATAAAGAGATGTAATTGATTTGAATTGATTGCAACTTAAAATTAATTGCAACTCCTATCTCTTAAATACACAATTGTGATTGATTTGAATCAATTGCAAGTCTTTATAAGATGGGGCCCTGCAGTTTGCTATTTGTTGATGTTTATTTATAGGAAGGATTAATATTTATGTTTAGCAGATGCCTTTTTCACTAGCTTAATTTAAATGAAATTTCAATTGATAATTCTTTGGCAAATTATCCTACTCAAAGATAATCTTTAGTTCTATAGCATAAAGAAATAGAATGCTACTTGTTGAATATGTTGTGATATTTTTGTTCCATTTCTATTAAAAAAGTACAGAATGTATAATACATAATGTATTTTGATGTTCCACCAATGATTTCCAGTGAATCAGTGAATTTTAGTGTAAATATTTGAAAGAAACACCAAATCAAGGTTTGGTTGTCTATCTCTATTGTCTAGTACTATGACTCACTCCTAACTTCCATTAGTATTATTAGGCCTACATATCCTTCGATCAACTTTAGTGATGCCTCACTGATTTTTATTACGTACAACATGTAGTTATTCATTACATGTGTAATGTTAACATTACAAATTAAAAAGTTCTCTGAATAAAGCAATGGATAGGATTCAAGTCATAAGTTTTGACAAATGTTATTGTTTGCTTGATACCTCATGAATTCTTGAAATACCTTTAATATCTCTTACTTTGCTAGCACAATACGAGCAGTGTGTTTGAATTCACTTGACTGTAACCACACCTGATCATGTGGTAGTGTGAAATAGTTGGTGTGATTATAAAGAGAAAGGTGTTTATAGAGTGTTTATTGATTGCTGCAGGCTTGAAAGTATCAATCTCCATTACATGCTCAACTGAGCCGGCATTATGCCCTCAAATTCCCATTCAAAGGCAGGTTAATAGAAAATCAATATCTTTGAACTGGTGGGTCCCAAAACCAAAAGTGTTACTCTACGCCGCTGGCGATCTCCTTTGCTTTGTTCATTTTCTGTGACTTTTTTCAGACAGTAAGTGATCCTGTTCATGGGATTCCATACATGTGTGAACAATTGTAATCTTTTGTTATCTTATCATTATAGAAATGTAATATACAGCATTGGGAAAGTTGAAGCAGTCAAAATTAAGGCCCCCATTTTCTCATTTTGGATATGTTCGGCTATCTGCATGAATGGCTTGGTCTGGAATGCCTACACATTAGGAAATCAGGCCTCTCAATTTAAAAATAAAAATAAATTTTTGTGATATATATAATGAGTCAAAACAAATAAAACCAAACAGCAACATGCTTTGCAATTTTTTATTTCTCTTTTTTATTAAATGGTGGGAATATCCCCATAGAATAGGGAAGAACTTCCTGATGTTATCAATGAGAAAAAAGGAAAATTGGCAGCTTTTATGATTAATTTTGGCAAATTGAAGAAGCAAGGACTGAAATTTGACAAAAACTTATAGTCTGCTTTTATGTCTATGAATGAATTGAAGGCAATGGAATGGAGATAATAGTGTGTCCACTTAGTGGTCAGTTTATCAGTTTAAGCGAAGATCTAGTGATTAAATGGGATAAATGCATTCTTGTATAGTGAGTGTATGGGAGGAGAAGGTCAGAGCTTGGCAATAAAACTTTAAAATGAACTCTGAAAGAGGAAGCAATCTTTTAAATAACCCATTGTTAAGTGAAATTAATCTTTAGATATATGATCTACATAGTAGTGTAAAGGTATCATTAGTTGAGACTTGGCCACCAACCATTGCGATAAGGAAAGCTAGGGAGGATAACAAAACACAAGGAATACTGTAAAATCTGAAACTTTGGCATGCATTTCAGACATGTATAGGTGTACATGTATTCACCAATTTTGCTATTGGTTAAGATTCATAATAGTTTCGTGCTGCAAAATAATTAAATTACAGCTGACACAACACTGAATATTTGTGATTTGTAAAGTTCCTTTTTATTAATTTGCTGTTGTATAATCGGCGACCGTTTTATGTCACAAAATTTCATGGTTTTACAGTAAGGTCATTTTCATACAAGCCCTTTTACTTTTAGCCTGTAAGTGTACATGTACATGTGGTATATCTTGCGATTTCTCACTGCAAAACCATTTATAATACTGCTTCTTTGCATGATACATGTAAATCATATCTCATAATCTTACAAAGGGGTTGTTCATACACATTGCACTGTATGATGGCATAGATCTACCAAGAACCAAGCTCTTCCAAGAACCAATAAACCAAGCATGGTGAAACACCTCATGCTGATTTCTTTTCATTCATCTCTAATATATTTGTCCATTTTGTTTATCTTCACAGATGAGTCAGCTGAGAGGGCTGTAAAGACAAACAATTAAGACTGGTCAGAAATCCCAAGTTGATCATCATGGTCATTCACTGACCATCTCACTCATCGGTAAGTTTGTAGATAGTTCTGTGATAATTTCAATCAACATGCATTATGCCCATGCATTGGCCATCTCTCTCACAGACTGGTAAAGTTTGTCAATAGAACTGTAAGCTATGTTTGTGTAGGCCTATACACACAGACTGTGGCTTGATCTTTTGGAGTGTAATTGTGTAGTTCAAGTCAAGCTTAGCCATATATCGCCATGGAGAAATAGCAGGTGAGAAAAACTTCACTTTCTTGTTAAAACTAGCTGTGGTGATTGGCATCATATTTGCCATCATTTGTAAAGTTTTCACAAGGTGCGTAGTGTAGCATGTAGGGCACTAATGGAGATTTAAAGGGTGCATTTATACTTTCAATTTTCAGGCCAGAATGACCCTTTTGTTATGTGTTTAGTTCAAAACACGGTTGCATTCACAGTCATTTTCGTATAATCGCTGATTTGAAACACCGATGTAAAACTCACAAAAAGGTGCGTTTTGAATCATCCTTCTCCAAAAACATGGTTTCTTGGGAAGCATAAATGCTTTCATATGACTATAAATGCTTAGCATGTGCAGTGAGGTTTGTGAAACCAGCTGCGGAGCCTGAATTCGCCTGGAGAAAAGAAGTACATGTATAAACAGTAGCCCGTGAAACTGCGTTTTAGATGAGCGTTTCAAAATGCTCATTCTGCCTTCGCAAAGAAAGTATAAACGCACCCATATTCGGATGAAGCCTCCTAAGAGTATTGGAGCATATTACTGGAACAAGTCATACATGAACATGTATGTAATAACCAGATACTTTAGTTTCATGTGACTGTAAATTTTGGTAAAAACATCTTATCTTTTAAAGGTCTCATTGTTTTATACCAAAAGCATTTTAGATTTGATTTTTGAGTTGTAATTGTTGTGTATGGAACAAAGATTACTAATGAGGTTATGAGCTATTGAAGTTATAAGGGGTTTAAAAAAGTGGACAAAAGTGTCATGTCCATTACGCACAAGCCGTCGTGTCTGTTAAGCAACATTTTAGCTCTGACAAGGAAAAGTGCAGTCTAATCATTTCATGAACTATATTTTTTGTTTAGAGTATAAGCTTCTGTTAACACCTTAGTAAGACTCATTGAACTCCAAAACTCAAAGATATTTCAAAATATTGACAGGAATGAAAAATCCTTTTTCAAAACTGCATTTGATTAATTTGACAATGTTATTCATACATATACATGTATATCCCCATTGTATTTATGTTGTTTATGTATATTTCAATATATTTCAATACATTTCAATATTGCTTCTTTTTCTCAATTTCTTGTACTCTGTATTACTGTCATTAAATCTTTCTGTAATTACATTGTACAGTGTATACAGTGCCATAATGGAAATGGCGCTTTTTAAATACTCAATATTACTATTATTATTATGTTCCTTATGGTTACAAAGAGTCCATTTTCTCTTTAACTATTCAGTGGAATTCTGTTACATTTGATGTGTATATATATACCTGATACTCCTGGTCAAATGTGTCTGATTCACTTGCTGAAATATGTTTTAGGATTTTTGATTTTGCTTAAAATGGTCGTCTTAACTAACCCCCAAAATAGGTTTGAACGCCATGTCTGTTAAGCTGGAATTGCCCAAGTATATTCTTCACGTACTTGTATTTAACAGGGAGATTGGAGTCCCTGGTTGTAATATAATGTCATATTTGACCTAAATTATATACTTCCAACTCCATGGTTACATAAAAATGACAGCAATTTATCAAAAACAAACAATGCATTTATTCCCTGCTACTATATCTAGTAGCAATCAAGATTAAATTTAGAGTAAATGTGCATGAGAGATTGCACGTAGTGGTGTAACCATGTGACTACATTCAGTGATTATAAACTGGAATTTAGACTTTGCATTGCCCCTAGAGAGATTTAAATATTATTAACTTTATTGCACTTTCTTATCATAATTGTCGTCATATTTCTATCAAGTGTTTCCATGCTTTCTTTAGTATGTTATGGATAACTATTTGCAGGGCTCCATAAACTTTTTCACAGGGGCCTGAATTTAAATTTCTATGGCCTATGGCACATGGTATATGGCACGTGCCTTGTTGGAATGAAAAAAAAAAATTTAAAAAATGGGGGTCCGGAGTTCAAATTTGGGGGCCCATATGGCCTGAAGCCCTGTGAGTGCCGAGCCCTGGTATTACTACATTGTATTAGTAAACAGCAGCAAAGTCATTTTCAACCAGTGATAATTTTAATCAATTTTGTTATCTTGTATATGAGAATTCAGTACAATCATGGACCCTACCAACACAAATTCTGACCAGTATTTGGTTTGACCATGCAGTTTGATGTGGTCAATTGTCAACCGCAGAACAACTTTTTGGGAACCACAAACTGACCTTTCTCAGGCTCTCGGTGTAGAGAAACTACATGTGCAGATATCAGGCTACACCCTCTCTCCCTCTCTCCCTCTATAATCTACTACATGCATACATGTATGAGATCAGACTCCAATGTGCATTATGATATCCAGGATTCTCTAGCGGGGGGGGGGGGGGGGGGGGGTGCACAAGTTTGAAATTCTCTAACAGTAACATTTAACAAGCAATTCTGACAAAAAGCGATCTTATTTTGGGAGTCCTTCTTTACCTCCAATTCTATTAGGTGCTTTTGTTTTTATTTGAAATGACTTCCCCATGAGGGAGGGGGCACAATTTGGGAGGACGTTACCATTATGTACATGTATTTGCTTGGGGTGGGGGGGGGGGGGGGAATGGGCAGAGGAGCATATGACCTCTAGTACCACATTTAGTATACTATGCTACCATGTACATGTAGGCCTACCGGGGCCTACCAGTACTTGAACAAGAGTAGAAAGAGCAACAATTTGAATGTACATGTATCGCAGGCCTATTTTGGTCAAGTTTTGTAAAAAGAAGACACCCTTTTCTTCAAAAGTAAATTGTTAATTCAAATGATAATTAGAGAAAACGTACATGGATAGCATTTTGATTGATAACTGTTTGAATTAGAGAGAGTCTGAAAACTCAGGGAAAAGACTTGTATATACATGTACATGTGCAGTAGAGTATGGGGAAAGGGGGACAGGCATCCCTTATATCAAACAATCTCCCTTTTATCTAGCCCAAAGTCCATACAATCTCATCATGTTTGTTTGGGATACATGTACATGTACATCATGACCTGATTGATTTTAGAGCTACTATTAATTGTCAGTACATGTCACTCCTGTGCATTCTGTGGCTGGCAGTACCACCTACTGTATGTGCACGGAATATTATAGGAATATTATTTGGATATGACAAGACTTCATTTATTCCTGGATTTTGCCGACATACGTGTATGCACAGGGCAGTCAGAGTTGTTAAATCATAACTTTTGCCTACATGTAAGTAATGTGCAATGACAGTGACAAGACAACATTACTTTTTGTGAATAACATTCCTTTGGAGAACTGGGCATTGTTTCACAAACTAGTCATTAAGTACAAGTTCGCCGACATCCCATTGAAACACATTTATTAAAATTAACACATGTTCAAAGGGATGTTGCCAAACTTGCACTTATGATGACAGGTTCATGAAACTATATGCCCTGAGTACTGGTATCCTTTCTTATCAGTGTTGCTGGACTGATGTTGAAATGAAAAATTAAACTTTGTTGATCAATTCGGTCAAATTGATTTGAAACATTTTAGGAGGCCTAAAGGAAATAAAATAGTGGTGGAAATTGAACACCATGGGAAAGTGCATTAGTCTCTTGTTAATGGGCTTGAGAGAGAAATACATTCTTACAAGCAACTTTCTGAGTTAGTTGATAGACAGCAAAGACAAAAGATCTATGAAAGTGGCAAGTGATTTTACTCTGGAAAGCTTTTTAACGCTTTCATGACAGGAATTATTTAAGGGTTATCACATTTTGTTCTTCAAATTGGCAGCAATATTATTTTTCTAACAGTGCTACATGGTTCTAATAAGGTGTAATGTCTTTGAAAACAATATACATGGTGAGGAATTTTGTCAGAAAGTTGAAAAAGTTGTCAATTTCAATAAAAAAAACAATGATTTTGAATCCCTCTATCAGTTGCCAATTTAAGGATTTTAAAGCTTATTCTTATTTCTAAAATTCCTGGCATCAAACATAATCAGAAATTTTTGCTCTTTCTACTCATGCATCTGTATATTTTTTAGAGCTCTGAATCAAAAGTTATTGAGCCAAACCACAAAACGTGGTCAGTTGTCTTGAAAGGGTTAATGAGCTTAGAAAATAAAGCATTTGTATGGAGGAACTCTATATACCACATTGTCTGTTTGGAGCTAGAAGGGCATTAACTCTGTGTTAAAGTATAGAAATAATGCCTTTCTGGCTCCAAACAGAGGTTAGATATTATGGAAAATTTAGAAAGAAGAGCTCTCCCCTAGATACAAATTTAAGCTTGCGGCAAGCTCGTAATAAGCGTGTTTTTTATAAAATAAGCTTGCGGCAAGCTTTAAACAAGTTAAGAAAATGATGACAAGCTTACCACAAGCTTGCGACGAGCTTGCCTTAAGCTTGCAGGAAAAGTGGAAAGCTTGCAATCAGCTTGCAGGAAAAGTGGCAAGCTTGCAGGAAAATTGGCCAGCTAGCTAGACAACAGCGAAAAAAGGAGTTATTTTTTCACACTATACATGTAAATGATATAGTTTTATACATCTAAAACAATTCATAGATTCCTGACTCTTCAGTTTTTAATTTTTTAGTTTAGAACTTATTTGGTTATGGGAAGCCATTGTACATAAAACATTGCATGGTTTCAATTCATTTTTATTTGAGAATTGACTGTTTGGTCATGGGAAGATGTACTTGTATAAACTATTTCATGAAACTTTTACTCACTTTATGACTTTTCTTTCTATATATTATTCTTTGTTAGATGATGATCGATGTTGGCTGAGACACAAGAGATAGTTGCACATAAGGAGATTTGCCAGGAATGGTTGGTAAGTACATATTTGAAGTCATTTAAAGGGAAATTCAACTTTAATGGAAATTCATCGTTTATGGCAAGTTGTTCTGAAAGAAAGCAGAAAAATCAGAAAAGTAGGTTGGTAAAAGTTTGAAAGAAATCGGACAAGCAATCGGACGAGAGAGAGAGTTATGAATTTTTGAAAGTTGCAATCACTATATTACATGTATGTACATGTACATATTGTACATATGGGAATTTCAAATTGGCCGAATTGGTAATGTCACTGCAATGTAGCGGCAAACAACTCTCCCATTTGCTCCAACACACAAAATGACTAAAATGTCAATTTTTCAAAATGTATTACTAGGCATGATTTTTTTTTTTTAAAGAAGCCATGTCAGTATGCCATCTTTATTTATATTTAGAGTACTGCCCCGAGGGAAAAGATGCTTAGGAGAAAAACAGAAATAATTAAATGACATTATAGTCTACGAAAAGCGGGAGAGTTGACCGGGAATCCGTCCGTCACAATCGACTGACCAAATTGCCAATTTGAGATTCCCATCTAGATTTAATGATCTCATTTTTCAAACATTCATATAACTTTCTTAATCTTTGTCTGATTTCTTTCAAACTTTTAGTATTCCGTTTCTCTTATTTTTCTGCTTTAACACAAATCAACTTATTACAAAGGTCGGATTGGCCATTAAAATTACTCTTTCATATCCGACATATTTGCTTTGGTGACAATTGCTCCAGACTTTATATCTTCACAGATATAAGTTCAGTGTTAGGTTTAGGATAAGGGTTAGGGATAGGTATAGTGTTTGGTCCAATCTTGATGTTGAGAATTTGGTTAACTAGCGTATGTAGGATATTGACCACGAACCGTCACAGAAAGTTTTTGCTGGAGCATGTGTCGTACAACCAATGTTATCCCTCAGCCTCTCCACAAAACTGACTCCAAACCGACTCCAAACCAACTGATTCTTGGTCATTCAAGGGTAACGTAATGTTTTATTCGGTCTGCTGTCGGTCCGGTGTCGGTCTCGTTAATGTGACTGATGTATAACCAGGTTTCAAAACTAAGAGGTGCCTGGGACACATGGGACCCCCAAATGAAGGTCCAGAGCCCCAGAATTTCAAAATTTCACCATAGAGCTCGATCCATACTTACCCTTAAATTTAAATCAGGATCCCCACTGATAAAATTGAGTGTGGAACCCTGGTATAATTATGAGTATGACCCCATTCTCATTACTGAGATATATGTAACGCACTCTAGCAAGCGCTAGATCGCGCCATCTCTCAGGTGAGAATGCGATGATGTCGTTTCGGCGCGACGACATCATTTCGGTGTGATCCACGGAGGTCCACGGCGATCCCAAACTGGACCACCTCTAGGGGGAGGTCCACGAGAGAGAGCGCGATCTACATGTAGAGCGTGCCTATTCACAGTTTACAGTGCAGAGTGTGCCAAGATAGATCGTGCTACCCTCTGCAGGTGTGATCCCGCGGCGTGCCAGTGGACCTCCCTGGCGCGCACCATGGGCCGCTCCACAGTAGCGCGATCCACTTTCCAATCTCGTAATGAGAATGGGGTCTAAAACCAGGACTAATATTCATGTGTAAGTACATTTCGTCCCTTATGAAATAGAACCATACAGGCTTGGTGTTATCTCTCATTAGATATGACAACATTAATGTTCAAATTACATTTTTAAAATACATTATGTCACAGAGAATTTCAAATATTTTGGGCACACCTTTTACTAGCTGAGGTAGTTGGGTACTGTGGAGTCTTTTAATGTGCAATATCAGTGTAATGTAATTTGTTTCCGGTTTGACTTGACACTTCTGTCAGGAAACATCACATAGTTTTATGAAACATTAGATGTCAGTTTTGAAGAGTTTATCCTTAGCATACCAGGGGCTTACATTCCTGCATGTATTCGGAAATTGGCTTATATGAGCAAATTTCCAACAAATACACCATTCAAACATGATGCCTTATTTGTAGTGTTTTGAATTTACATGTAAGTATGTGAGTCAGCAGGGAGTGTAGCATGAGATTAAAGGTGTCATAGATCCATTACACTTGTCCCGAAACAAGAACAAAACTAAAAACAATAAAGCCATTGTGATGGACATGAATTATGACAGGCTATCTTCACCTCATAACTCCTTCTGTGCACCTAGTTTATGAACAAATAATACAACTTTTAGGAGTCTGATTTGGAGTTCCAATTCTTTGTTTTATTCTTCTAACAGGCATGATTATCTTTCATGTTAATGAATTTCACAATCTATAGCCACTGGTCACCTGATGAGAACTATTGTTGCGAAATCGCTCAGCGTAGTTTATGTGGAAAATGAATAGGAATTTTATGTGATAGGTCAGACTTCTCCGATATATGGTAATGAGCCTCCCTCTCCCATCTTATTGTCTTGGTTGAATTTTTTTCAGGACAGATTGTTCACCGATATTTTCTGAGAGCCATTCATTTTTGCTCCTTCGAGCTAGGTGACGTTAATTCAGAAGAATTCTGTGGTCAGTGTCCGTCGTGCTTCACTGACAGAATCCCACGCATTTTATTGGTCATGTGTGACCACCTTTATCATCATTATTACAGGTACATTATTATATATGCGCATACATTATCTTTATCGTTATCGGACAAATGTGACCAGCCCTTTACTCCTAAGACACAAAATTGAAATGCTTCGTTGGCATTGCTACCCATGCATGTCTTAAGAATGGATAAGAAGAGATAAGCTGCTAGAATAATTCAAGCTTTTAACTACTTTTTTTTTCAGAAAATCTTTCAGTCCACTAAGTCTCTTTGTGGTCCACTACATGTGGGCTAAACTGCTAAGAATGCATTATGCTTGCTGCTTAGAATTTTTTATTTCTTGGTGAAAGTTAATTAGGGGAATATGCAGGATAGTTGATCCCTTTAAACCTTGATGTCATCTTGAGTTCTTTGACTTGTACTCCCTGCTGTTCTCTAAACAGCAGCTTACCAGTGGTAAGCTAAGCTAGTCAGGGCCTACAAGGGGCATTTCCATTAGCGCACATTGCTATAATTGCCAACAAGCTTGAGCTTAAAATACAGTATTAGACCAATCAGTGTTTCTCAAACCAAAAGTCAGAGTGTGCATTTCCCCTGTTTCCATGAGTTTGCATGGAGTAATTCCTGCTCACTCAAGGAATGAACTTGAGCTCTGGAGCATATCATAGTCCAAGTGCATCTTCACTGGGAAATTAGCCCATTAGTTAGCCAAATAGTGGGTTATTTTGCAATCAAGCCCTCCGTGTAGTTTGCTTCAATAGGATAGTAGCTTGAGCTAATAGCCTACCCATATGCAAGGATGAAATAGTGCGCTATTTTCGCTAACAAGCCCTAATCTGCCTGGGATAATAGCATGGTAGGTCCATGATAATAGCATGGGCTAATATCAAAGTGCCAGGATGAATAGCCCACTATTTTGGTCTTCTTAGCTTGAGCTACAGTATAGTTGTGTTCAGGTTTATTTCCTCAGATTAGAATTAGCAGGTTATTTTGAAAACTTGGGCTAATGAGGATGTGCCTCGTCATTCCTCCAGGTTGCTATCCAGCAGTGGTGAGCCAGTCAACCTGCTGTGTCTGCTTGGTTGCTTCCAATTCTTTCTTTTATGAGTGTTCTGGTTTAAACAGGCCAACAAGTGATGGAATCTTTGCAGAATAATAAACCACTTGTGGTATTGATATAAGCCCAGAATCTAGCTAGATAATGATGTCAGGTTTGCAAAGTTTTTACAGGCAACGAAAAGCCACGTCGTAATTACAATTTGCGCATGTGCAGATAAAGGTCACGTGTACCGATTACAATTCACCTCTTTACGCTGTCATTATGTGTGCACCACGATGCGAGCACCTGCAGTATGATTTCCCCGTTAAACAAGTGGCGCGTCCACCAAAACAAATGCGTGTGCACGTACAAATTAGGGTCATTTCAGGGTCATTAGTACCATACGTACTAATTACAAACTGGCTTATTTGTGGAATTTTAGCAGAATAGCGATAATAATGTAGGCCTGGAATCTAGCCAATTGATATTATTTTACAGAGAAAAAGTCAAAGACCTTGTGTTGAAAACAGTCAACATTCAAATCCTTTTTATCTCAAAGTTAATGTATTGAGGATATTTGTAAATAACTGAAATGGGAATTATTCCACAACTATAAAATGTTGATGTTATGGCTTATTTCAGTAGCTTTTTGTTGATCTGAACACAGCTTCTTGAAACTGTTTCATGCAAACATTGGAAAATGCTATCTGATTGTTCAGCTGTTACAGTGCATACAATGTATGAAGTCTCTACGTGTATATATTCCAGTCTACCTGTATTGCTATTCGTAGTATATGAATAAACAATAAATGTGCCTATTTTTGTGTCAGAGGTGTGGGGTTAAAGATCATTTCAGGTTACAATATTGTGATGACTTCTTTTGTAAACAATTTGTCATAGAAATATAAGGAAATCGCAAACTGACTGTAATTTATATATTATTACAATAATTTATGGCTACGGAGTTGTAAAAAGGTATATCATGGAATATTTTCACTTTTGAGCTTAAAGTTCCAACCTTTGAAATGGAGGAAAAAGAATATTTTTTCATAGTAAGGCCTGTATCAAAAAATATATTTCCCTTTCTTTTCTTTCCTTGGATGTTAATGTAGGTTCATGTCTTAGACTAGATAGGTGTATATTTTTGTTACATGTAAACGTAATTCATAAATATAGGCCTATTTGTAAATACAACAATGAGATTGTGATAATGATAATCATGTGTGTTTCATAATTCTAATAAGGGGAATGAATAATTGTTGTGAAACAGTGCATGACTTGATGTGAAATGGAAGGTGTATCGGTGTTAGAAGCAACACCCATTGATGTCAGGTGTTTAGAGTGCCATCTGATGCTCTCTAGCACCATTGAGATGTGACTACATCATGATGATGATAAAACAGGTTTCAGGGCTGAGGAAAAAGTAAAGTACATGTAGGAGTAGTGTTTGGCAAATATGTCATTTTGTAGTCAATTAGATATGTCCCAATGCTCAAAATACATGGAGATACATGTAAAGTGAATTTGCCCAGGGCTGGATGTACTGAAAAAGCCCCTGTGAATGAATTTACGAGGGCAGGCTCTGTTTTGAAAAAAATAGGAAAATGTCGCAAACTTGAGACCTACATGGAAAACCATTTGAGTGCATTTGATTTGTGCAGCGTGATGATAATTATAATGATTGAATAAATGATCTGTTACTAATAAAATGTGTTGCTTGTTGTTATGATCACTGATTAAAGAATGAAGTCATTAATAGAAGTGGATAATGCTCAAAGTAGAGCCCCAGGAGACCTGGAAAGAGCAAAAAAAACTTTTACTATGGGGGCTGATTTTTAGGGGAATCTTTTTTAAAAGAGCCCCCAGAAAAATAAAAATAATTTGAGCCACCAAATAGGGAGAGGATATTACCTCTATCATACAGTCATCATATTAATTAGAAAACATAAATAAATATTGCATTCTGGAAAACACAAAGAACTGTGAATGCTAGCTTTAAGATGTTCTTTGTTCTTTACAAATTATAAAGATGATTTTTATTTGATCAGGGTGAGTGCTAATCCATATCATTCAGGATCATGTATCTACCATAGAAGCAATTGGTACTCATGGGATGGATAGAAGGCACTCAACGCACTGTAATTTGATGTAGTTTTATTGATGTACTGAGGAACTGCAGCATCTTGTGACTGTTATGGTTCGAAGCTCAGCCTATCAGTTCACAAAAACATAATACCTGCACACACTACAACATTTAAAGGGCAATCCAACCTTTGTAATAATTTGATTTAGAAAAATCAGAGAAGCAGATTGGTGAAAGTTTGAACGAAATCGGACAAGAAGAAAGTAATGAGCTTAAAAAGGTTGTCACTATGCATTTGGGAGTTTCAAATTGGCCCTATCAGTACTTTCCCATTTGCTGTAACATACAAAATGACTAAAATTTCAATTTTTCAAAGTGTATAACTCAGGATCTTTTTCTTTTTGGAGGACCTACATTATAACAATATGCTATCTACATTTGAGTACTGCCTCCAGGGAAAAGGCACTCAGGAGAAAAGTGGAATTTAATGTATGACAAATACTTCACAATCGATTCAACAAATTTCCAATTTGAGATTTGCATAGATGTAGTGATCTCATTTTTCAAACATTTATAACTTTCTAATTCTTTGTTCGATTTCTTTCAAACTTTCACCATCCTGTTATTCTCTTTTTCCTCCTTTTCCACAAATCAGCTTTTAACAAAGGTTGGATGAACTATAGAGCAGTGGATGGAATGGACCATGTAAATTAGAGAACTTTGCATTTTAATCCATGTGAGAAAGAAAACATGTAAGGCTTACATAAGGAGTTCAGGCCCCCATTCGCTCACGTGTTAACTCGAAAGTAATAAAAAAAAATCATATTTTGAAAACGTTGGGATGGAATTCATATAATGCTCAGAGTAGAGATGAAATATAAAAATCTGAATGAGGTACCTTATTAGGGCATTTTCCCAGCTATAACAAAATTTATGAAGGCTGAAACGTGGCTAAACATAACTCTCGCCAACTTGCATCCTGAAACAGTGGAAATACACTGAGATAATATAAACCCTTTAAAAGCACACAAAGGCAAGCTTACTTCAGCCTATAGGGGTAAACTATTTTGCCTTCTTAAAATTTACATAGACCTCTGATTTGATTTTCTGTAAATTTTCTTTAATCAATTTTTATTACATTAACTTTGCTCTGCCTCACAAGAATGCATTGCAAGCAGATGAATTACTTATTTCCATAGGGAATGCCTCTTAATTGTGCATTTGAATAGAGTTCAGATATTTTTTTCTTTTTAAATAATCATAAGTAGAAATATGTTTCTATCCTGTATTATGTCTATTTATCATACTTTGATATCATAATAGCATTACCAGAGATAGAAGGCCTGCCATTATTAGTCCACGTTTTCAAAATATAGCCTGCTAATTCTCATCCCGGGATCACAGCTACCTCAAGCTAATTCGTAGTGGAGATGCAGATAGCGGGCTATTTCACCCTAATTGTCCTTGGAATATTGGCTCAAACTTTTATCCCAAGCAAACTTGGGCTTATTCGCAAAATAGCCCGCCTTTGGCTAATTCATATGTGGAGATCATCGATCTCTACCACATGGATATAGCATCGTACGCACGCTCTATGCGAGCTGTTGATATGTATGGCCACACAACCAAAATTAGGAGCCCTACACTCGAACCCAGTACATGGGACATCCTCTGCTGTGTGCGATTCCAGTGTAGTCCTGTTCGAAATATACATTATTTGATTTTTTCGTTTAAAAAAGACATTATACTGATTGTCACATTAAATTGCCTTTAGAATTTGTAAGGATACACTTGTTTTGCCTAATTTTGCAGTTAATTCATGGAAAAGACTTCATAGTGCTGAATTTTTTTATTCTTAAAATGCAGAAAATTCTATTGAAACGGTACAGCGAGGGTGTTTTTCTGCGAGCCCAAACATAGCGACCGATCGCATCAAATGACGAGGGCGTTGCTTTATCCACTGTGGTAGAGATCGATAGTGAAGATGCACACAGGCTATGATATGCTCTCAAGCTTGAGCTCATTCTTTGAGCAAGCGGGGATTGCCTGATTTAGGCTATTGAAGGAGAACATGGAACTTCATACCTTAACTCTTTTTCTTGAGAAACGTGGATCAGTTAACCCTTTCAAGACAATTGACCACATTTTGTGGTTTGGCTCAATAACTTTTGATTCAGAGCTCTAAAAAATATACCAGATCTGCACACACTATGTCCATTTTTGTTCCATGACAATATTTCATTTGATGCCAGGAATTTAAAAACAAGAATAAGCTTTAAAATCCTTAAATTGGCAACACATTGAGAGGTTCAAAATCATTGTTTTTTATCAAAATTGGCAATTTTTTCAACCTTTCGACAAATTTCCTAACCATGTATATTGTTTTCAAAGACATTACACCTTATTAGAACCTTGTAAGCACTAAAAGAAAAATATTGTTGTTGCCAATTTCAAGAACAAAATGTGATCAATTTAGCCCTTAAATAATTCCTGTCATGAAAGGATCAGTTAAGGGCAAGTCCAGGGTATTATTATTATTATTAATTTTGAACCCTTATTCCATTTTCAGAATTTCAGATCCTATTTCATTTTTTCAGAATTACGAACCTTCTGCAAAAATGAGAGCCCCCTCTAGAGAGACAGTGAACTTGGTAATGTATGGTACACAGAATAGACCTTGGACTTGCCCTCTAATATTTCAAGCTCATGCATGCTGATATAGGCTAATGAGGACAGGCCTTGAGAGAGCTTGTCCTCTTGGGATTAGCTGCTGGAATGCTTCCACCTGTCTCTGTTTTTTATCAGTCTGTCTTGATACATCTCCTGGACTTGAAGAACACTAATCGTGTCTTGGGAACCGAAGCCAATCAAGCCATACTTCTCATGAAATGCAACTGCTCTCTTGATTCTCTCCTTCATCCTTTGAAAATAGTGAAGATGTAGAAAAGTGATTTTGTGTTGAAAATGTGTTTTAGCAATATGGAACTCTGCCCATTCCTGGCAGTGAGAAACTGATAATTTACATGTATTTATTTATTGCAAGAAAATAATCCACTTCTCCTCGGTCCCCTTATAAAAATATACTTTTCTTGTCCATGGCTAATCCTAAACAATACAAGGTATTACTCCTAATTTATGAGTTTAAAAAATGAAAGGTTCAGGTAAAGAAAATATTCAGGTAGTGTGGTAAGAGAAAGTTGTCTCTTTTATATTTTGTTGTTTTGTAAACATATTTCACAAACACACTGGGGAGGGGGAGTTAATTTTTGAGGGAAATTTGTCACCATGTGTTTTGATGTCACAAATGCTTTGGATGGATATTTCATTGTAGCCTCAAAAATGTTTAAACAGTACCTTTAACACAAATGTAATCAAAGATGTCCTGATGCTGAGGCCTGGGTGGAATATCAATCTGGTATCATTCCATCTCAGGACCACTGAAGGTGGATGACCTCTCAAGAAGGTAACACTCATTGCCATGGTAACACCTTGGAGGATAGAGGATGTTGGATTAGAGAAGGAAAACAATGCCTGAGGATATATCCTTATGATACCCTAACCCAAGCTCTCAGAGCTAATGACCTAGTGGAACAGAGGGTCATTCCTGTTGCTATGCCAACAACATCAATGCAGGGAAAAGAGGAGAGGAGAGGATAGTAAAAAGGAGGGAGGGAGAGGGAAAGAAAGAGAGAGGGGGGCGGGGAGGGGAGAGGGAGGGAGAGAGAGAGAGAGAGAAAGCAAGAGAGAGCAAGACAGAGAGAGAGAGAGAGAGAGAGGGGGAGGGGAGAGGGAGAGAGAAGGGGGGGGGGGGGAGGGAGGGAGAGACGGGAAGGAGAAGGGGAGGGGGTTGGAGTGGGTGCTTAGGTTTAGGGTGAGGAGAAGGGTTATAAATGTTGAAGACATCATGAAAGAAAGTCAGTTTTGTCTAGAAATTTATTATTGAGAAAAAAAAAGAAGTAGAAAAAAAAAAGAAGTTAAGTGTAGTAGGAGATGAGATGGCTATATATCATTTATTATGAAGGAATGTTTATGAGATACTTAGAGCACTTCAGATATTGAGAATGTTTTCTCAAGTTTGAAACACCCACGGGATGAAACTAAACTGTAGCTGAAGAGGCTGTGTCATTCTGAAAGTTGACTGCTGTGACCTTTGTGCATGGTTCCGTTCTCACTGGTATTGTAGATGTATCTTTACCAGTTCATGACAGATATTCTTTTTAAATCTTCAGACTGTAATCAAACATATTGTTAGCCCATTGACTACTGAATTCTCTCATTCCCATAGGCTTAATACATGAAGCACCCAGTTTCTGTAGGTAATGGGTTAACAGTCTCTTGTTGAGTAATCAGATGATTTCTTAGAAGTTACCCTTCTGTTGTTGAAATGATTTGAAAAGAATAGAGATTATGTATTCTGCACTAGGTGTATACTAAATCATTGCAATAGGACATCACTTTCAAGTACATTGATACCTATCCAAAAACCTAGAAATGCTTGGTAGTTACTTCGGAAATTTGTCATTTCCAGATTTAAAAAAAATACTTGTTCCATAGAGTGATTCTTGCTATATAAGACTGATATTTTGTTCATGTTTTACAAGCTCCATGTTGGCTTGAGGGCAATTCCATGGTAATGGAAGGACATTCAGACACATATTACCAACTTTAAACCATAACTACAAATTTTTTTGTAATTATAGTAGAACATTTCAAACATCAGAGATGTAAGTATCATAATATTTTTTGATTTCCTTCCATTACCGACCTCATTGATATGCAAATTTCATTACTGCTTGGCAATAACAGATTTTTTTTTGGGTGAAAATCAAATGCAGTGGATCTAATCTTACACATCCGATGTTTGAAATGTTCTACCAATACAAAAAAAAAAAGAAAGAAATGTAGTTATGATTTGAAGTTGGTAAAATGTGTCTGAATGTCCTTCCGTTATCACGGAATTTCCCTTGAGCAATGGTAACAAGCTTCTTTACTCCATGATGATGGAGACATAATGTAGATTGATTTGACAGATTGAAACTATAAGTAGCATTTGTCATCCCTTCTCTCGTACTTGGTTTTCAACCAGATGGTCTTTATGAAACAAAGATCAATGAATAATAGATACCTAACTCGTCTGCTTGTTAAAGTCAATCATTTCAGTTTAGACCATAAAATCTCTTGTCAGATTTATGACTATATGCAATACACTCACAGTCATGTGAGTTCTTAAACGTGAAGTCCCAATTTGTCATGATGAGAGCTTCTCTGATCTAATGGAATGAGGTTAGGCACGTAAAATTTGCCAAATGTTATGTTTTGTTTATATAATTCCCTTGTAATCTACCAGATATTTAGTCAGTTTTCAGGAAAGAACTTAGACTGTTTATGATTCAGTCATTATTTATTTAGGATATTGGAATTTTCATTTATTTACAATTAACCTTAACTGAAATATATAATGCCTTTAAACTGCAATGTGTAAAGAAGATTATGTGTAGCAATGGTCATATAAATATGAAAGGTTTTATGTCTTCCTCTCCACAGGCCCTCTCCACCTCCTTTTTTGGGGGAAGAGAAGGCCAGGGCAGAGTAGGAAGTACCACTCATACACTTCCATAAA
Organism: Heliocidaris tuberculata; assembly: GCA_025618425.1. Lineage (NCBI taxonomy): Eukaryota > Metazoa > Echinodermata > Echinoidea > Camarodonta > Echinometridae > Heliocidaris > Heliocidaris tuberculata. Next base: position 10,171,316 of record CM046850.1, read on the forward strand.
GATTGGTGTGCTAGTATCAAATACATAATTAAATCAAATTTCCTTTCATTTACTTGTTCTTATCAGGGTCAAGTGGAAACATGGAAACGACTGCAAGCACACCCTCTCTGGTGCTGCTAGAGGAACTGATGGACAGTTCTGAAGCTGGGTCCCAGCTCAAGTCTTACCCATCTAGTCGGACCAGCTTACCCAGCTTATCACCTGATGGCAATGGCAGGTCCAAGTGGCCCCAGAGTCTCCTTCAAGATTTTCTGAGATCATCATCCAGGAGAGGCAGGAGGAGAGCAGAAGAAGAGATGCCAGATGCTCCACCTGTGACTAGGAGAATATGGTGTGACAGTGAGGAATGTCTGTTGGCTAGCCCCTTCATCAAGATCCAACAATTTCCGCAGAATGGACAGTGTCAGAATTGTGGTCAGGTGATGACGGATGTTGCCACCAACACAGAAATGGTAGAGGATACAAAACCCAAAGACGGTGATGCCAGTATTCCAGGTGATGTTCCTAGGGATACTGGCCAATCAGAGCCAAGAAATGAAGAAGCTATGACAAGGATTGTCTGTAGACCAAAGAAGAACCCTGCTATTAACAAAGTTTCATTTGATGAGAAGTCATCGAGGAGGAGAAGTCTTCCAACAGCTCTTGACTGGTGGTCTGATAAAGTACTAAAAAGACAAACTTCCAACATCAAAGATAATGTTCGAAAATCTTGGGGTCTAGATGAAAATAATTCACCACCTGTTGGACCACGTTCTGTCAGTGATCAGGCCATAAATGAAACTGTTATAGGTGCTTCCAGAACTAACATCAATGCAATAAAACAAGGCACTTCAAAATACAAAGCAAGCAGCCAATGGACTTTGAGTGATAATGGAGGATGGTTCAAAGCCAAGAAAGAACTCAAACCTGTTTCTAAATCAACTCCGAACCTATCATACCCTTCAACTAAAGTAGATAAGTTGGAGTCTGCCAGATTAGCAGCCTGGTGGGAGGAATCTCCATTTCCCGTCCGTTCTCAACGCTTCACATTCCGTTCTCATTCCAGTGGTCAGAAAGTAGTCCTGAGGAAAGGCCATAGTTCCTTTGAGGTTTCAGCCAAGGGTAAGAGAAGGCAGTCAACCAATCTTGCTGATCTTGAAGACTTGATGGGGGCTGTCTCAGGATCAGAAGAAGAAACTGAAACCGATGGTGAACACCACACATCTAAGGCATTCCTGTTACCATATCAGGCATTGCAAGAAGAGATGGATGCACGCTCAGGAAACTTCAATCAGTCCAATTCCAAATATCCAATCCCATCCATACAAATTGATTCATCCAAAGACCATAGAACTCCTCACAGATCATCCAGCAGCTTATTGTCTGACCATTTCACGCCAAAGACACCAGAAATACTGACCCAGTCAACACCGTACATTAATGGGTCTGTACCAGTCTCCAATGATTGGTCATTTTCATCACCTAGTCTAGAAAGTGTGATTCATTCCCAGTTTCTCAGGAACACTTCCGTTACCTCACTGCAACATCAACAACAAAAGCACCACACGAGCCTTCTGTCAGGGGAAGGATTAGGGACACCAAAAAGACTACAAAATGCCAGAAGGAGTGGTACCAAACCAAAGGATCTGCTTCGCCACTCCTGGGCTGGCAGACCTAACCCTCTTAGTACTTCTATGCTGAAGTTGGCCAAAGGTGAGAGGTCATCATGGATGGGTGTGGTCAGCGAGTTACCAGTCATACCTGAGGATAAGAGCAAAGAGAAGGTCAAAGAGCAGCTTGGATTCAAACGTAACAACTCGAATGCTTCATTCTGTGGGTCAGCAATGCAATACCAAGGGGTAAGTTCCTCTATATGTTACATCTTTATCAAATGCAGGTGTTTGTTACAGGGTGATTAGCCTTGATTAATGAAACATAAAATATCCAATTTGAATAAAAACAAAGAAATACTTTAGAAATTTTGATGTTGATTTTGTTGATATGACAAAAAAATCACTCAAAAATAATTCTTAAATTTTTAAATTTTCTGGCTAAAAAATTCATGCAAGTAAGAGATTTTGTATTTGAAATAATGCCTGCTATTAATCTACCAAAATAACCTGTTTCTTTTCTATAGGAGCAAATTTTAGGGGTATAACTAAAAACAAATCTGATTTTTTTTTTTTTTTTTTAACTATGATTTTTTTTCTTCTGACCCTGGTTTGTTTTGAATATTCAAATTATCCTTTTTAATAGACTTAGTTCTGCTCTTGGACTGGTGTTCATGGGATTCTTTTCCAGATTTTAAAAAAAGAATGATCCTTTGTGTATTTTTGATTTAAAAGTTACTAAAAGTGATGCAAATCTGGCATACATGTAGATGTAGTGTTATTATTTTGCCAGTATTTATCTTTTCAGGATTCTGAGCTTATATTTGTAATGCCAGAACTTTTGCAATTCCATACAAACTTGGACTCTTGCCTAAGTGTTACACTCAAGGTGGAATAAATCACATTCCTACTTTTGATTGATTACCGATAATGGAGCTTGAATTTTATTAGACTAACACTTCTTGCCTAACTGACCTGTCAAAAGTTTGTGATAAAATTAGCAGTTTTTTATAGATGACTTGTCCTCAAGTTGTTTGATCAACACAGCCTTATCTTTGTAAGATCAATTCAGTTGGTCTCGTTTCTCTCCTTCTCACATTTGTCACCAAAATGGGTTCTTTTATTGTCTTGAAAATGTGTTTTTGTTTGATTTTACTAACTTTGACTTGCTTCATTGGTTTTTGATTAGTGTGGCTTGCTACATGTCAAAAATAATTCTGGAGGTGATTTTCGAAATGAGAGTTTTAAGGCCCTGCTTTAGTTAGAAAGACACGCAGCAGTTTCAAATTTTGTATATTTGTCTGGTTTTTTTTTTAGTACAAGGAATCTGCATCAGCTGGATATTTGGTATTTAGAGGTATCTCCCATGTGCACTGTTGTGTTCTGTAAAATTAAAAAGATGCTGTGGTTGTTTATATCTTGGTCCCTAATTCCCAATAATTTTAAGTTACTCAAGTTATTGTTCCAATAATAATAATAATAATAATAATAATATAGCGCATTTTCCATACATGTATATATGTTCAAATCAATAAATGATTTGTATCTGTAGACTCTGAAACTATGTATGTAGCCCTATACAAATTTCTTATAAATTTTGATGTTGCTCTACAGTATGTCCTATTTGTGAATCAAGCAGCGATTTGTTTACCAGCTTTACTGTGGTCCATTCCAGTTCTCAAGAGGACTATTTACTCTTCAGATTCTGTTCTGATTATTATCTTGCATTGATAAATACTTAGCTTACAATTTGTCCCAGGTCATACCTATTCTGTGTATTATAGTTTTCAGTTTCTTTCATCAGTTGAACATTAAAGGGCAATCCAACGCTTTGTGAGGCCCCTGTTTTATGAATTACATCTTTTTTTTCATGAAGAATATTTATTTTACGGATCGTGTAATTTTTAAACTTTTCGCATTGATTTTTCAAAATGGGTTGTTTTTATAAAATGTGGTCCTGCAGGGGATTTTGTTTTCTAGAGTATGAGAAGGGTTAGATTCAGACTGGTAAGTGTTTAACTTCGATGAAAGAGTGTACCATTTCAAAGTCTTAAAAGTTCATTCTTAATTGGGATCAGGCACGTACATGTACAATGCATGTATGTTGATTTTTAATTGTTTAGTCCTACATGTACGCACTTTAATGCAGTGAACTAGAACTATAACTAGACTTCTATGTATTCTAATTTTCAATTTGATATTCCTCAGTTTGTAGGCCTATATATTAATATGAAACTTATCTAGTAATTGAACTCACAACAACAATGACCCCGTTCTCATTACAAGGGATAGCGCGCGCTAGATCGCGCCACCTTTAAGGTGAGAACGCGGCGACGTCGTTTCGGCGAGATCCACAGAGGTCCACGGCAATCCCACACCGGACCACTTCGGGGGGGGGGGGGGGGGGGGGGTGGGGGTGGTTCACGAGAGATAGTGTGATCTAGAGCGGGCCTATTAGCAGTTTAATGTGCAGAGAGTGCCAATGTGAACCCTCGGCGTGCCAGTCGACCTCCCTGGTTCGCCCCACGATAGCGCGATCCACTTTCTAATCTTGTAATGAGAACGGGGTCTTGGATGGGTATGCCACTTATACCCATGCTAAAGCTTTTTACTGAGCACTGAACAATACAGGCTTCTATGGTGTATCATAGACCACGGAGTTATCACAGCAGTGAAGCTCCTAGCATGGACCTACTAATGGAGCTGGGTTGTTATAAGGAGATGAGTTAGATAAGGTGACTTTTTCTAAAGTGGTTTTGAAGGGTTTTGTTTGTACAGTGTTGATCAAGAGACTCTCAGAGCAAGAAGTTCTGTGATAACTCCTTGCTCAGAGTAGGGGGTCTATCTCTAGCTCTCAGTCCAGGCTTTTTCATAAAATATTTACTTTCAACTCCAATATTTTAGAGGATCCAGGATCAAACAAGATCAAAAGTTAAGTTGCAACATCTCATTAATTTTCTTCTACCCATGTTCTTGAATTGTATTTCTTAATTTATAGAAATGAAATCGTGCTACTGAAGTGGTTTACATTGGACAAAGAAGACCACCTTCATGTACTAACATGCATTAATGATTTGATTGAGGATGTTTGTGTTTTTAGTCAGGTTCACACGGAGGGAGCTAAACTTAGTTCCAGAACCACAAGCGAGCTTGTAGTTAACCCCGAAACCACGAGCAGTGAGGGGGTCCTCTGTCATAATTTTGGACCGTGCGGACAGAATAAACTTTAAGTTTAGCAAACTTGTTGTTAACGATGACCTCTCTGTTCATGTTAATCCAGATTGTTGTTAGTGAGTTGTCGTTTCGTAAACTTAAAAGTTTTGCTAACTTAAAGTTTGGAAACCACAAGTCCCTTATGAACGTAGATATTGTAAGTTCCATGGCTAAACCTCCCTCCTTCATAGGTACCTAGCTGTGCTTGGTATAGGAGTACTGTGATATCTTCCATTCAGGTCAGGGTAGATATGACCTTACTGGATATCGAACAACAGTGCCATAGCATGGGTCCAGCCATTGAGGGGGCACTGGTGTCAAGAGGGGAGGGGCACCAGTCTCCCCAGGTAGATGAAATGCAAGATAATAGGGCCATTGAGTGAGATGGGGGATTGATTGTTTGGGAGGGGGTAATATCATCTTTTCACTTTGCCCTTCCCCTCTCTCATTCTTTCTCTTTCTCTCTCCCCCTTTTCCTACTTTTTTTTTGCTAATCAGTTTGGAGGGGGCTATACTCCCCTTGCTCCTTGTTGCTATGCTTCTGCAAAATAATCAGATTATTCTGATAGTCACAAGTGCACTTCAGGTTGATTAGAAGAAATGCAAATATTGTCTTTATCCATTTTGAAAATTAGTGACATGTATTAATTTCTTCAAATGTTGAGTTTTGGTGTCTGTGTTCTTATGAATTTGTTTTTAATCTAGATGTATGATAGATTGTGATAAGGGGTTGTTGAGTACTCATTTTGTATGTGAGCTTAACACTAAATATATTTGTTATAGTGTAAAAACTTTAGAATAGTTATGAAAAAAATAGTGCTGGGGGAAACGAAAATGAGCACTATGAAATTTTGATCCTCGGAGTTGGACATCTACATCAAGCTGTTGTTAAATTGGCTGGTTCTTCATAATTCATAGGTTAGACCCCTACCTACATGATTAACACCAAGTTGTATAGCAGCAGCTTATAATTGTACCTTCCAAGATTTTAAAATAGTATTACTGTAGGGTCTACAGAAGAGACAGTTCATAAGAATAGACCAAGCAGTAGGGGGTCAGGTAATGACCTGCATTTTTGCTTCTTTAGCACAAAACGTCATCCGGTTTTCCGAACATGCAGATTCTACAAGTTTCATCACAGGTTTCTTTATTATCCAAGTGGAAGTTCTTGTGGAAATTTGAATAACAATTAGTTGTTTTAGTCAAGGATGTCTTATGGATGGAAGCTGTGTGATTGAGAGCTTGATGGTTTAGTTAGCATGACTTCTAAACTAGGCCTGAGTCGAGTCGGCGCCCGACCGATGCAGCCGGTCACCGGTGCAATTTCATGCACACCGGCGGACTGATGAAATAAAGAAATACATAAGAAATTCACAGTGTCAAAGACTTTGAAAATTAACCAGTTTTAAGAACTAAATTTCCTTATTTATATTAAAACTTTCACATGATATTAAATTTCAATCCTTTAATCAACCAAGTGGGACTATGGAAATAAGATCACCAGCAAGATTTCTCAATTTTCTTGCTTGAATTTATCGGCCCGTATTATTTTTGAATTCTGTGTGAGCGCTGCTGGTACGATTCTGCGCCCCTTGCCCCGAGATGGCGCTAACTCCAGGCTAACTCTAGTGGAGTAATTACGAGTTGCAAACAAACAGATAAAAGATGGCAGCGCCCATACAGAGTGCAACAATATCGTAATGTTATGTACCGATAAATTCAAGCAAGAAAATTGAGAAATCCTGCTCGGTAATCTTATTTCCATAGTCCCACTTGGTTGATTAATGGTTTGAAATTTAATATCATGAGAAATTTCTAATATAGATAAGGGAATTTAGTTCTTAAACTGGTTGATTTTCAAAGTCTTTCATTAACACTGAATTTCTTTATGTATTTCTTTTTTTCAACGGTCTGCCGGTCTCCGCCGAAAAATCACCGGCGGGCACCGGTCAAAAAAAAAAACTGTTATGACTCAGGCCTATTCTAAACTATGGAAGCTTCTGAAAGAAGATATGGAAAGGATATAATAAAAGGCAGTTCCTTGAAGAACCCCATTTCATGATAAAAAGAAAGGTGCTTCCATGTCTCTGATTTTTTTTTTTTTGGTTGTAATTAGAAGGTAATGGAATGTCATGAATAGTATCAGTATTTCATACTCGGTTTGAATTTATACAGATCTTCATATTATTCCTTAAAATTTCAATCCATCATTGAAAATTATCATGTGGGACTTTGACTTCAAGAATCCCTTCTTAATGTAAATATCAGTAAAATTGCCCAAGACATTCACTGTTGAAAAATGAAAATCTTTATCTTGCTGGCTTGGAGAAATACGAAATCGGTTTTTCAGCTACCAAGGAAGACATTCTGTGTTATTTTCCAAGGGCATTCACTGTGATTTTTGTCCTGTTTTTACTCATTGTGAATGTACATTGTAAACAGCTCTATGATGAAGTGCAGAGATGCTCTTATATCTGTGATTCTTCCCTTGTGTATTAATTAGATGAAGTGACCTGGTAAGAGGCTAGCCAAGCATTTGAGGTGAGGTCAGTAGTTTCAATGGCTTCAGTGGTTTCGATGACTGTTTCTTGAAAGGGCATTTAAATAGTTTGGATGCCAAAGAAAGTGTAGAATTAGTAATAATACATGTATATTTTTGAGGGTTAAGTTTTATTTAGTTTGAGTTTTATTTCTTTAAAAATTAGCATCATTGTCATAATTATATGTGCATTGTTAATTCTTATTAGAGAGAGAGAGAGAGAGAGAGAGAGATAAGAGAAAGACAGAAAGAGAGAGAGAGGGAGGGAGAGAGAGAGAGAGAGAGAGAGAGAGAGAGAGAGAGAGAGAGAGAAAGAAAGAGAAGGGGGTTGCAGCTGTAGATCTCATTGGTTGAAAGTTGGGTTGTATTGTCATTTGCCAAGAGAGGGCACTATGCATATTCCGTTGTGCCCTGTGAAATTTAATAAGATGTATGTGTAACAGATAAGCAGTGGCAGACTCTTGTAGTTGACATTTATTCTCCAGGTTCACAGGAAATAGGAAAAAAGAAAGAAGTTTGGAAGAGAATGTTATTAAAACAACATGATTAAGACAGTGAATAAAGATAAAATGCCACAAAAAGTGAATAGAAGTAGTTAGAAAGAAATATATATTCTTGACAGAGAAAAAAACAGTGAAAGCAAGATAACAAAGCAGCGTGAAGAAAATGCATGCCCTAACTGGCAGTGATTGGTCTGTGTTGAAACTAGCAATATACATTCTTAACTAAATACAAGTATCTGGAACAACTTACAAGGGTTGAGTAACATACATGTACATGTACCTTGTTTCTCACAATCATGTAGGTTTGTTTACAATAAAAGAGATTCAATATTGAATTTCCTACTAAAAGTATATAGCTCCCTCTGCTGTCAGGTTTAGACCATGACACTTTGTTTGTCTTCATTTTAGTATGGCCACACCATTTCGATCAGGGGGCGGGCGAGTTTGTTCAATTGCTTTTCTCTAAAACTTGGATAGAAAACCCAATATTTACCTTATCGCTGAAAGACTATACATGTGCTTGTTTTCAAGTGAGTTAAAAATAGGCACAATGGCAGTGGAGATTGACTGCTAAAAATTCAAGGTTTCTCAGAATTGTATAAGAAAAGTACATGTAAGATACTGTATACCCTCAGCATATGTCTTAGAATGAGCTATACAGTTCGAACCCTTTCTTTGTTGTTGAAAGCAATACATTTCTGTCAGGATGACTTGCCTTGTTTCTCCCAACTAGAAGTAGAAAGTGTTTTGAGACGTACAGAACAAGTGACTCAATCTTTCATATTGAACAGTCGTGCCTTATTTTGACTTACCAATATCATATTTACACACAGAAAACGCCTGGTCATTTTCCATTTAAATTATTATCTGTCTATAATTGCATAAGTTCACCAGAAATTTGGTGATTTGATTAGAGAAGATGCACTTGAAATAATCAGGCAACTGGGTAAAAATACCAAATTTGTGTTGGCTACCGTTCAACCCGAAACTCTGGTAAAGTTTAACACTTTTTTACAAGTAGTTTTTTTTTAAATTGTTGATGAGTATATTTTATTTTGTTATGGACATATGTACGCTTATTTATGTATTGTTGTTCAGTTGTAAATGCTCCTTCTTTTCTCTATCTGACCCCCTTCTATAGGAAATGAAGAATAGTTGAGAGATCAATACTTTGTCTGATGGGGCATTAAGATAATTGTTATCTGCCTCCCTTTGTCACAGTTGTATTTCTTGTATCTCCAGCCAACCATTAATTGACTACTGATCGATGTGAAAGGGTTCCATACTGACTGGTCAGGCTTTGGCCAACCGTGAATGGACTTAATATGATCAATGTTAAATGAGGCTCATCCTTGTAGCCTTCAGTCTTTACTCCTATATGTTCAAAGAAAAAAAAAAATCTTAATGAGATTGAGACGAAACCAGATTGGATTTTCACTTATGTTTCTGTACTATGTTTGTATGTATATTGGCTATACATATGCTTATCAATTCCAAATATTTGGGGAGCCCTGAGGTGAAATTTTAGGGCCCATGCTTCTGTATCCATCTTACTATCAAGCCCTTCCTAGATTATATGCTTTCTTTTTATAATTTGGATGGGTTAGTTGGGACACGTAAAAGTAACATGATATAATCCTTTGTTCTGACAGCCCTTCCCAATGATAGAATTTCAAAATGTCCGTCAAAAACTTTGTTGTGGTTTTATTTGTTGGAATACATCTGAGCAAGGTAGGACAACGAGCATATATATACCTGCAAGGGAAAACATTATGGTTAGATCATGGACCTATGGGAGAGATGTACATGTAGGTCCATGGTTAGATGGAAGACAAAAAGTCAGAAAAGAGACCTGCAGTCTGCACAAACTGACTGGCTAAGTGATTTTAAAATGGCATTAAACTGCCAAAACTTGAACAGCGCCACCTTTACAGTAACTGCTAAATTGAGATCATAATTTGAAAATTAATTGCATTTTATTTTGAATTTCGACAAACAGCTGTTTGGAAAATAGGCACATTTCATATTTCAAACTATTATTTTTGACGTTGCACGTGTGGAAAATTGCCCACAGATACATTCTAAGCTTCTAGAAACTAGAATGGGGCATGATGGAAAATGAGAGGCACAGATACTTTTCAAATCCTGTTGAAAGATGGTGCCATTATAGGAGCTTCAATTTACTGTCACTTTAAGACTTCTGACTTCAAAGATCCTGCATAATCGGTCAACTGTATTTACCCTTATTCTTTCAGTATACAAAGATTAAACTCTTCTGGAAAAGGTAGTCTGTCATGCATACACTGGTATTTTCATCAAAGGGTGAGCATTGTGTAGAAAAGACAAAAGTTTCTTTCTAAATGAATTTTCTTTTGTCTTTTCTGCACAGTACACTCTATGTCAGTGCTGATAACTTGTTTTTGTCTTTTTTTGGTTTCTACCAGTATTCTTTATTCAACTAATCTGGAAACGATGCTTGTATATTTTTACAGTTTTTTTTTTAGTAGTCAGAATAACTACCAGTGAAAAAATACATGGGAGTAGAGAGTGATTCAGCTCTGGAAAGCTCCATAGCTCTTGTAAAAAACCCAATAAAAGACATAAGATCTACTTTGAGAAAATTGCACTTTTACAACAGTAAATCCGAAAAGAGTTCTCAAGAGCAGAAAATCATTTTTTTACACTGATAACTACTATGTTAAATATGTTTGATTTCACTGAACAATAAAGGGAGAATTTTTAGCCCATGCTCCCTGTTCTTATCACAGAGATAAATATGGAAACATAAAAACAAATACATTGAACAAAAAATAATAGTAACATTAATAACAAGTTTATTTTTTTTGCAAGTATTTGCATAAATATTTGTGACTTCAGTGACAAAATTTATGAGCAGTCCTGAGATGATGTGGAAGCTAGTACATTGTATAAATTAACAGAGCTGTGAATGGAGCTTGAAGTTATGACATTGTATCATAGACCTACTATACATGTAGGTCCATGGTTGCACGAAGGGAGCTTGAAGTTGAGTTGATAATAAGGAAGGAAGTTTATCTCAGTCTGATCAAGCGTCCATGCAGATTGAGATGTTTTGATTCAGGCTTCCTCTGAAACAAGGTTGTAGAATCTGTGATAACAATGTAGGAAGCAACGTTCAGTACAAGTTCAAAATACATTTTGCTCAATGAATGCGTATTCAATGATAGATGCATTCTGCATGCCTTATGCTGGGAAAGCTTGTGTTTAGAGAGAGAGAGAGATGAGAGTCCACCTTAAAGTGTTCTGTTATTATTTTACTTAAGAACAATTAGATATTTCTGGCAAGACTGTCCCTTTAGATAAGCTTACCCATTGTGCTAAAACAAAAAAACCTCTTGGGTAGCATAGGGTTCATTCAACAAGAAGGAATAAGACTACTTTAATCCTTGGATTCTATCCAGGAGTGATAACTCTCTAAATGCCACCGCACACCTTACGATCGGTCTGCGATCCGATTTGTGAAATAAATCGCTATGGCATTAAATATTGGCATTTAAACAAATGAAATCAACCCTATTCAGGTTCTGAAAAGTAATATGAATACTAAACATAGGGTTTTGGTGAGCTGTCAGCTTTCTGCAGGGAATACGGGCAAAATTAGTTTCAAATCTTAGGCAGTCGTGCGATTTTTGTGATGTCGCTATAGCTTGGAGCCGATTTGGTCATTCCACGGACTAAAAAACTCGGCAAAAGCCGTATTATCGAGATTAATATCTGTATGACTATTCAGACCCTCAGTCAAAAATATTTTTCGTTTTTAAATGATTTGTCAAATGATATTACATTTTCTTCTGAAATCGGATCGCAGACTGATTGTAAGGTGTGCGGTGGCCTTAATTCTATATAGTCAGAAGTTTGAATATTACAACCATTTCTTAAAATAAATATTCATATTGTCATTAAAGGGAAAGTCAATCCTGATACCAAGTTGGTTTTAAAAGAAGCAGAAAAATAAAACAAATACAGGTCAGTGAAAGTCCACCCTGGTTTTTAGTTGATTTGAATTAAACAAATATGAGAGAAACAGATTAGTGAAAGATTGAGCAAAGTCCGATAAGAAATAAGAAAGTTGTGAATTTTGAAGTTGTAATCAACCAAACACAAATTGGCAACTCCGTGAAGTATCTTGCGATTTCCTCTCCCACTTGCCATGTACCCCCAAAATCATTAATTTCCATTTTCTCTAAAGAAAATATTCAGTCGTACATGCACCTTAGATATAATAATTGCACATATGTTTTTACACACAACCTATATGAAACAAATCTATTCCTATATCAATAATTGAGAAAATGAACATCTATGAAATTTTCTGTACCGGTATAGAGCAAATGGGAGAGAGATCGCAAGATATGTCACAGAGTTGCCAATTTGTGTTTGATTGATTACCCCTTAAAAAATTCAGAGCTTTCTTATTTCTTATTGCATTTTGCAGAAACTTTTACTAATCTGTTTCTCTCATTTTTGCAAAACTTTTATTCAAATCAACTAAAATCCAGGGGGGACTTTCCATTTAAAGTGTACCAACCACCTGAAAAAAGAATTTGTATACCGCTAGGAAGTATAAAATTAACCTCAAAGAACTTTATTTGAAATTCTATTGGTCAGCAGTTTAGGAGTATGAAGGAAATAAAGGATAACATGAAGGTGCTCGCGCGGAACCGAACCTCCAAGTTGGGTTCCGCGTGAGCCCTTATCTTGGCCATCGCGTACGGGTGCGTTGAGTAGTCTATTCACGAGTCGCTTTTATGCTTATAGAGAGTATAATTAAACTTGTAATATCTCTTTATAGAAGTGATATGCGAAGCCCATATTTGGAATATAGTAGAATGACATGGAGCCTCTAATACAAAGTAAAATATTTTTTGGCGATTGGTACCCTTTAAATGTCAGTGTGCTGTAGGTGGTGAAAAAGGTGAAGATAATATTTATAAATACATTCATTTTAGTGTAATATATCAGTCAAAATACTATCAATCTGTTTTAGTCACTGAATTATATATATATACTAAAACCTCAAACCCTCTGATGACAAGAGGATTGGTACACTATTTATATGACAACTCAGATTAGTGATATTTGGAAAATTACTTCCGGTTTGAGTTTGATGAAAACACCATCTGTGCTAACTTCCTTCCTTCCATCAATGAGCTTCCATTCATGAAACATTGGAGAGAAAGAGAGAAAGAGAGAGAGAGAGAGAGAGAGAGAGAGAAAGAGAGAGATAGAGGAGAGAGAAGTAGAAGGAGAGTTGAGATATATAGAGAGATATATGTATGTACTATGTCTTAGTAAAAGGTGCCAGGGTTATCCTGTACTAGTATTTGGTTTTACCAAGGTATTACTCCATGATTCTACAGTGTATAACACATGGTCGTGGGACAGTTGCTCTATGGTCAATATCCTACATTGTTACCTATATGGGGTAGTTTTACGATGCATTTATAATTCATATTTTGCGTGGTACGCCAACGACCTATAGTTCTGAGCGGTCATCATTCCCTGATATTTTCCCTCTTCCAGGTTTCACCATTCACTTTGTGTACAAAAAGTGCGGTCAACATTGAGCCCGATTAACATCCACATTTTCTTGTCGCTGTGCTTTTATTAAAGTGCATATGCGCAGCATTGTGTACACGCTAAAGTGTTGGCTTAAACAATGGATATGCGTGGTAACAATTTATGTCACAATTGCTTGGCCCAGATTACATACCTGAGCTGCATGAATATTACCTGAAATCAGAGGGACTGACAGGCAAACAGACGTGTCTGTCATTGCTACAAAATAGGCATATACATGATATAGGTAATGATGATAATATTGACTGGCTCTACTTTCGGGGAATATCGAAAATGTTGCCCTTAAAAGAACCATATTGCCCTCGTCTTCGACTTGGGGCAATATGATTCTGTTGCAGGCAACATATTCTGATATCCCCCTCAAGGCCAGCCAATATTATATAATTAAAGATATCCTAGAGAGAGAGAGAGAGAGAACGAGAGTTGAGAGTTGAGAAGAAGAGATATATGTATGTCCTATACAGTATAGTAAAAGGTGCTAGGGTTATCTACATTCGGTTATAGCAAGGAATTAACTCTTGGTCTTACAGTGTATGACACATTCTTGTGGGACAGTTGCTCTATGGTCAATTTCTTACATTAATCAATTCTTACCTTTGACTGTGGATCCACCACTAAACCAAACCCTAACCCTTACCCTAAACCTACTCCTAACTTAAAGGGCAATCCAACCTTTGTGATAATTTGATTTGTGTGAAAGCATAAAGATCAGAGAAGCAGATTGGTAAAAGTTTTGAACAAAATCAGACAAACATTAAGAAAGTTGTGATTTTTTTGAAAGGTGTAATCACTGTACATAATATAGGAATTTCTAATTGGCCAATTCAGTACGGTCACTGTGATAATGGGAGTTACCTTTCCCATTCGTTTGTAGTAGGTCCATGCTCCAACACACAAATGACTAAATTGTCAGTTTTTCAAAATGTATAACTTTATAGGATCTGTAACTTTTTTGAGGACCTAAAACAATGTGCATTCTGCTCTATATTTTGAGTACTGCCCCGAGGGCAAAAGCGCTCAAGAGAAAACCAGAATTTAATGATATTTTGGTGCACGAGAAACGGGAGAGTTGAACGTGAATACGTCACAATAAATTCACCAAATTGCCAATTTGAGATTCGCATAGATGTAGTGATTATTTCACTTTTCAAACATTCGTAACTTTCTTTTTCTTTGTATTAATCCTTTCAAACTTTCACCATCCTGTTTCTCTTATTTTTCTGCTTTCACACAAATCAGCTTTTTATAAAGGTTGGATTAATTGCCCTTTAGAAACCAATTTGCAACTCTTATCCCAACACTATATCTTTGACAAAAATTTGACAAATTTTTGATTGTCCCAGTTTTTTTGGTATGTACTTTATAATTTTAAGTCATAAGGTAGGTTGAATGAGTATTGGGAAATTAATCTGAACTAAATATCTATCATTTGTTCCTGCTGGGTCATAAAGAATTCACCTTCAAGTATTGACTTGTTTTCTGAGATTTCATGGGTTTTATAACTTTTATTTTTTCACAAACTGCTCGTGTTAGGTTTGAATGTTTAATCAAATATTTGATTTGTTGCTGAAAGGTTAAACACCTCTTTAGTGTTGTGTATTACCCAAACTATTATGAAGGTGAGTAGAGAGGGTTAGATATGAAGAGGACATGGTTGGAGGGAGTACATTCAACACATTTACCTTCATTATAGTATGTTCGTCACCTCTCTTCTAGCATGTGATGAAACATGTGAGTTTCAAAATTGCAACCTTGGGCGATTTAGCTTCCATTGAGCCAGCTTTTGATGTCTAGTGAGTGTGGTGAGAGGTGGTTCTATTGTTGGATCTCTGTGGGGACAGTATAAGGAGATCTCTCCACAATAGAGCTATAGGACCAGGTCTATTGTTCCCATTGTCTAATTCCGTGTATTCTTGGTCCTATAACAAGAACCAGGTAGTCTTTTAAGCACCCTCCCTCTTAAAAAGAATAATCTTTCAATTCTATCGGTGAGTGGAGACGAGACTTGTCCCTTGCCATAGAGACCAGATCGACTGCCCGTTTGTGCTTTCAGACAACGAATGTTTACCTTAGGTTCTACTGAACGGTCCTGTATTACGACACCAGACCTGTATTTCTCATGAATGCGTATGCGTGCAGGGTTTTTGTAGTGTCACAATTGAAATTCTAGCAGACGGCCGATGAATGGATCCCACGCAGCGAATCAATTATCCACACTTCATGACAATATTAATGCATGGGAACTTTTAGGCACCTATTCTAGTATGAATAGCTGTGCTAACTACCTGTGTTCTATATACCATGAGATTGTGAGTTAACGGTGCTAACTTGACAGTGATGGAAGATCCTTTGGAAAGTTGCCATGCTGTTATACCTGTTTTTATTTGGATTCCCTACATCTAGCCATCGTCAGGAAGTTTACTGACAACATCTCTCCTCGATTGTCATTAAAGGAAGAGAATCAGGTTACTGCTCAGACAGGGTACAACCAGCATTACATCAGATATATTTAGCCTGAACATGGACTCCACCAGAAATTTGATTTGCATATGACCTTTGTAACATACGTCAGCATGAAATAGACAGTTTGCTCTGAAAACATATCATATAGTTGGTAAAGATTGTGGAATTTGAACATGGAATATCATAAACATTAATGATTATCATCAGCCCAACCTCTGTGGAATGTAGTAATGTTTATAAGATGTACCACTGATGCCAGGATATACGCAGATGATAATGGTAAGTGCTGAGAAAAGACATTTTATTACTTCCCATAAAAAAAAAATGCCATGAACATTGATGTGATATTATTTTATTTACTAGAGATGGATAAAACCATTTGATTCCATGAAAGCTGAATTGAAATGCTGATATGCTCTCCTCTTATTTCAAAGCAAATATCATCGATCGATGTGAAAGTATGTTTATGTGTTTGTGAAATTGTTAACCCAGATTAACCTGTGGCAGCTAATAGGTTGTATCATGCCTTGTCTATGTGTGATATGAGAGAAATAGTATTCTAAATATGTTTATGCATTTTATTGATGAGGGTCCTACACTTCATGCAAACAATTACTGAAATAATGTAGTGATTCTCATAAATCATATGTCTTTTTTGTATTAAAAAATAAAAAGAACCCTCTTGTCTATGAAAGAGAACTTTGTTGATTAAAGTGCAATCCAACCTTGGTAATAAGATGATATGTGTGAATGCAGAAAAATAAGAAAAGCAGGATGGTGAAAGTTTGAAAGAAATCGGACAAGGAATAAGAAAGTTATGGGTGTTTGAAAAATGATATCACTAAATCTCTGCAAATCTCAAATTGGCAATTTGGTGAGTCAATTGTGACAAATTAGCGGTCAACTTTCCTGTTTATTGTACACTAAAATGTATCATCACTGATCATTAATTTGCGGTTTTACCCGAAGTGCCTTTTCCGTCAGGGCAGTACTCAAAATATATTGTAGATGGCATATTGTTATAGGTTCTCATAAAAGAAAAAGATCCTACTGAGTAATACATTTGAAAAAAATGACATTTTAGTCACTTTGTGTGTTAGAGAAATGGGGGAGTTTTCTGCCACTACATCACAGTGACATTACAGATTAAGCCAATTTGAAAGTCCCATATGTACAGTGATTACAACTTTCCAAAATTCATAACTTTCTTATTGCTTGTCCGATTTCATTTAAACTTTCACCAATCTACTTCTCTGATTTTTTTCTCTTTCTTTCAGAATTGGATTTCTCTTTAACAATAAACTATAAATAGCAAATGAAAGAAAGAAAGAAAGAAAAAAAAAGCTTCTCAAATTGAGAGATACCATACCTGTAGTTATCATAAAATAAAGAATAATTGCAAGATAAGGTGATTTCTACAAGTTCAGATCTCATGAGAAATGTATCAGATGTTACCATTACTAACCTATGTTTAATTAAATTAATTCATATTGGAATTGTGTCAATTTGAACAGTTAAATCCATAAGCCTATGGATAGCCATAAAATGGCTAACTAGTACATATGAAAGAAATCAACATATTTTTCCTTAATTCAAACATATTACTGTAGGTGGAACATGTAGAGCATTAAACATTGCATCCCACTACATTTCATTTTGTTATTTCTTTACTTGCCTTAAAAAGACACACATGAAATTATGATTACAATTTATATCAAAGCTGATACACATTTTTTTACTCACCTTTGAAAAGAACATTATTAAAGATAAATTAACTATAGATTTACTGTAAAACCAGAAATTTTCGAGTGCATGAAACTTTCGCGTGCATGAAACTTTCACGAATTTTGCAAGTGGTCGAGGGTTCGCAAAAGTTTCATGCTGCGAAATTATCAAATTACAGTTGGATCAACATAAAATTATTGCAATTCGCGAAAGTTTCTTGCTGCAAAATTGGCTGTTATAAACGATTCCCGAAAGTTTCTAGTTTGACTAGTAAAGGTAATACACATTGTTTCAGGTCATGGATTTGTGGGGAATACATGGACCAAACTGATCAGTTTTCTCCAAATAGCTTTGTAAACCAAGAGGGTTTAGTTTATCTACCTGGTAGAACAAATTGATACCCCTTTGAAATTCTCCCGTAGGAATATTTTTCTTCTCATGTTGAGATTTATTAATCTGAATATGACCTTATTTGTATGTTGTGAGCATGCAGACAAAATATACGTTTCATATCATAAATAATGACAAATATGATTTTGGAATGAGCTTTATTTACTGAATAAAGAGGTATAATCTGAAATTGTTCAGGAAGCATATATATGTATAAGATGAGAAGACAGAAAGAACATCGTCTCTTGAGAGCCAGAAGGGCATTAACTCTGTATGAAGTATATATGAATTTAGTCCTTTCTGGATTATTTGTCCACACATTGAAATGGAGAAATCTAGGTATCAAATTAGACATATGATGCACATATTTGATATGAGGATTGAATAGTATTTGGAGACCTCACTGGCTTGCATAAAAAAATAATAAAGTAGACAATGGGACAAGAAATGAAGAAGTAGAAGTACATTTTAATAGATGACAAGTAAGGATGAATAAAAGATGAAGAAAGAGTGATAAGAATGTGGGTGGAGGCAGCTGGGGAATAGTTAAGATGGAAGACCCTCGGCTTAAAAAGTGCATTGTAACACGATTTTTGTAAAACAAACATCAAAGTCTAGATTGATTTTCGCAGTAGAGAATTTGTGATTGTTTGATCGAGCATACATTTATTTGACAGGGACCTAGTTATTGTAGACATTGATCCACATAAGCTCAACTTGAAATCCTACAGGAATAAGAAATGGTGTGAAGTTTAACCTTGCCCCTATTTATAAGGGTTTCTATATGTTTGTTTATTTAGTGATAATGTTTGAAACAAATTGGCTGTCTTTTAGAGCTTTAAAACTTTCAAATCTCAAAGAAATAGATTTTATTTGATTTCTGCTTGTGTGTAGCAAGTGAGTTTTAGAGGGACTCTATAACATTGCCTTGAAAAAGAAGATAAAAAAAAACAAACAACTTTTCAAAGTTCTTCATACAGTACTGTAATGTCACTAGTCGTGGGGCACCCATGTAATGCAGCTTGATTGCTGCAATGACCTATGTCAACTGCCCCAGTCCCTCCTGTGCGTAAAGAATGGATGTGATTGGCTAGCAGATATTTTACCAAATAGAGGAACAACTATGCTGAGTTTCGCTCACTGCGGAGCACGTTAAGAATGAAAGAGGCAAATCATGACGTAAGCAGCCCGACAAGTGCATTACACAGTGCGCATGCTCAATCTTGCAAGGAAAATGCAATAGCCAGATAACTAACTGCATTTTGTTCTGTAGCGCGCCGTGTACTAAGTGAATATTTTTACAACAGAGAAATTTATCTTAGATTAATCCTCCCTTCGCAATATCATTCGCGAATGGTGCATCACCACTGGTGCAAAGTGCGGCGACACTGGAACCGCTGAAGCCCCGCCATAGAAGCATGATGCATTATTTTAGGTGGATTTTATTCACAAGCATTTTCAGCATCGAATGGTGGGTGATTCATGAACAAATATGGTATTTTCTGAAAATTATTAATCCCAAACTATCAAACCCCTCCACCACTGGACAACAGTACGGTATATCATTTCAAAAAATTTAAATGATGGTAAAAGGGCCCTTTTTCAAGTGTGAAACAAAGTGTGGATATCTATGTGGTTTCTCACAAGTGTGTAAAAGGAAGAAACCACTTAGTTTTCTGTTAACAACCAGTTCTGAGCAACAAGATATATGGGGGGGGGGGGGGGGTGATGTGGTGGTGTGGGTGTGTGTTGGGGGGGGGGGGGAGTCAGAGATATGAAATTGCTGTTGTAGATTTCTAGAACAGGGTAGGTGTTGGAGGGTAAATGTTTACAAGGGGCCCTGAAAATTTAAATCTAAATCAGGTCATGCCCTCTAGTTGTGACCATTAATAACCATTGCTTCAGTTAAAATATATGAAAAGTGAAAGTTGAAGCTGAAGTCATGAAAATTGACATGTATGGCAGGGGCTCCTTCTGTACTGGCTCCAAGCGAAGAAGACATAAAGTCGATCAGTTCTAAAACATTTCCTTTCTGTCAACAGATAGGAAATCATGACTAAAACAGAAAGATAAAACCGTTTTCTAGAAGGATATATCTTTTTAATGCAAGGGGGGAACAATAAAGCACACAGCTTTATACAGAGTATCTTTAGTTTGACACTGCTGCTTTTAATAGGATATTGTGAGATGTTGCAGAAAACTTCAGAGATCAGTGTGATATTATTTAGGGAAGTTTTCTCAAATAGCGATGATGGAAAAGAACTTTGACATTTTATTCAGCAAGATTAACAATTTCAGCTCATTTTCTTCAACTCCTAAGTGAGTGTTTTGATGACATAAGTCTTATAAACATTGATGAGGAGCTTACATGTACAGTGCTGAGTGACTGAGTGAGAAAATAATTATGTTTGTGACAGTTCTGTAGCATCAATAGCAATGAAGTTCCTTGATTTCTTCTTCAGCTTTGAGCCTTTCAAGCTCCTGTGCTTGGGTGATAAACCAGAGGTTAGACATTTTTTGCATAGATTATTTTTCTAAATGTACATGTATACCTATTGAAATATGTTATTGGATACCTTAGAGCCATCTAAGTTAGGGCACTTCTCTGTAAGAGGTTTAGTTACCTATAGTTCCCTATATTCCATGAGTGCCAATCTGGTGCCTAGAAATGTAGTATTAGGTGCATTATAAATGTGTGTTGTTATTTTTTATTAAATTAACTCTTAACAATTCATGAAAACTTTGCTTATTATGAGTTTTATATCTCACTATCCGCAAATTGCTTTAATTTTTTTTCCAACTGTGTTTGTATGTTTCAGTGAGTTTAATGTAAATATAGGCCTATAGATCTACCTTTCCATTGTGTAATAATGGAACTGAAATTTAGCTTAAGCATGGTCCTAGATTAATTTGTGATTGAAATCAAAAGACCTGGATTAATTGTGTATCAGAACCTAACAGCTTGATTAAAAAGAACAAAATATAAAATATATCAGTTCATATTATAGGCCCCCTAGTCATAAACTAGCCCTGATTGAGTGCCAAAATTTGTTCTGTACAGAACTATGCAGAAAGCGTAACCTTGCCATTGACATACACACGTAGGCCTACATGTACTTACAGTTGCAGGACAACTGCATTTACTTATAAACATTGAAGTCATGCATGGTAAATCATGGTAATAAGTATGTCAACAACATTTTGTACATGGTATGAAAAGTCAATTGTTGAATATTTGCAGATGAATGATGGATTGTTTGAAAAGTCCCTATTCATCAATCTAGTTTTTGCTATTGGCATTGTAAGACTGGGTCTATTTTTAATTTCTATTGTATGGGGTGTTCTTTGAGAGCTTCCAAACTTCCTGATTAGAAATTAGAACACCCTCTTCTCTGAAGCATTCAGTTCTAATCTCTTGAAAGAAGATTAGATCATCCCAAAGGGGAAATGTCTGAAGACACAGTGTTTAACTGTTTATTGTTTATCATTTCCTCTTCCATTGTTAATGATCAGTGTAATATTGGGGAGGGGCTGGATAGGAGGGAATATTACTGTCATAAACTGTAGGCCTATCTCCATGACATAGGCCTGCATAAATGGAGAAGGTTTTTACTGTTAACCTGTCCTTTACAGTATCCTCAATAATATTTTGAAGGCTAAACTCTATTCTTCTCCCCTTACATAAACATCATAACAAACAAGGGTGCCTTATCTTTGCTTACAGGTTTATTTCTTTATTTTATTTTATTTAGAATCAGAATGATCAACATTGAATTAGCTGGGAAATGAATGCAAGTAGGTCACTTCCTGGTACAGTGAATGTTGGAATTAATACAATTGTTTTGAAATGCTGTGATTTACAAGCAAGAACATATCCTGATGAATAAATATTCCTGAAATAAAGTTGAGTTCTGGCCATGAGATTGAATTATGAAAGAAACTGTCTCAAAGCAATTGGGAAAGGTTGATTATATAGCAAATAAAAATTGGCGTATGCTGTAAGGTTTTGGAATCTCCAAAATGATAAGAAATTGACCCAATCCTGCTGAGAGTCACATGCACTGCACTACACACAAATGTTTGGCCCAAACATTTCAGCTGGTTCTTGTCATATTTTGAATGTGAGAGCATTTGAAGAGCAATCCTTTTGAGAGGATATATCTATTATGATCATCTTCCAAACTAAATATAAAAAGCATGAGAAAACTTACAAATTATTTTTTTACCTTTCCCAGAACTCAAGCTTCCCTTTAAACAAGATTAGAAGGTGCATTTATACATTTGGTATTCCATTGAGATAGTTTGTTGATACAGTGAAAGCTGTATATAAAGACTGCTCAAGGGAGACAAGAAAAGCCATCTTTATAGACAGGCTGCATTAATTCATGTAGGCCTAAATGCTCCTTTAGTACATTTTTTTTTTTATTGTGAATCATATTCAAGGGTAACAAAAATTGTGGTCTTATATACAGGTGGTCTTTCTATTCAGGTGAATGCTAAAACAGGTTTCAGTGTATATGAGCATATTTTGACAGACTAAAAACAAGAACCACAATGATATTACTTAGAAGTGAACTAGTAATTTCATGGAATACTCTAAAATTCAATTGTTAAATCAACATTTAAAAGGTTTGCGGAATGACAACATTTTCAAAATAGTAAATTAACATTTCAACATGCTGGATATAACCTTTATACAGTATTTGATCTAGCACGCTAAAAGTTTAAATTTACCAGTTTGAAAAGGTTGTCACTCCTTGAACCTTTTAAATGTTGATTTTGACATTAGAGTTTTTCATAGGCGTACAAGGCACCGGGGGGGGGGGGGGGGGGGGGGGGGACCAGGGGACTGAACCCCCCCCACCCATATTCAAGCAGCAAGGGGCCTGAATATAACATGTAATTTCTGTACATTGTCACATTGTTCACTTTCACTTTAATACACATTTTTGCGTCAGATACTTTCCAATTTGTTCATTGCAGAATTGTATAATTTTCATGTCACTTCAAATATATCACATAGTATTTTGAACATTATTGGATGTGCTTTCCAGAATGACAAAGTTCTGTGGATTCAGTTCAGCGTTAAAAATGATTTGAAGTTGTGTGTTTGCATTACCACAAAGTTCAGTTGAAATATAAGTTGCATGAACACTGTATAGAAGGTTTACACCACAGTATAGCCAATTACACTGAAAAATTACTTTTTCTAACTGTTTGATGATAATGGGAATGAACCTCCATGTGAGAGCTTCTGTGTGGTGCTGCGAAAGCAGAAGTTGAAGAGCCATTTTCCGGGGTTTCTTTGAGTATATTTCCTGAACAAGAGCTGTGATTACCTGTCTGGCTGGTCACTTCATTCTGGTTTTAATTGCTGAGTATACAAGTCTGACAGCTAGCTAGCAGCTCTGATTTATGTGTTTTTGTGGATTATGAGATAAGTGTTTGGTTGTGAAGCAGATATTATATTGTGGTTTAGTTGGTGCTGTGCATCAAGCTATTGATGTACATGTCTTTATGCCTCAACTGACTAGAAAAATTTGAGGTAAGTTTTGATCATTAGTGCAGAGAGAATCAATAGTGATTGTTATGTGCTACGTAGTATTAGAAACTTTTGTGAATGGTTCATTAAAACCTTTTTCATGGAAGAAACTATAGCGAATTCGCAAATATCAGCCTTCAAGTTGTGATTCAGTCTGATTTTGATATTTTTTGGCATAAGACTTTCGCGAATTTGAACTATTCGTGAAATTGCAACGTTTCATTCAATCAAAAGTTTGTGGTTTTACTGTAGTATGTAGCTGCTAAAGATTTTGGTAAGTTTAAGTCTTGTGGATAGTGACATGAAATTGATCTCTTAGCTGACATATTGAAGATTTTTAGAAATTGTCCCTGTTTTCACGAAGTGACGGTAATCAGGAAAAATGCACATTTTTTTCAATTTTGAGTTTTTTGCATTTTTGGACATCATTCACTAACATCTTGAACCTCACAAAGTTTCAGATCATGATAATGTATAATTATGTAACTGTGGCAATAACGTCAGCAAGAAAATACCTAGTAAAAGGATTCTCTGTTTTCACGAAGTGACAGCTTACAACTGTCCTGTATGTTTTACATGATTCGTCATTTCGTGAAAACACAGAAGAGCGAGTCCTTGAATTGACTTTATGTTTTCACGAAATGACGGTTAAAAGCGCGGTGATCAAGTCCCATATGTTTTACACGCGCGGCTGAGATCTGTCACTTCGTGAAAAACTGTCACTATGCGTCCTTGGAATTTTGTCTTTTCACGAAATGACGATTATGTTTACAGCTCATTTTCCCCCCAAATGTAAACAAATAGGCAAAAGATTAAACATAGAACTAAACACTAAAATATGATCTATCCCAGGATATAAAATTTATTCACCCTTCATACATTAAAGAGGTTGAGATTATGCTTTAAAACTTTGAAAGCGATTTATTCAAAACTAACTTTCTTTTAGTTGCGCGCTCATCCGTCACTTCGTGAAAGCAGTAACAAAATATTAGAGGTACAAGCATGAAGATTTCACTTCTGTCAAGAAATTATAGGCCTATATAAATAAATGATTCATTCTGTAATGACTCCACTGTGCCTTTACGAATTAAGAATTTGTCATATGACTGGCTGAAGGACAATGGTTTTACAATTCCAAAGTTTTGATTGCTTTAATGCTAAAGTCTGTCATTAAAACAACAGCCCAGTCTTTCTTTACATGCCTAATAACATTCAGTTTTGTAGAGAGAATGTTTTATGGAATAACAAGAGGATGTTACCTTTTTAATGACATTTTTACATGTTGACATTGTGATGTACATGTAGTCTGTTGAAAGCCAGAGGAGTGTTAAGTCATATCATTTTATGTAGAGTTAATTATTTGCATATTTCTACATTCTACATGAAATGCTTAGATAAAATATTCAATAGCATATTCAGTTTCATTTTAAAGCTTAAAGAATATTGGATATTTGTTCAAATAGCATCTATGGAAAAAGGAAAACACTCAATTTCAGTTATTGATTAATTATCTACAAATTATAAAAACAGTAATCACAAAATAGATGCAGCATATTACAAGGTGACATACAATACACGAATGTAACAGCCCAGTGTAGAAACTAACAATTAATCGCAAGCTATATAGGTAAAAGCTTGCGGCACGCTGAACGGCAAGCTGAACGGCAAGCTTAACAGCAAACTCGTGGCAGGCTTGTGGCAAACTTGTATTGTACCAAATATGCAAATTAGCTGTAAGCTTGCGCCATGCTTAACGGGCAAGCTTGACAACAAACTTGTAGCAGGCTTGTGGCAAGCTTGTATTGTATCAAATATGTAAATTAGTTGTAAGCTCGTGGCACGCTTGATGGAAAGCTTGCTGAAAGCTAGTCACAAACTTTTTATAAAGCGTAACGCAAGCTTGCAGGTTTACATTATTGGTACAGTACAAGCTTGCCGTAAGCTTGCCAATACAGATAAGCATATCAAAATTTATATAGGGGAATGCCCTTCTGGCTCCCAGCAGATAATGAATACAAACTAGATTACTCTGTATAAGAACCAGTATAGCCAAAGACTGAACAGTGTATGTAATAATATAATTCTTGTCATATTTCCCAAATCACTTTTTTTTTAAAGGATTATATATGCTCATGAATAAAAAAGCTTCAAAAGTGGCTTGCCTACTATGGACTAAGGTTTTTTTTCCAAGTTCACAGAATCATCCAAATCTAACTTCTATGAAGAAAGCAACAAATGAAATCATTCAAATGTAGGTTAGGTACTCATTAATATCCTTTGTAATGATGCAGAGGATCATCCTTGAGATGAATATGGTTTGCTTCTTTGAGTTTATGGATCTACATAATGGAAAGAAAATACATTTTTCATTAGAGCTTCCCTGTATTCAAGATGGCCAAGGGACAGAATCTCACTCATTGTTTGAATGAAATAGATGAACCAAGTATTCATTAAAAATTTCATCGTCTCCAATTTCACTTTCTCTCTGATCTTATACCGACACACTTTCCCCTGAAGGCAAGGCAGAGTTAATTTTGAAGCTTTCATTTTTCGATTCAGTAATTTACTCTATCTGTTGTCTGAGACCCACTGGATTTCAAAACTGTGCCTCTAGAAGCGAACTCATGGACTGAGTTAGAATATCATCTGTAGCATTACTGTATTGATCAATTTACCGATAGGCTTTTTACACTTGCAAAATTTTGCTTAGTCCTGTA
This sequence comes from Heliocidaris tuberculata, assembly GCA_025618425.1. Taxonomy (NCBI): domain Eukaryota; kingdom Metazoa; phylum Echinodermata; class Echinoidea; order Camarodonta; family Echinometridae; genus Heliocidaris; species Heliocidaris tuberculata. Next base: position 10,197,616 of record CM046850.1, read on the forward strand.
TTATCGATGGGGCTAAGCAAGGATTTAGCCCCACAGATAGTACGGGACTGAGCTTGGCTCACTTTCTCTTCACATTACATTTTACCAAAGTGGGCTAACTCCACGATAGTATAGGATGATTTTAGCCCTGGAAAAAAAGCAGGGTTAGCCCCACCTTTGTAATAAGGTGGGGCTATGAGCTCTGGCTAGTGAGATAGTACGGGGCTAAAACTGCGAATGAGAACAGCATCAAAAATAGTCTGCGGTGAAGGATAGTCTGGGGGTTAAGGATAGTACAGGGTTAAAAAAAAATCAAGTGTAAATAGCCTACTAGTGAACTAAAGATAGCAGTAACCTTTTTATTGTAATCAGGCAGATCCAGAGGCAGATCCAGGATTTTCTAAAAGCGGGGGGAGCAAAATGCTGAAATTAATACACAATTAAGAGGGCAGTTCTTTTTGTGTGTTTGTTCTTTAAGAGTATGCCAGTGATTTCACAAGGGGGGGGGGGGGGGCATGGGCTGGTCATGCCCTCGTAATTTCGCCACTGATTGTAGGAGTCGGAAGTGTTTAGCATGAAATATTGTGTTTAGTGTCCACTCATATCTAGGCTTGCATATGAAGTGCTAGGGTTTCTTTAACAGCTAATTAGTCATACAACTCACCGTCACCCCCATCACATGCCAGATTTACATTGATTGTATCATACTATAACTTCCTTCAAGTATCCAAAATTAGTGTGTGAGTGGGCACTAGACTTGGCAGCATCAGTATGGCATTGGAGTAGCACTGCTGATAACGTTATGGGCCAAGAACTTCACCTCACTCTAACCATTTATCAGGTCAGACATGTTTGCCGGGAGCTGTACGTGATGTTTAAATAAAGTTTTTGCAGATGATGGAAGCCTGAAAAACTTACTTTTCATCTAGTAAAAGTAAAATTCTCAGCATGACTTTATGAACCGTATAGAGTAGCTTTCAGGAAACCGTTTATGCTGAAGTGAATTAGTGGACTTGTAATATTAGATGAGCTTGTGGGGATTCAGCTAACAGTGAAAGGTATGTTTTATAACTTATTTGCTTTAATTGATTTCTTCGTTTTTTTTATTTATGTGAAAAATAGCTCTCAATTAATTATTCAGTGGACTGACAATTATTTATTGTCTCTGTAAGTTGCTTTCTGTGTTGACAGTGGGGGGGGGGGGGGGGATGGACATGTCAGAAAAATCTCCCCCATAAAAAAAAGGGGGAAAAAGAAGAAAGTTATCACATGTTTTTTTGTTAATTGTTCTTCTAAAAATTATCGGACATGCCCATCCCAAACAACAAGAGTTTGTCATACTGTTCAAGTGAAGTGCCTATCAGGTCTCAACTTCTTGGGGGGGGGGGGGGGGGTAGGGCACATGACCCGTGTGGATCCATCATGCCTTGACAAGATACATGTGATTGCAATAATTTATTTGATGAGGCAATGAAATTTATGATCCATGTTAGATGTACTTCACCTACAAATGATTGCAGATTTCGTCAGATGACTGAGAAGACTAACCATAAACTGGGTCTGACAGCCCAAGAACACGGGAACATCCAGTATGTTATGAATAATACCATGGGCCAATATTAATTATCTTCTTGGGAAATTCCCATTCTCTCGAATTTTCATCCTCACATCTATGGCTTATCTTCACTGCCAGTTATCTGACAAAGCCTAAAATCATTTGTAGCCAACACTCTCACAAGGTAAACAAATTTGACAGTGAATAATCACAAGATTTGTTCTGATAAAAAGGATTTGTTTTTCAAAAGTTTTGTTTATGTAAAAAAGGATATGTTGAATATTTGGCACACATATTTAGAATGCTGAACACTCTCTAACCTACAGGATATGTCGATTGTCACTAGGCTGCACACACAGATTCTATTTTGATACTTATGACAATTTCATGAAGCCTTGAGCTGACTTTGCCAGTGTCTAGCTGAGTCAAATAAGATCTTGGCCCTCTTGCATAAAAAGTTGCGATTAAACGCAACTCAAAAAATTAAACGCGACTTGATTTTCAACCAAACAGGATTGTGTATTTGGGAGTTCACTTGCGTTTAATTTTTGAGTTGAGTTTAAAGTTTCAACTCAACTTTTTATGCAAGAGTGCCCTTGGCAGGAGTAGTTACGTACTGCCGAAGGACTGCGGTCTCCATAGTCTCCTAATTCAGACCCTCTTCGACATGTTACGTTTTGTCCCTGCCAACTAGGCTCTAACAATGAAAGCACACATAATTATTTTGTTAGTATTCAATCACACATCACTGGTTAATATCCCATACCGGAGGTGATCATAAATGACTAATCATACAGAAAATGAAATACAAGTCAACAAACAACATTCAATGACAAATACAACCAGTACATGTTGCATTGTGTCATCACAACCACATCATCTTAAGTGCAGTAATTATATCTAGGGTACATGCTTGATTAAATATTTTCTTTAGATAATGTAGAATTTTGACAAGTGTTTAGTACAAAGTAAATGGGAGACCTCGAAAGACATGTCACTCACAGAGTTGCCAATATGTGTTTGATCAATTACAACTTAAGAAATTCATAATTTTCTTATTTTTATATTTGATTTTCATCAGTCTTTCACTGATCAATTTCTCTTATTATCTGCTTTTATCAAAACCAGTTTAATATCAGAATGGACTTCCCCTTAAACACTCTTATGACTCTCATCATATGAAAATGGCATGAATTCATATTTCCATTTCTTTTCCAGTTGACATTGATTATTGCCCAAAGACTTTGAACTTCAAAATGCTATTTCTTCATGCAAAGCTTGTTTTGTACTTTGCAAACTGTAAATGTGGCAGTTTCAGAAAGGGAACAAGTAGAGACAATTTGATGAAATTCAATGAAACTGTCTATCCATGCTGTGACTTTTACCACCCTTATGGTTCACCTTGTGAATACTTGAGAGGATCACATCCTCTTTAGTCGTCTGTAATGAGAACCATATTAAGCAGTTTCCTTCCTTGGATTAGACAATCTGCTTTACATTTAGGTTCATACTAAGGATAACTTCTGGAAAACTAAGCTCTTGAAGTCTAAGTTCTAGAAGGTTTGTAGTGTGTACAGAAAGTTTTTGGAATATGTAGCACTTGACTGGAAATGCAAAGGTCATGGGTTTGACCCCCGGCACTGCACGAATGTCTTTAGGCAAGGCATTAAGTTACATTTGCTGCTCCTTATCCAGGAGAGCAATGGGGACCTAGCTGCAGGATGGTGAAATCCTTTGTGATAGTAATTGCCACATATGCCCTCACAGTGACCACATGGTAGGAATACTCTTCGATGAGTGGAGATGATACACACAATGTGTCTATGAATGAATCTGATGACTGGGGTGATAATAATAGAGACATTGTTTTGTATTAAGCACTACATAAATCCAGATTTATAATTGATATTAGCTTTAAATTTTCAGGAATGTTCCAACATCTAAGTTGCATTTTGTGACTTCCTGAGAGCATTCTCGTGATAATTTCATTGCAGATAGAATTATCACAGTTTGAAGAAAGAAGATTCTGCCGTTTGTAATGTTTCAAAGTTTTAATAGATGGGAAGAATTAATGAATCTAGGTTCTGCCCTCAATCTTTAAGAAAATTTTCATGAAGATCTAGAAACTATAATGGAAACATGGATGGTTAATGTGGCATTGCTCTGTGGTTTGTATTAAATCGAGTCTATGGTATTATGGTGTCATAGAGGGATATTAGCTATTCAAGGTTAACTCATTATGTGCATAGTCAATTAGTTGGCTCGAGTATGACACGATGACTCTTTTGTACCTATCATTTCCTCACCAGTATCCTGTTGTATATATCATCAGTTATTTGTGTGATCAGTGTTCATCTTCATTGCCTGATTAAACTGAAATCTGCATTTGATTATACTTAATTGAATTAAGTTGCTGTGAAGCTATCTCCAGTTTTATGTGAAACATAGAACAACTGAACATCAAAAGTAAGTCAATATTTTCTTATAACTTATTCTGAGACAAAAGGTGACGTGTGTTTTCAGATTTATCATCTGACTTTGGGATTAAATTAGCCATGTGAGAAATTTGTATTACACTGTGGCTGTATCACATGCTCAAAATACAAAGGGCACTCTAATTTGCTTCAGTCCTGAAATATCCCTTGTAACATCTGCATTGAGAGGCCTTCTGTTTGCTCTAATCTTTCATTATTGGATGCCATTTTTCTTGATTTTATTTTGTTATGAAAATGAAGAGCCCCCTGAGAAAAACTTGTTTTTGAGGGTGATTGTAATGGATATCTCTCCATCAGTAGAAGACTAACCTTCTGGTCTGTCTTTTGTAAAGATTAGTATTACTGTATTTCTTAATCACTTATAGGCATATGGATTTGAATTGAGAAACTATCTGGAAATTGTCTTGATCACCTAAATCAAAGTAGCTCTCCTTATTTTGACAGGTCTTAGAGCTATATACATGTAGTTAAAGAAGAGTTTTAAAGTCAGTGAAGTAAATCTAGAATATTTTCTTTCTCTAATCTGATAAGCTTATACATCTGACTCAACCTATTTGGATAGTTTAGAATATTAGAAGACATATATACTCCAGTGGTTTCTCAAGGAAGATTATGGTGAAAGAGATTTCTTAGAAGAAGCTTGGAGAGTATTAGCATTGATTTACACAGGTCTTTGAACTGTCCCAATCGTACACTTATATCCTAAAGGTATTATTAAAATGCTCATTAATTTATAGCTTTCTAGTTCTGTAAAATTATTCTGTGAGAAAAATATATTTGCCAGAAGTAAACTGAATATCCCCTCTCATTTTTATGTAAGTTATAAATTATGTCACATTAAATGCTGTATCATTCTGTTTTTCCAAAACAAAACCTTCCATTAAAAAATGATGGGATTTTGTTCAACCTTTAAGGAAATATTGTTTATAAAAGAATATCATTGATCCTGAGGATGTTAGTACCAGTATGTTTGTAGACTATTTTATGCACAAACTAATAAACTTTTAAGATATGGAGATTATTCTGAAAATTTACGAGGTTGCAATTATTAAAGATCATGTTTGTGTCTCATTGTCAGTTTTTGGAGTAGCATGTTAAGGATTCTGCTTCAAAATGACATGATATGGGTAATTAAAACCTGCAGGAAAAAAAAAAACGTTTTGATTGCACATAATTGGTATTGAATGGTTGACCTTATATACAAGCTGTCTAAATATGTAGAAAAAGAAAATCTACAAGTATGGAAAAGTTATCAGAAAAGAAAAAAGGAGTTGAGTCCTTTACAGAGCATAAATCCAATATGTCTGTTTATCATTTACAGTATAAACATTATAAAATAGAGAAATAAAATCATCGGCATTACTCTCCAAGTGATTTGACGTATTCTGGTGGTTTTCGTGTTGCTAATTACGGGTGTGTTTTGATAAAAGTAATGTATGTTCATTGATGCAGATTAGTAAGCTCCCAAGTTCATCGGGTGAGGGTAAAACGAAAAGAAAGAAATTAAATTCCAGACACATTTTTCTGTTTGTGTGGGATAATAAAAGAGCTTTTGTGGTGCTGTCTGTTGTGAGTTGTCAGCTTTAACAAATTCTCATAATTGAGATCACATGAGCTTTGCGATTTACGGTCTGGTTGTCGCATTTAAAGCCTGGACTTTTTGGTCACGTAGCTGAAGAAGGAACCAATATTTCTATTATGGGTTCTGAAGCACAGTCACACAATGAACCTGCATACATTTATGCAGAGTTCTGAATGCTTACTTTTGAGCCTATTATCTGCCATTGAAACTAAAGAAGGTACAGAGATTAATGCACTGGAAGCTATTCGTCTTGTCTCCCATCTGGGCTGAGAGTTTGATGTGACTTGTACTATCAATGGTGAGTCAAACCTATTGTTCTTCCTCAAGCGAAGTTAGGTATTTCACTAAACATGTCTCCCATATGAAATGAATACTGCAAAAACTGGACAAACTTTCTTGACGAGAAACTTTCAGGAATAATTAACTAAAGTCATTTTCAGAAGAAGAAATGAAGTGTTAGGATTCCATGATTTTTGTGGCATGAAACATTAGGACTCTTGACCGCTTACCATGATAAATTTGTAACAGATCATGCATGCAGTACTTTATGGTCTTGTGAGAATTTCACCATTTCTATCTTGGTCCAGTTGAAACCTATGTCTATTACTCGTGTATGCTCTACGCTACCTTAGTTTACATAAAGGTAGGCCTACATAAATTTATTACAAATCAAAGGAAGTATTTATATTGATGATTTCTGTATCCTGGTTTTGTTTAGTTTACTCTTGTTATGTGGTTTTGTGGGGATACATGTATTTCGTCATATTATGTTTTAATGATTTATAGTAATAAATCACAGGAAAATTACGTTACTGCTGTTTTTTTGTTTTTTGTTTTTTGTTTTTGTTATTGGAGTCATTAACAGTCTGCTTGTGGCATAATGTATTAACAGGACATGAGTTTTTTTGTTCTCATTTGACAAGGTATTGTGAAATAAATCATGATTTAACAGTGATGCAAATTTCATTTGATATTTCTAACATAGCAACATTACTCATGTAAATAGTGATGAAGTTAATGATGTTTACTACACAGATGGGGATGACTGACTGTATGTTATGTGGAAATGTCATGGTAGAGTGGTTCGTTCACTTGACTTTCAGTTGAAAGGTTTAGGGATCAAATCCCTGCCTGACAGTAATGTCCTGTGGGAAGACATTGATCCACATTTACCACTCCCCACCCTGGTGTAAATGGGTACCTGGTATGCTTAAGAGGTGTCGTAGTCGAGTGGTTTAAACACTTGACTGGAGATGCGAATGTTGTGGGTACGAACCCCGGCACGGCACTAGTGTTCTTTGGTAAGACATTAATCTACATTTGCTACTCTCAACCCAGGTGTTAAATGGGTACCGGTAGGAAGGAATTCCTTCAGTGCTTTGAGCACCGAATTCGGTAGCCTAGCTAGAGCTCGTTAATATTGGAGCACCTTGAGCACCTTATGCGTGGTGGATATGAGTGCTATAAAAATACCCAACATTATTATTATTATTATTATTATTATTTAGCATAGTTATTTAATTATTTAATATGCTCCACTATGAAAAGTGTTCATCTTGTTTTTTGTAAAGCTAGTTGTCTGTAATCACATGCATTCATATTCCAGACTTATATGAAAGATTTATGTTGGCCAAAGAGCATTGCAGGACCAGAAAACTGCCATGTGAATATTTATATATATTAGTACCTGGGGAAATAAATGTAGAGTGAACTTTAAAAAAAACTCCTATGATTTGTTACAAGTAAATGGAATCTGGATGTCAATTAGCAGAAGACCTTTCTTCCTGATCTCAAAATCAGCGAGATTAGTTGAGTATTAACAGATCCTCCCCTTATGCTTCTATCCAGCTATTACTTACTTCATGAATTTCATGTTCATGTTAATGTGTTCATGTTAATGTGTTCATGTATGGGAGGTTATTTTAACATTTTGATTTTGATAGTGAACTTGTTTTCAAAGTATTTGCTCAGCGTGTTGACCAGCATGATGTACCTCGTTGATCCTCTGCATGTTTGATTCATAATCAGATCTCACTTGGCAATGTTTGTATATATACTGCACTTGTCTGATGGTGCAGTCTACATTATATTTTTATTAAGAAGTGTTTTTGTGAGTCTTATAGATATGAGGACATAACAAATTGTGTGAAGCTTTATTTTGGCAAAGGGATTGGAGCATCGATTTTAGAAGTGCATGTTCTACCATGATACAGCATTTCATACAATTTTCCTATCCAGCATTGTTGCTGTCCTGTGATACCTCATGCATTGTTCAGCTCAGCTGCTGTGATACAAAGTAATGATGTAGTGACACCATGTGGAAAGTATTCATGTGTGCTAAAGACACATGATGATGGGTTCTCATGGGGAATTTGACACCATTTAGCTGTAATTTATCTGATTTATAACAGTGTCATCAGTCACCAAGAGAGGACTTCACTTTTACAACCAAAGTATTTTATGTGCTTTCATAATGCTCGCACTATCCACCGACTTCCGAAGAACTGCCCTTTACTTTTTGAGGAAAAGTCGTCACAAATTCTGCATCTGAAAGATGACCTAATGCTTTCAGAGTCTCCAGCAAAGTCCGGGTGGGACATAAGTTTCGCAGCGCGCAAGATTTGCACAAATATTAATTGGTAATATTCCAACAAGTCCTGTGTAGGCGAACTATGCCACAATTTACCCATATGGAAACTGCTGGGAGTATGTCTTTAAAGGGCAATCCAACCTTGGTAATAAGATGATTTGTATGAAAGCAGAAAAATAAGAAAAACAGGATGGTGAAAATTTGAAAGAAATCGGACAAGGAATAAGAAAGTTATGGATGTTTGAAAAATGAGATCACTACATCTATGCGAATCTCAAATTGGCAATTTGGTGATTGGATTGTGACATTTTTGTGGACAACTCTCCCATTTGTCGTACACAAGAATATCATTAATTTGCGGTTTTCTTCGAGGCGCTTTTACCCTCGGGGCAGTTCTCAAAATATATTGGAGACAGCATATTGTTATAGGTCCTCATGAACGAAAAGATCCTACTGAGTAATGCATTTTGAAAAAAAGTGACATTTTAGTCATTTTGTGTGTTGGAGCAAATGGGAGAGTTGTCCACAGCTACATCACAGTGACATTACCTGTTCGGCCAATTTGAAATTCCCATATGCATAGTGATTACAACTTTCAAAAAATCATAACTTTCTTATTACTTGTCCGATTTCGTTCAAACTTTCACCAATCTGCTTCTCTGATTTTTCCTCTTTCTTTCAAAACAACTTGCTATTAAGGTTGGATTTCCCTTTAAGCTATGCATCCATGGAGCTATGATATCAACTCTGTAATAGTTGATTTCCTGTATCACTGGTCACTTTGGTCAGCTGTGTTCCATGAATGTTCTTGATCCTCTTGGACATGAGGTCATCTAGGATTAGTCCTAGGACACATCCATTACCATTCATCTTCAAGTGAGCTTTATGATACAGGGTTTTATAAGCTGATGCTGGTCAAGGATCATCTTCTATCTCCCCTGGGACTGAGCAGTCACTGCTTTTCATTCCAAGACAGTTCAATCTGTTAAGAATAATGGGATGAATCTTGAACTTTTGTTGATCCTTGCTTTTTCCAGTGATATTTCTTGATGCATTCATATTGGAATAATGTCATTGGATCAGATGAGTATCTTCTTCCAAGTTTCTTGATACATAGGCAAGCAGTAGGGTAAGGAATGATCATGTGATGTCAGCCAGTCAGGTTATCACTTGGATAGAATTTCATTGTAACATTAGCATGGGCGTAACCATGACATTTAAAGCGTTTTCCAGCAAAATCTTGGATCCATACTGGAGTTTGTTGTGGACATGTATTAGCCTATATGTCTTGTACATTCTTTTGCTTGTCTCCAGGTCTTCGCTTATTTCATATTTGGATGTAACTTTTTAAGTATTTATTGTAGAGACAGACCAGAAGACATCGTTTTGTGCATGTTAAATTATATTCTGGAACATTAATAGAGGGAAAGTTATCAGGATAGCACAGCAGAATTGATTCAGCACATTTCTTGCTCTGATATTGTGAAGGATCTTGAAAGCATAATGTCAGTAAACATACCTGATTGTGGATTCATTGTCACTGTTCAACCAATCTTGCATTATCAGGTAAGCTTTGTGTGGGATGTTCACTCGCTTTCAAAATCAACTGTTCCGAAATCCGCATAGAAAGGGGTCTTCTTCTCATCATTTTGTCCTAGCAGCTTGAAAGTTGGGGAAAAAATTATTATTTTGTTAATTTGGTACACTTGAAGCTCTGTATACATTTTCATGTCAAGTTAATTTTTTGCTGTGAGTGGTAGGTGGGTCTGCTTGGATGCCATTAGCATGATTAGGGAGATATATGGCTGTTAAGTCTGAAATTATTATATGATTATAAGGTTGAGAGGAATATTATTGATTCAGAATGATACCTGTCGTGGACAGATACCTTTCATAGTCGAGATATCCTTTGGTGTAACAGACAAGACCGTGTTGTCTGTCCTGAGACTGACTGGACAACATATGGTCCTGTTTATATTTAGAGCCTAATGGCCTCTCGTATAATTAATATTTCCACTCAATATGCCCTTCCTACTGGCCCTATCCACCCCATATGATACTTTAATCTGTGAAGTATGAAAGTGATTGGTGAGAATGAATACTACAGGTCCATTTCTGACTGGGGTAGATAAACTGATTGAAAATTACTAAGCAGTGTGAACAGACCCTATTGATTCTATGAAAATTAATCCCAGAACCTGCCAAATATTCTTTCAAACTTCAGGTTATTTTGAGGAGGCATGATGGCTCAGTGGTAGAGCAGTGGTAGAGCAGTGGTAACCAGAAGGTCCTGGGTTCAAAACCAACTTGATACGCTAGTGCCCTTTGGTAAGGCATACAAGTACTTAGAGCTGAGGTCCCTCTGGTTGTTGAAGAATATATACTTGCTTTCTTGGCAGTCAGGAAAAATAATAAAAATGAATTTCTGCAGGTTTGGTGATCATTTATTGGAAGCAATATTATTATGAAAGTAAATCAAGAGAGCAGAGCAGCTGCAGGCTTGCTCTGTGTTATCTGACAGGAAATTGAGACCATCACTGTTTGTATGCACACTGTTTTGAGAAATCTGTTGGACTTCTGCTTGGTCAGGCATATCTGAACATTTGAAACCCATTATTATTAAAGTGTACCAATCACCTTAAAAAAATAATATGTGTAGTACTGCTAGAATGTATAAAATCAACCTCAAAACACTTTACCTGGCCTTCAATGGGTTAACGGGCAAGGGATATGAAGAAAATGGAGGGAAAACATAAAACCTCTAGCACAGAACCCCACTTTGATTTCGGTTCTGTGTGGGCCTTTTTTTTATGCGAGCACGTATGGGTGAGTCGACTAGTCTCCTCACAAGTCGCTGTTTTGTTTATTGGGAGTGTATTTCAACTTGCAATATCTCTTTATAGAATCAACATTTGAAGCTCATATTTTGAATATGGTATAGCAACATGGAACCCCGAATATACGGAGCAAAATATTTTCTAGTGATTAGTACACTTTAAGGGTTTATTTCTTGATGTGAATAAACATGCTGTATACTGTCGGAACATTCACATCCGGAGGTTGTGAGAGTGTCTGTTGACACAAGTACATGCCCAGCTTGAAGGTTAGTATCCATACAGAGGCAGAGAATAGAGATCATTTGTTAGTTGAGATTAGCAGTAAAGTCAATGTTTATCTCTTCATTACAATATAAGTAGTGATCATAACATACTCTCATCTCAAGGACCCTATACTTGTTTTTATTAGAAGTTCCATCATCTGAGTTTATTCTTCACACAATAAAAGCTGTCCTTTACCTCGACCCGAAGTGGGAAACCCTGGTTTGAAATATGCTGTCTCACTTGTTATTGCATTATTACATTTATTGCTTTTGATATCATTAGTCTCATTGCATTTAACTCTTCATGCGCCACTCGCATAACATGCCTGTTCAACAGTATTTCTCAAGGGGTAGTGTTAAAGGTTTATTTAACAGTTTCCAGATTAAAATTAGTACATAAAGATGATTAAGGGATTATCATGTAGCAAATTAACACTGAAAGTGTGTTGTTATACAAACATTTTGACTTGCTCAATGGAAATCATTTTGTTACTTGGTTCATATTATTGTGCCAATTAGGCACTCATGGCAAATAAAAGCTTAATATATACAATTTCGTTTTGCCTGGTAGTTCTTTGATCCTCCCCAGTGTTTTCATGGACAATTGCCTCCTAAAGACCAGACCTAATGATTTATCATTTACACAATGAATAGAATTCAGTTAAGCTATACAGCCATAATAACAAGGCCTGAATGTGACTAGAATGATATTATAAGCCCATCCTAATGGTCTCTTCTCTTTACACCCATTCAAACTTTGACCCAATCCCTGTCTTCAGTGTAGTCTGCATTTTCAGACTCTGTTAAGTCAGTCCAATAATTTGAGAAACAGTGATCACTTTAGGCCATTTGTGGTTTTGCTGTTATTGATGAACATTGATCAATTGAGAATAGTTTGACATTTATTGTACTTAATGATGAGAATACTATGTCTGTAGTATCATTTTCTTGTACTTCATAAATAAGAAATATATGTTGTATGCAGGGGCTCAGAGCGAATTTGTCCTCAAAATCCTGAATGCATACTTGCTAAAACGCTTTCTATTTAGTGGGTTGCAAATAAGCCAAGCCATAAGAGAGAGATGAATAAAGTCATAAATTTGTCTCTTAAAAACTGATATTGTGATTAACTGTACTGTATTTATTAAAACTCAAGGATTATAATCTTGTAGACTACTATTCATCTCCTGCATCAAAGGTTTTAGATCTTCTTTCAGAAACCTGAACTCTAGACTTGAGTGCTCCTGAAGAAAAGCACTCTAGGGGGGCACAGGATCAGCCATCGAGTCAGGTGAAGAGGCTGGTCTCGATAAAGTTTTAATTGATATTTAGAGGTTTGATCTGCGAGCAAGGATGACACTCTAGAGCTCCTGATGCCCATGCTAACATCATCAGTTTACCAAAATATCTGGCGTAGTACATTTGTGAGTTTCAAAGGAGCACTTGGTCAAGGTGAGGAATGTCCAATTTGTATGAATTGTGGGGAAATAAGTATTTTTCCAGAGTTATGCTGATTAATTTGGTGTTTTGACCCCTTCAACTTAGAGGTCGACCGCCACCAAAATTGACACAGCCCCTCATGGGAATGGTTCCGCGAGTGGGCGGAGTGTGAAGATGTTTACTACTTTTATCATATTCTATTATTATTCTGTTCTTCGTGGTTGACCGTGCTGGGGTCCAACGTGAACGATTTGATAAGTGGACTTCAAACTATGGTTTCCTGATATGAAACGATGGAATGATAATCGGATCTGGTTTATTTGTTGTTGACATTGTTGACAGTGGCATGCACCTGAGTAAGTAGAACTTCAATGAGTGAATAGATACATTCAATTTGTTCTCACGCACATTCAGTTTGAACAATTTATTGGTGATATATATGCAGTGTTCCTACTGACTGTTTGTCACTGTTTTATTGTGTGCTTCTCGGTACCTAGAGGATTATCAGTGATATGTACTCGAGCTCTCATCTGTTATATTGTTGATCTTGGCTTGTTTTACCCTGAATATCTCTAGGTAAGTCCTTGTTAAATGTGTCTTTGAAAGTCCATAAATCATTCAAATGGAAGTCTACAATTAAGTTTTATCTTCTTGCCCCAGTCTTTCCATTTTGGCATATATTTCAGAAATAAAACAACAGTTTTACTGCATACTAAAATTGGATATGAATAAATTTTCATTTTCAAATTAAAGTATTGAATGGTCTGAGAATCTTATAGCTCCAGCTGTGATATCATGATAACTATGACTGCAGTATTTCTATTTGTCTGCTGAGCACTACTAAAATTTCCTTTAAAAAAAAATGTTGATCATACTTCGCTGATGAAAAGGGCATGGTAAATGGTATCTTGATATTATCAATAGAACAAGCCTAATAAACAGATGAAACATATGCATAATACTCTTCTCCAAGAAGGGATGATATATGCATGAAGTGTCATAATGGTACTCCATCTAAATAATTGTACTATTTCATCTCTTTTGACTGAATATGTAGTTACACTCTTTTTAGTTAGGAAGGCATCCTGCTGTTCTGTATACATACACACTGTGATATTGTATCAACTTCTGCATTCTATTATTACCTGTGGACAAAAGAAGCCAAGCTCCCCCTTCCAAGTCTTTGGATTAGTGGAGGAGATTAGACTTCAGAGTAGAAATCAATAGATTGGTTGGTGTCTTTCTCAATAGAGGTCATACATGTATTGTATCAAATAGTCTTTAGGTTAATAGTTGTTAGGGGTAGTGTAATGATGCTATTAAACAACCCCCATTGTCTATGGTGAGATCTTCTTGATGTCTAAGGGTAATACAGGGGGTGTTGGTCATTGGGGGTTGAAGATGAATCCAAGCAGTACCAAGAAGGATTGAATTGTTGAAGGGGGAGGGGGGATTATTTATTGATTATTAACAAGAATTTCTATAGGTTTACCCATGTGTAATTGTGTATATCTACGTTTATACATTTGTCTTTAGTTGAAGCCAGGGGCTAGCTACGTCGGTTTGTTTTTATCTTATCTTCTTCCGTCAGCCAATATATTTTGACAACTATATTTAGGCAAAAAACCTGGTTGTTCATATGTTTGAATAAAAACTGAAAAATTATAAATCTACATCAATTTTGTTTATTCTTATAAAAGCATAGGTTATATACATGTAGGCAATTGGAACTGATGTTCTATATTGTAAGTGAGGACCATGCATTAGGATTTCATTTTCCTCATTAATTATAATGTAATGAAGAAGAGGCCATTGATGCTCTTGGTCTTTTTTTTACCAGTTGATACAAACTTGTTTTATGTGAAAGTATTTATGAGCAATCGGCAGTTGTTTTTGTCCCTTTTAATACATAAGATGTTAACATTTTGCTTGAAGTTTTCTGTTTATATCTCCAAAATATTTTGAAATAGATTTGTGCACAATTCAACTACAAAAGAGTCTTTCTCTTTCTGAAAATGTAAATCATTTCTTCAAGGCAAAATGGCTACTGTAGGATTATGAAAAAAGATTGTTGCTGCTATCGAGATAATTTTTCACAAACTGATTTTTCCTCTTTCTTTACATCTTTCCGAGTTCCAACAAAGAAAACAATCATTTTCTGCGTAACACAATCTCAAATTCAATTTAGATTAGCTATACATACTGTTTTTTTAAAAAGGTGTTTCAAAGATTAAACCTTCCAACAATGCCTGGAGTAATACAATAAATTTGATCATTGAATAAATACGGAACATGACAGGTTGTAAATGAAAACCAATTCTCTTTTTTTAGAAAAGAAATTAAATTAGGAAATTGTTATTTATTTCTTGGCATTGTGCATGTGATGTTTGAATTATGAAGATACAAAAATGAGTAATAACTTTGCTCTGGGCATGGTTTAGGAGAAATGGCTGATTCCTTCAGCCAAAATTCATTAAATTGGGAAAAAGGTTGCTGTGAACCTGATGAGTAATGCGCACGAAAGAAATTTAAGACAGTCATGCCTTAGCTTGAATAATACTGAATCTTATGATGTAGGCTACCTTGTGTGTTGTTGTAAAATTGCATAAAACATGTTTGATATAATAATTGTAAATTAACTATAGTGTGAACAGACTTAAAGGGCAATCCAACCTTGGTAATGAGATGATTTGTGTGAAAGCAGAAAAATAATAAAAACAGGATGGTGAAAGTTTGAAAGAAATCGGACAAGGAATAAGAAAGTTATGGATGTTTGAAAAATGAAATCACTACATCTATGCGAAACTCAAATTGGCAATTTCGTGATTCAATTGTGACATTTTTGTGGACAACTCTCCCATTTGTCGTACACAAAAATATCATTAATTTGCAGTTTTCTTTGAGGCGCTTTTACCCTCGGGGCTGTACTCAAAATATATTGGAGATAGCATATTGTTATAGGTCCTCATGAAAGAAAAATATCCTACTAAGTAATACATTTTGAAAAAAGTGACATTTTAGTAATTTTGTGTGTTGGGGCAAATGGGGGAGTTGTCCACAGCTACATCACAGTGACATTACCTATTCGGCCAATTTGAAATTCCCATATGTATAGTGATTACAACTTTCAAAAATTCATAACTTTCTTATTGCTTGTCCAATTTCGTTCAAACTTTCACCAATCTGCTTCTCTGGTTTTTCCTCTTTCTTTCAAAGCAACTTGCTATTAAGGTTGGATTTCCCTTTAATATGATAGCATGAAGTTACTTGGTACTTGAGATAAATGGGGCTGGAGTCTATGAAAAATGCATGTTACACAAAAATTGTTTCAACAGGTTATTTGTAGTGTGAATGAAATTGATATGAAAGCATTGATTTCTTAGCTGACTCGGTCGGCCAACTCTCTTGTAAAATTTCCAAGTAATTTGTTCTGCCTGTCTATATTAGTTTTCAGATTGTATCCATTCTTCTGTTACTTATCAAAAAGTAACCAAATGCTGTATTTATTCACGTCCAATGTCACGAGACAAAGTAGGAATGTATTAGAAGATAACTTTTCAATCCCACTGTGACAGTAGTCTCTTTAACAGACTTACAAAATCCCATTTTGATTGAAAAATTCAGCCTCCAATATTGCAGACTATGGATTGTTGGCCTATACTGTATACATTATAGGTAGATGTAGGCCTATGTTCATGTATGATTAAAGTATCAGATCAAACCAAATGAATAGAATTTTTTTGAGAAAAAGTCTGGAATCCAGACTATAATAACAATGGAGACACAGTTAAGGTCATAAAGAGTTGAATAGTACCAATTTCAAAAGCTTTTAATCAGAATTAGTGTCAGATGAGGCATATTAAAGCATTCTGTTGTTAGAAAGTAGATCAAACTGCTCTGTTTAAAAAAAAAATTCAAGTAGGGAAGGGATGTGTGGATGGTGTTATAATCTGGTGTAAGAAGTGGTTCATGACCCAAGTAAGAACTTTTGTTCTCTCGAAATTAATTCGAGGGCTTAAGGAGGGGAGGAGGAGGAAGCTAAAAGGAGATATAGGGAAAGGGAGGGGGAAGGGAGGGAGGCAGATACCACTGCACCAATTTGTTGGACTTGGAATTCAATTCATATTATACGATACTCCTCATGTGTAATAATAATTCTGATGATGGCCACTTACGTAGCGCTCATACCCATCACGCTCATGTTATGGCACTTAGACATTATTACTCCGGTTATAGCTGAGCCGCGAAAGTAACTAGCGATCGAGCATATCAGGTTCCCATTTACATATTGATGGAGAGTCGCAAATGTAGATTCATGTCTTGCAAAAGGACATGCATGATGCCTGGCTTGGATTTGAACCTTGTACCTTGTGATCTGCAGTCTGTTGACTGATCCATTAGACCACAACACCTCTGCACAGGTTGTTTGGTGTTCAGAGATAGCTCTATACACAATAAGAAATTTGAGCAAAAGTCACCCCAAATAAAGTTGATCAGATACAGAAGTGGAGACTAGGGCAATAACTAGGTGAAGCCTACATGAAGGGTTGTCCAGGACTTGAAGATCAAACATGGTGTTTGTAGAATGTGTGTACTTACTGGGAGGAGTATCACTATAAATGTCCTTTCATCATCAGTGTGATGGGCAGCCAGGGGGTAGGGGCAGTGGGGGGGGGGGGGGAGGAAGGGGGAAGGGGCAGTGAGTTAGGGGAGGGGAGGAGGTACTAATATTATATAGTTTGAAGGTGTACTTTGTGTGTAGTTTAGTTGGAAAGGCACGTATGTGAGTACTCCCATCTCTCTCTTCCCTCTCACCATCCCCCACTGACTGAAAGATGGATTATATTTTTAAGTTAAGAACAAGAAAAGAGAGAGAGAGAGAAAGAGAGGGGGGGGGGTGGTGAGGAGGAGGTGAGTGCTGAATTAAATTTAAAATGGTTGTAGTCTATTGAAATATTGTTAAAATTTGAAAGTTTGTTTGCATTTAAAGATTTGCCTCGGAAAGATTTTCACAAATGTAGAACAGTTGTTGATCGACTCATGATCATTACATTTAATGATTGCCCATATGTTTCACTTCATATTTTTGTGGTTATGACTAAAGGTCCCTGTTAGATTTAGTCATCGTGTTGGCTTGCTACTAGTTCTTGCACCTAGTTCTTGCACAAGCAAGTAAGCGATTTACAGGAATTAACATGATTAAGTGAGCTTGCAAAAAAATCCACTCATGAGTAATGATTAGGCAATGATGGAATAATCTTATTTTCAAAAAAGTGAGATTTTCTCATACCTGTAGCCTGGCTGCCAGGCTTGATGTATTTTTCTCTCTTTTCAGTGAAAATAAAAACAAGTTTTTTTCTGCTTTCCATCAGAGTAACTTGCTATGAAGGTTAGCTTTCCCTTTACAGTATTTGACAAGAAAGAAATGTGAGGGCCATCCAGACTAGAGGCATAGAGGGATTATTTGAGTTTCTCTCTTGGAAACTTGGCACAGACTTGAGCCATGTATTTTATGCATTGCTCACTGCTTCTTAAGAACTCACAGTTGATCTTGGAGGGCTCAGACATTGAGCCAGGCTCTTTCTGACTGCTCACTGCTTCTTAAGAACTCACAGTTACAGTAGACAACCTGGACTGAAAGTCTTTCCATTTCTGAAATACCTTGCTAATGAATTGTATCCTGCTATTTCTTCCTGGCTGAATTAGATTGGCACATGTCATCTTGCCAGGACTGTTTGTTTGTATACTCTCTGTAATCTGCTGATTGCACCTACATTACGTGCTAGAATGTGTAGGTCTACAGTATTAAAACCAGAAAATTTTGCAAATTGTAAACAACAGCTGTTTTCTTAGAAAGAGACTATTGCTAATTGCAAAAAATCAATGTTGTATCATTTAAGATTCTTCTTTTATCATGGCATGAAACTGTTGTGAGTCTGAACCACTCATGAAATTTGTGATCGTTTCATGCCTGCAAAAGCCTGAGGAGCTTTCCGTAAATGGAAGAAAAAGAAAAAAGCCACCCCTGAAACAAGTTAATAATAAAAATACATAAAATCACTTAACAAGGGCATACTAAAAAAAAGCCCTTACCAATAATATTTCATTTTTGCCCATTTAGGCAGGTCAACGAGGGTTGTTTGTGGGTTAATTACATCTGATTAAAATGCCCTGAATCACCTTCCTCTCTCATCCAGGGGTACAGCAGTATGCTACTCTTCACAGGAGTCCTCAATCAGGGAAAATCAAGTCTCTAGTCTTGGTGCCAAGACCTTCATTTCAAAAGAACTTGTGTATTTTTTGAGAGGGGAGACAGACTTGTAGTAAGTGTGTTTAGATGAAGAAATTAACCAACATTTTACCCACCAGATATGTGGCTATATGTCAAGAAAAACATAATTTTGGCTCATAGAAAATATAAAAGAGTGGATTTTTCACTTGCTGCTATCTTTTGAAGGGGAAGAAGCTTGTTTTCCTGCTAGTTTGATAACTTAAATTCAATTTTATGTACCATTTCAGACCCTGACAAATGTACTTCAATAATCATTACCCATATAATTGCAGCCTGAATATCATAAGTAAACTCCAGGTATTTCTTTTAAAATAGCTGTTTGTGCGTGATTGGGTTGCGGTCTAAGACTAGGTTTGGTTCATACACACTGGAGAGTACTGTTCCCAATCAGTTGAATATGTGAAGAGGGGGTAAAGAGCTGAATTTAATCAAGTCCAAGGTGCGATACTTGTCTTTTTATTAACCCGGTCCTAGATGAAGTGATGATAGCCATGTCTTACGCTTCTCAGCAGACGGACATATTATAATTGGATTAAATCAAAAGATCTGTGGCTAGTTTTGTGTGTTTGTGTTACCTGCTGTCAGTTCTCAATGTATAGTACTCTCAAGGCGTGTGGAAGCAAGATATGTGGATGCTATACAGAGGAAGGCATAAAGGTATGACGCTATCTCTCACACAACCAAACAGGTTCCTGTAGGGGAAGATGTTTGTGGTTGTTTTGAAGCTATAATCCTTCATTATCTCTTAATTTTTGCCAAATTAGTATCAAATGGAATCTGCCGAAGTGTAAGGAAAGGTGTTTTGGGATTGTTTTTAAGCTATCATGCTAAATGATAATATATAGAGTAATTAAAAGAATATGCCAGTGTTTTAAAATTAACATTTAATGGAATCTGTCAAATTGTAAGGAAAGATATTTTGGGGTTGTTTTGAAGCTTTCATGTTTCATAAAACAATGAGTAATTTGATTCATAGAATCTGCCAATTTTTGCCAAATTCGTATTGAGTTGAATGTGCCACATTGTAAGGAAAGGTATTTTGGATAATTTAGAAGTTTTAAATGCTTCATAAGATGTTGAGTGTTTCATTAACCGAATCTGCCAATTTTTGCCTAACTATTGCTTGATGGAATATGCCAGCTTCAGATTTCTTCAGGCTGTGGAAAGAGTACTGGGTAAAAAAACTAGTATGTTTACTAATGCAAAGTATATATTGTTTGGATGTTGAATGATAATTCAAGGTTAGGTGCATTGATAGTAAGTTCTAAAACTTGACAACCGGGAACACTTTTGAAATACTTGAGAAATAGTTGAAGGAATGAAGAGAGATTGATGAACATCAATCTTGAATTTGGGACAAATTGATTGAGTACCTGATGCAGCAGGCTGGAGAGATATTAATTTGATTAATTTGATTAATTTGATTGTATTGAAGTTGATTCATTTTCTATATGACTATGAAAATATTCTGTCCTTACTGGCCATACAGCAATTGTCCAGAAGTGCAAACATATCTTTAGTTAGCACAATTGGTGGTATGTCTGTGTTTGAACCAATAAAATATGGGATGATTGTTCAATTATGGGTATAATTACACGTTTTGCCAACGCTTAAAGTCACTCTGTATTTACCTTTCATGACATGTCAGTGGGCAGTGTTTGCTGAAGGGTGATCATAGGCAATGTGAGTCCTGTGATAAGGGTGTGTACCAACAGGAGTCAGGTCTATTTGAAGGACTTCGTCCTTACATCCAGGTACAGTATATGTGGGCTGGAAAGAGAAATGTCACTTCTGCCTTTAGTTCTTAGCTCTGAAAGGTATCAAGGGTCTCAGATTGGGGGTATTTCTATTGATTGGAAAGAGAAACATCACTGTCTTGCCATCAGTTTGTTACTGTGGAAGGTATCAAGAGTTTCCTCAGATCCAAGTATTTCTGTCGACTGGAAAGAGAAATGTCAGTCTTGTGAAAGGTATAGGAAGAGTTTCTGAGCCAGGTATTTTTGTTATCACTTTGTAGCTGTGAAAGGTAGCAAGAGGTTCCGAACCAGGTATTTCTGCTGATTGGAAAGAGAAATGCCAAAGTCCCGCTATCAGTTTGTAGCTGTGACAGATAGCAGGAGTTTTCTTAGATCTAGGTATTTCTCATGACTGGAAAGAGAAATTTCAGTCATATGCCATCACTCATCAGTTTGTTAGTGTGAAAGGTATAGGTAGCAATGAGTTTTCTTGTGGTTATATGCTTTAAACAATCTGTATTAGATGTTGAATTCAGGCTGAATTTACTGTGAAATTTAGAAAAAGAATAATTGTACATTATGGGATGGACAGATTTTGGTGAGCCTTAATTTTGTTTCTTCAAGTCAATAACTACTATATTAGTCATACTCTTTCTTTTTATTATGACTTTGTGAATATAAGTTACATGTGCAGTACATACTTGTATAGCTACTAATGCAGCTTTCATGAATGTTTTGACGTGCTCATTGGCATATCAATATTTTCTGTTAGTCTAAGTAAAATAGTAAAATAAAGCACAGTAACACTTCTATAATCAATTTGTGTGCAATATTATGAGAAAAAAAAGAGGATTGGCTAAATATGTTGTGATGCAAAGTGCAAGTCACTACCAAATGCTCGGTTATGTTAAAGGATACCAATCACCAAAAAATATTTTGCTCTGTATGTTAGAGGTTCCATGTCATTATACTATAAATATGGGATTCAAATATTATTTTCATAAAGAGATACATGTATTGCAATTTTAATTACACTCTCTATAAGCGTAAAAGCGACTCGTGAGTATACTACTCAACGCACCCGTACGCGCACGCCAAGGGCTCGCGTGGAACCAAACTCGGAGTGCGGTTCCGTGCGAGCATTTTCATGTTATCCTTTATTTCCTTCATACTCCTTAACTGTTGACCTATAGAATGCCAGATAAAGTTCTTTGAGGTTGATTTTATACTTTCTAGCTGTACACAAATTATTTTTTCAGGTGATTGGTACACTTTAAAGAATAAGCTGTTCCTGTTGCTATGGTGAAATCACAGCCGCAGAACTTTCACTTACAGGTTTCGACATTCATAACAGAATGTCTCCTATTCAGGTCATGTTATGCTATTGCAATATGATCTATTCCTTCAACCCTACCCAGTGTGGCTCTGTTATTCATTCTTTCAGAACACCCAGTATGACATTTCTTGCTTATACATTCTTGAATTTATGTCTTGGATTGCTGACATGACCAAAACATGGACTTTAACTTATTCTAGACGATATTCTCCAGTAGAATTCATTGTATGGTTATCGTGTCTGGCACAGTGTTGTATAAGCATAGAGGAAGGAAGCTCTTTGACTAGTAGTATCATGCCAAAGAGAATTGGGGCATGGGGAATAATTTGATTAGGATATCTGTTCATTCAACAACAATGAGATTGTCCTGTTTATAAAGTGTCTTGATTGGACCATATTGGTGGCCATGATTGGACTATATACTCTGTGTTATCTGAAGTACAGTAGTCTCGACTCTCATCGCAAGCATATCACAGTTATCAGGAATTATCATTTGCAGTATGCTGATTTGACAGGTGAAGTACCCAAACTTGATAGCAGGTATCTTGTTTGGAACTTTTAAGGTAGGCCTACTATATCGTTGTCAAGGCTGGCTTGGTAGGCTAGTTGAAAAGGGTCACTATATTTTGTATCATATCGTTCATTTAAAACCTGTCTATCGTGTTTAATTTTGCCATGCTTAGTTTTAGTTTTAGTTTTAGTCTAGATTTTGCCTAGTAACTCTATGTTGATATGAGAGAGAGGGAGAGAGAGAGGGGGGGGGGGGAGAGTTCAACAGAATAGAAAGTGCACTTGATAAAGAATTTTGTTTAATTCTTAATCTTGATTATCTTGCACGTATTATAAACTTGAGGCCATGTAGTTTCAAAGCAGTTTACATGGATGTGAATGGAGACATTATTACTGTTAAGATTCATGTAGCTTGAATGATTTTTTCCATAGATATTTTTCTCATGATATGATTTTTATTATTCCTAAAAAAGTGCAGAAGAGGTCAAGCTAGTCAACAGAAGTAGATTCTTACTCTGAAGAAAACCCAACTTCATTTGATCTCATGAACAATAATATTATCAATCACCATATGTCTAAATTTGCTCTCACCATCATCATAATTGGCTTGACACGCTTTCCATCTGTGGCCCAACGCATTTTTGATCTTATCTTTGTCTTTTGAGCAAGGAGAAAAATTGTGATAGCTATCATTCGTGGGCTGCCACCCCCGAAAATGGGTAGATTCCGTCACTGTTGGCATAGCAATCAACTTTGTGCTTTTGAATTATTCTTTACATGTAATTGAGGGGTGACATTGAAAGGGTGCTAGCTGCACTAAATGCCTGTTTACTACGTACAGAGAAAGCTGTTGCTGTTCTTAATGATAGTTTTGTATTGCTCTCAGTATCGGTTCATTGGCTGCTCTGTTACCTGTCAGCTGTAGCTTGTAAAGAGACATTCCTCCCACTTCTGGGGGACATTGTCATTAATATTGAATGTGGCACTCCTTTCATATCATACTGGTAGAACTGTTGTTAATGTTTGTGTGCTTGTTAATTGGACTCATGCTAGCTGTGACAAAAGCATTTTTTTCAGTTCGTACGTAGCATTGCAAGGAAATGTGTGGTGTATTTCAACTTCCATGAGACTTTAAACAATTTACGATCTAAGTGCATATTTATCGTGATGAAATAATATATTTTGTATCTTCAGTTTTGTTATTGCCTTTACAAAGATATGAAAATTCCAAGTTCATGTCAAGTTCTTTTTACCTTATGTTATTTCATTATTTCTCCCATTTATATATTAGTCATTTTCTTTTGTATGTTGTTGTTTCAGGCCACAAGTGGACTGGGTAGTGAGGAGCCTCAGCTAGATCCTGATGCAGATGACCCTCTAAGATCATTGGAAACCAAGCATCCACATCTCTCTGGAGAGTTCTTGGTCAAAAGGAACAATCGCAGTAAATCTCCATTCCAGGGCCGAGTCTCACCTCCGACATCTTACTTCAACCCTTGGGTCCTTCAGCCACAGCAGCTGAGGAGGAAATTAGAGTCCCTCCAACAACAGGAACAAGGGGGAAACGACTGGAGGAATGGGGCTCCGAAGCAGATGAAACCAGAACTGATTGTTGTGGATATCTTTGATGATAGCAAGGAAGTATCTTGTAGTGATCAAGATTGTAAGATGCCTCAAGACAGTGTTATGGAGGACCCTATAAGTGAATCTGTTACTAACATGGATGCCACAGAGGATGTTTCCAGAGACCTAGGTGATGCAACAGTAGGGCAATCAGGAAACAGTCTTCCTAGATTTGTGCGTAGTGTGCCCAGTGTTCCTTCCAGAGGAAGAGAAGTGTTTGTAGACTCTAGTGGACCCAATGAAAGGACAGAGAAGCATGTAAGGACTACTAACAATAATCGTAGATCACTTTCCCCTCAGGCAAGGGAGTATGTATCAAGGCTTGATGCAGCTGGGAAGCGACGCTCGTCTCTCGCAGCCAATGGAGAGAACGATGAGCAGATGAATGGTTACCGACAACGCAAGAAGAGCCTGGCACTTGCCATGAACGAGGGTCGTCTTGAGATGAAAGAAGTGTGCATGAGACCATTGGATGTGGACCTTGATTTTCACCTGATTGCTCAACTTAACCAGCTCAATCGGGAATTAATGGATCTATCCAAATCGGGATCCTCCACGTCTCCATCATCACCTGGTGTCAGTGCCAATCATAGTTTCTCTCTTCTAGAAAACAATGGCGAGATCCTAGTTGATGGTGAAGACAAGCACACTGTATCAAGTCCACCTCAATCCCCTATACCTTCACAAGTTCCACAAACAAGACATTCTCCAGAAAGCGATCTGTACAGCCCAATATCATCCAGGAGAGGTAAGAGTCCTGTTGAGGGCAAGCAAAAGAAGTTTACTTACAATGAAACACCAAGACGGAGACAATCTGATGAAAGTGTAAGTCCTGGTAATTCCAGTAAGAAATCTTCTCCAGAGCAAAGGACAATTGTAGAGAATAGCAAGGAGTCCAAGTCGGTGTCACCTCGTGAAGTAATCTCTCGTATCAAGTCACGTTTCAGTAACTCTAAGCTAACCCGGGGTTCCCCTCAGAGGAGCAGTGCAGGTAAAATTGAGATTCAAATCTTGAGACCGAACGTAGGAAATCCTGAGACTGAGTGTGGACAATTCAAGAGATCTGCCTCTCTAAGGCATGACTCTGAATCAAGAAAGACATGGCCAAACTTTGAAGCTTCCTCTGAGGGTTATGAAGAGGGTAATCAGACATCATCCAGACAGAGTCCCATTTATCGACGGAGTGAGTCTGATGGGCCAGTAGAAAGGCAACGGAAGAAACCCGTACTACCAGACTCCAACCCAATGCTAGAACAGAACCATAATGCACCAGGTAGCAGTACTGATAGTGGACTGGGCAAGGATCACAGGCATTCCAAGTCAAGTGCAGACTCATTACTAGAGGTGAGTAAGAATTTTAGAATGCCTTTGAAGAAGTCAGTCTAACATTAGATAATACCAGATGATAAAGAGCTTTTAAAGTTGGCATCAGCTATATAACATATGGTAAGAGTAACAAACTACATGAATCATGAAATAAAGATCTTTCAAAGCAGACTTCTTTTCATCACTTGGACAGAGAAGCAATATTTAGTTACAAATGCAAATGTAAATGTAATTCAACAATTTTGACATTATTTCCAGCATATTCTGTGCTCATTGAAAGCTTCTGCTATATAAGATGAGACATTTTGAGCAATTTTTCTTGCAGACATACTGATAAGAAGCTTTTATTAAAATAAGGACTGAGACAAAAAGTAAGAATTGGCTTAAAACTATCTTAAACTGTCACAACAATGGTACAAAATGCATATAAAAGAAAACAGCTTCCTCTACTGTAAACTGTAGTTATCTTTTTTTTCACTTAGAAATCAAAATTGTGAAAATAATGTTCATGAATTGCTCGGGGGAACCCTTTTTTTGGCAATGGGTAAATGCTCATAGTATGTACTCATTTCCTAGTATCCTAGACTAATTCAATCTGCAATGGATTAAGCCGTAGTATAACTTAATCCCTTGTTTACAATTCAGTTTGTTTCGATGATGGTGTTTTGTATGAGTGTTGATACACACTCTGTGGATTTATTTCATATATCATGTGTATGACTAATTATAATGAATCATTTACTGAAAAATCAACAACGGCATGGTATTTGTCCAGATCATCTGTAAAAGATGAAGACTTATATTACAGCAGTCTAGACCATGGAAAGAATTCATACTTTTATTATTAAATGCACACAGAATGGAATTACAGAGAGTGGTGCATGAACCATGGAGTGATGAAGAAATTTCATCTTACTTACAAGATGCAAACAACCACCAATTTTTCAGGGGGGGGGGGGCATTCAATTTTCATGTTAGCACTCCAGTTTCATCTTAGTGTTACCATAGCAACAAACATCCATCCATCTCATATGATATTGTTCTCTTTCTCACTCTCTCTCTCTCAGGACTTGCATGTTAGCAGTCTAGTCTCATCTCGCTGTAACAGCAACCCTCCTTCTAGACCCATCTCATCTGATATCGGTGACCTTAGCTGGGAGAAAGGTCATGATATTATGTCACCCAGACATAGAGGTAAGTTATATTCTCTTCATTTTGTTATAATTAGTATCATTCATGTTTCATTGTAAGATCAGGAAGGGGGATGTATCCAGGGAAATGAAGAGACGAAGAGAGGGAAAACAAGGTTCAAGCAAAGATCTAGCAAGGAAAAACTTGACTTGAGTTGAGACCTGTCTAATACTGTATAAGTGGTTATTTTCGCGGTGGTTTTATTTTCGCGATTTGCGCGAGTCGGTCCTCGCGAAAATTTCCACTTCAATATATGGCTGTTTATAGTAACAAAAACATCACAAAAGTCGCGAAATTAAACCCTCGCGAATTTCCCTACATAGTCCAAAATCGCGAAAATATCTGTACGCGAAAAAAACAGCTTATACAGTATCAGAAAGGGAAAGGCAGAATTTTTTATTGAAAAACGAATAATTATCATCAATGTACAAAAACTTTAAATATATTTATACAATAAGACTGCATTTTAAGTATAATGTGCCAGATGTGATCAAATAACCAAATTTAGTTTATCAAATAACCAAATTTAGTTTATCAAATTAACCAGGAATCATACTTTATGATATTTACTTAATTTTTTAGCCCCCAAACATTAAACGCATGTCCAGTGACAATCACACAAAGCAATAAAAGTAGCATGAAATCCTTTGAAATATTATACAAGACAGCAACATGCCGAAGAGCTGAGCATTGATATGCTACAAGTTTTTTTAAAGAACAGGGTGTGCTTTTATCTAATTATAAATTGGGTTCCACAAATTAGATTCCAACACTTTCAGCGACTAAAAATAGCCACTGTTCCAAGCCCTGTATTTTCTCTATGTAACTGCAGCTGTTTAGAAGTCATTTGACCCGCAATGAAATGATAAGATGTGATTAAATCATGTCTAATTAGGGTCCCGATTGGAAATTTACCTGATTCTAGCCTGAGGTAGATATATTTTTGTGCAACTACTATTCGTTGCCCTTAAAACGTGAGCTTGAACGTAATGTATCGCACATGAACACATTGAATGTGGTGTAAGAACAGGAACTAGTTGATCTTGTGAGGATCGATGAGTCATGTGTCTACTTGGGGGATCAGTTGATTCTTTGGATTGCTAGCTTTGCAAGGTAGGATACAGACCTAGTAAGGCCACAGTACATTGTATGATCTGACCTACCCCTTCCATAAATCTCCAAACTTTGCTGTTCTATGCAAGGCTGTCACCAGACCATTTTGAATGGGGGGGGGGGGGGGGGAAGGGCTTTTAGGACCAATTTTCTGACAAGGTAGCTAAACTTTTCCAACAAATTTGCCTACAGATGTTCCCTTTTTTCTCCGAAAGAGCAAAATGAAAAAGAAAAAGAAGAAAAAAAAAGAGAAGATTTTGCAGACGGCCTATAAAGATGTCTAATTTGCTGACAGAAATTTTCAGTGGGGGTGTCACACTCCTGCACCCCCGTTTAGTGATTGCCCTGGTTCTATGGACTTTGGATGAACATTTCAGACCAGACTCAAGTTTTTGTATACCATACGATCAATCTTTCAAGCCTACAATGTCTTCAGTGGCTCAATAGATGTGAATCAGTTACCATCTTGACCTTTGCATTTCTGTGACCTATATTTCCCCAATCTCAAGTACCCCTCCTCCAAATGTATATCCTTTACCCCATATCTTCATCCTGTCTGTATAAACAGCCTTCTATTTGAAAATGGTGAATAAAGTCACTAAAGCTGATATTTTAAATTTGAAATGAACACATTGATTTTTTTCTTGTGAATGTTTGAGATTAGATAGATCTCAAATTTGGATTGAATCAATCAATCAAGAAATCTCTTTTACTCCCATTTTATTTTTTTCCCTCTAATTACATAGTGCACATAACCCTAGTATAAAACAGATAAATTTGTATATATACAGTGATCTTTTTATTGCATATTCAAGTGTAATTTTTACAAACACAGTTTTGTTTGGACTTTCATATTCTTTTATTTTCTTTTTGTAAATATAAATCCATAGTGCACATAACCCTAGTTAGTAAATAGAAATAGATGTAATAGAACTAGGAATGAGATAGAAGGAATCAATCGAGAAATCTGTTTTAAGGGCTGCTCACATTTGATAAAGATAATGATAACTAGATTTTCAATTAAAGGCGCACCTACAATGTTGTGTGTACGTGTAAGTATACTCCTGCATGTTGAAGGGAAGCTTGAGTTCTGGGAAAGGAAAAAAAATAATTTATGAGCTTTCTCATTCTTTTTATGTTAGTTTGGAAGATTACCATACTAGATATGTCCCCTGAAAAAGATTGCTCTTAAAATGCTCTCATATTCAAAATATGACAAAAAACAGCTGAAATGTTCGGGCCGAACATTTGCGTGTAGTCCCATATACACATTTCTGTGTGCATTGCATGTGACTCACAGCAGGAATGAGTCAATTTCTTATCATTTTGGTGATTCCAAAACCTTATAGCATACACCAATTCTTATGTGCTATATAATATGATCAACCTTTCCCGGTTGACTTGAGACAGTTTCTTTCACAATTCAATCTCATGACCAGAACTCAACACTCAACTTTATCTTTAAATTTAGGACATGTTTGGGGTGTACCTTTAATGAAAAATCTTTTAATTGTTATCATTATCGGACAAGTCGGATCAGCCCTTTACTCCAATTTTATTTTCTTTTTGAAATCCATAGTGCACATAACCCTAGTTAGTAATTAGATTAATTTGTGCATGGCATAACCACTCAATGTGCACTAAACCGCAATGTTTACAAACATAATTTTGTTTGGACTTAGCCCAACAACAAGTGTCAAGGCTGAATCTCAAGCTGGCTTCTAAAATCCTATTTTTCTTTACGGTTGATAGCTTTGTAGTTCACATATCTTCCTGTGTCCTTTCATTGCTAGCACAAATTTTCATGCTCTTATAGCTGTTGACGACTTACCTATCTCTGTGCATTTAATTCATATGCTGAAAAGTTTATTTGAAATAAGGACTTTGCTTTTAAAATTATTTTCAAGATTGTCTCTCTTTTTTTAAAGTTATTTTATATTTCCATCCTTTTCAACTTTCCAAAGTGGTAATAGCAAGCTACATAGAATGTTGAAGGAATAGGAGATAATTGAAATATTCCTACCAGTACATGGGAGATATTTGACTTATTATAATAGTAATTATATGGGTCGTTGTATGTCTGTCAGACTTGACACTCTTGGCACTCTTCAATTATTACCCTGGCTTTAGCATGACTGCTGTTAGGGCGCTCTAGCATTTCAAGGAATTAAAGGTAACATAGTTTTGGGAAGCCTTCAAAAACTTTTCGTTAGATTTCTTTGACTTTACTTAATAAACAGCAGGGTACTGACATAACTAAGATGCTGTGAAGTTTTTTCCTCTTCAAGTGAAATATTTATCGAATGAGAGGTGAAAAGTAATAAAAATCCCTGGCCCAAAAAAGAGGGGATGTAAATTCAAACAACGGCGACATACACTACTTACGGTACATGAGGATTGTTGTGTGTGGTGTGTGTAGAATACGCTACACATAGTGCGAAGCGCTGGGTTTATTGTGCGGGGAACCTTCGGGTGGATATGGTCTTAGCGTGAGGCAGTGAAAAGCCGTTACCAAGCGTTTCTTACAGATATTTGCACTAAAATTTGTTCAAAATCGTGAATGGAATGTTAAATAATCTTGTACATGTGTCTTATGATAAAAGGAGAATAGTAAAGTGACTGTTTCAGATAAGTTTTTTTGCCAGTATGATTTTTGCTACCGAGACTGTCTATGAGCTTTAATTCCTGCCAGGAATCCATTTACCTCACCTGGGTTGAGTGTGGCAAATGTAGATTAATGTATTTCCAAAAGACACTAGTGCTATGCCAGGGATTCGATACCCAGTACCTTGTGGTTCATAGTCCGGGGTTTTTCTCATCTCTTTTACAGGTAATCTTTACAATAAACTATGTGTCTGGTTGACAGAGACTATAGCCCCCATCTCCAGTTTAGGAGCAATTCATTGGGTTAGGGGCTATTCATTACCCCTACTCTGGAGTTAGGGGCAATTCATTGCCCCCTTCCCAGGGGTAAAGGGCTATTCATTGCCCTTCCCTGGAGTTGATTCATTGCCCCCTTCCCCTCCCGAGCCAGGTCAAATTCTAGAACTTGTAAACAGGATGCAGGCGCTCAGGGACTAGTCTTGTCTCTCGGGCTAGACCAGGGACCTGTAACATAAAGAGATACAATCAATCTTAAAATCAATTGTAACTCTTCAGTACATGGTTTGCCATACAATTACGATTGATATCAATTGTAAGATTGATTTAATATCTCTTTATGTTACAGGGGCCAGGTCTAATAACTTGTGAAAGTGGGGAGAGGCCTTAGTAAATGCTCATTGTTTATATGCTACAAATATTGGATATTCTAATCGTACTTGTAAATTCCTATGTAGGGTTATTAAATATAGTATTACGTCAAAGAGTCTCTTCATTAGTAAGCCTGGAATAGTGATTTCTCCTCTTTCTTTGGTGTTTATTTAAATATTGTAAAGTAATCACAATATAGAAATCACTGCAAATATAAAGCAACACGTACAAATGTTAGAAAATATGCCACAAACTAGCTTTTTCTTTTCCTCTAATTTTGTAATACCTTAACTTGATTTAGATGGGAGTAACTCTTTTTTAGCATGTGATTGTATCTAACATATGAACATGATCACAGTGTATTTCCTTGTATTTTCATAACATTCGCTGTTCTTGTACAGAATCTCTTTTTTATTGCAAACTCAATATAATGCTGGCCTGACATGGTATTATAGCAACAGATTGAAGTGGATCAAAATTACTGGTTTTGATTTATGTTATTGTTTATATACGGTTTCACTTACACTGAAATGAAAAAAAAGATACCTCGTTACTTGATTGTCATTTTATGTTTAAGAGGGATTGAAACTGAAAGAATACTATATATTGGGTAAGTTGGGGAATAAAGTACTTGGGAGGATATTAATAATAATTGTTAAGAACTGGCCTGGGTATATTGGATTACATCAATTATTCTGAAAATTAGCAATTAGTGGTCTACACTGTAACTGGAATGTTTGTTAGAAAAATGCATAAAGGTTGTACAAAGCTTGTAAAATACCAACTAAAAACAATAACAAATTAATGGGTCCTGTAATAGTTATTTATATCTGTATTAAAGATTAGAGTGGTTTCCAGTGAGCAGGTTGGAAAGTGATATTGTCTTGATTTCATTGAAATCTATAAATGTTAAAGTTACCCCCCCCCCCCACCCCCCAAAAAAAAAAAAAAATTAAAACAAATGATATGATTGGATAAATAATATTTAATTGATAATATCATGGTTACAGACATGAATCCACATTAAAAATTCTATCCTTCAATCTTCGTTTTTGAAATTTTGTAATGTGATTGTGAAATGTGTCTGATAAAGAAGACTAGTTGCTATCATCTCTTCCGAGCTGTTTCTGAGTGACATTGAATGTGATCTCACTAAATATTGGATCATAATTTCTGTTATTTGCATACCATCCGTGTATTTACTTGTTTATTGATTGCTGTTAGATGTCAAAAATGACCCATAATCCTCATGTTAATGCTTGTGATATATGAGAAGTAGCAAGTTCATGAATATATCATATTTCTTGATGATCTTATAAGAGATATCAAAGAGCTTCTGTGTGATATAAGTTATCAGTCTTTTTAGCCACTTGTAATGTGATAAAATACTTTGCATTCTGGTAAACTTAAGAATGTGTATTAAGTAGTTTAGCACAACTGGGTTTTAG
The DNA here is from genome assembly GCA_025618425.1 of Heliocidaris tuberculata. Taxonomy (NCBI): domain Eukaryota; kingdom Metazoa; phylum Echinodermata; class Echinoidea; order Camarodonta; family Echinometridae; genus Heliocidaris; species Heliocidaris tuberculata. The sequence goes on from CM046850.1 coordinate 10,230,184, forward strand.
TAGCTTATTTTCAAGCTGTTATAAAAGATGCAAGTATGGATATATCACATATTGATCAAAGTTAGTATAATATTATGAGGTGTATCTAATTGTGTGATATTTCTATACATTGTCATTATTTGGTTTAAAGTTAGGGAATAATACATGTAGGCATATACTACATTAATATTTAAGTTGAACTTTCACTGTTCATTTTCTTGATAGTGAAGTGCTGCCCTCTCATGTTTAAAGTAATGGAATACTGAATTACTTTTCATTCCTACACCCCTTTCACATATCTGTGCTTAGTATATGAGCACTAAAATCAATGTATACCTATGTTTGCGAACTCAGAAAAGCTGCATTACTAGGCATTAGTTTTACGAGTACCCATTCACAAACTAGTAGAGGGAGTAATTGTCTTCGTATCTGCATAGGGGTAACCTCACTAGTCATAAGGACCACTAGTCATAAGGACCGCTATTCATAAGGACCGCTATCCATAACGCGTGACTAAATGAATAGCGGTTTTGTATGAATAACGGTCCTTCTAAATAGCGAGCAAATCCTAGACAAATTATCTCGCTATTCATAAGGACCTCCATTCATAAGGACCACTATTCATAACTATTCATAAAGACCGCTATTCATAAAACGTGTGAAATGAAGAGCGGTTTTCTATGAATAGCGGGCGGACCCCTCTGCATACACCCATAGTTTGATCAAGGAGCTTGTCTAGTACCTCCTTGGTATGATGTTTCTGGGGTGCTACACGCTCATCACTGTGGTGAAGGAAATCAAGTGTCCTTTAAGTTTAACCCAAATTTAGAATTTTGGTGCCATGTCTGCACTGTACATGTTCATAAACCAATCTGTGTCTGTTGCTGCTAAAATGCACATAATTAGTGCTGAAATAATGCTCATTATTTTATGCTAGTTCGATTCCCAATTTTTGGTTTTTGGACCAAGTACTTTCATTTTGCATATAAGGTATCAGTTTGATTTGTATAACTGTGTCTGCAGATTTGTTGTGTGATATAACCATAGGTTCATGATAGAACTAATTGTCAACCTTGCCATAAGGCAGGGAGGCGAAAGTGAGACCCTGCATAAGGTACCCTGTAAACAGCACAGCATTCTGCAGCTATAGTCGAGACCTATGATTGCTGTCAGCTGTGAAGCTTCTGGTCTTCAGTATAATTCTTCTTTCCTGTATAAGACTCAATCAGGATGTCTTTGGGCTGTGAACCCATTAGAAAGATTTCCCTTTTAAAGAATGTTGTGTGCTACTGTAAAACAAAATATTCAATCATACATGCACCTTAGATATAACCATTGCTCATATGTTTTTACACAGAACCTGTACATGAAACAAATTTATTCCTTCATCAAAAACTAAGAAAATGAAAATTTGTGAAATTGTCTGTACTGAGCAAATGGGAGAGGAGCTCGCAAGACACATCACGGAGTTGCCAATTTGTGTTTGATTGATTACAACCTTTAAAAAATCATGACTTTCTTATTTCTTATCAGGTTTTGCTCAAACTTTCAGTAATCTGTTTCTCTCATTTTTCTTCTTTTATTCAAATCAACTTCATACCAGGGTGGACTTTCCCTTAAAATGTTGTGATTCTTTCTAATGCTGTCTTAGTTTGATACATTCTTTTGTCATTTCTAATTTTTTTATCTTAGTTATCCCTGGCTATCTGTCAAGCTCTGTGCCTCATAGTCCTGCTCTACTTACCCCTAGCACTGGCAGTAGAGAAGATCTATTGGAGGGTACATTCTCTAGACCAGGTAGGCTTATCCTTCATTCTATTTCATGAAATCAAAACCCATATTCTTGAAAGAGAACTATAGAATACAAATGGACCTGACATTCTGTGCCACCAAAAGACAAGAATTATCTCCTTTATTTGTTGATCAACCTTAAGAAAAGGTTGAACTAATCTGCTATTAATCCCCACATTCTTTCATGCTCTGAGGAGAACAGTCATATTCTAATGCACCCACTGGGACATTACACAACAAGGCAACAACTTCTTTTTCCTAGCATGTGTGTGACAACAGAGCATTATACACAAAGTACAAACAGATATTTGAGCTGGTCTACCATTCGAGAGTCAAGACTCTCTACTGACAAGGGTTACCTACTGCCCTCCTCAAAGAACTAGAGAAAATTGTTGAAAGATATAAGTATAGGAAATTTTTGACCTTTCATGCTCTGTGTAGATCTACAGGTAAATTTAGTATTGTCAGTCTTTTTCAAGTAAGTCCTTCATGTAGAAGTATTGTATATTTCATCCACACATGATTTATAGATGCCATTTCTCTGTATATACACTGTAAGCTTACTTCAGGATGGAGAGAGATGAAAAGGCCCTTAAGCCTCTGATTTCAAGTGCTTTCAGTATCAGTGTGTAAAGGAGTGCATGGGAAGCCTTTGTAGGAGAACTTCCTAATTTGTACCACTTGTATCTGATATAAATAAAAACTTTCTAGCTAGCAATGAATAGACGTCCTCTTGAAACAGCATGAAAAAAACTTCTCTATTCAATTTCAAGTGCTGTTTCAACTAGTAATGGACATTTTGTCACAGTGATTAAACTCGATGTACATGTAGGAGGTGTTTGACGTGTTGTCTTTGTTTACAGCTCTAAAATTCTTGTTTTGGGCTACTTTGACGAGTTTGGCTACCATTTCATATTGTTTTCTGTATGAAGACTTGTTACATAACTTTAGGAGTCTCGCTATTCCACACTTTACCCTATCTGCGGCCCCAGCTCATTTCCATATAGATTGTGCACGTTGCCTGTTAGCGCTCTTGAGTCTATAATGGATGTAGGCAGGGAGTAATCTGTATAGAAAGTCCACAAAACTGCAGCCGAGTGTGACGCCCCAGCATTGTCAGTGCCCATCCCAAACCTAGCAGAAACTAGCTTTTGTCACTTTTGATGCATTTTTGTGTGTTCCTGCTCAGAGCAGTGATTAGTGCTGGAGTTTTAGGTAGTACTGTAGAGGACATACTGGGTTGCATGATGGAGATACATGTAGCACTGTAACAGAAATAGAGAGACCTGATATTCTTAGGATGAGTTTCAACTTATTTCCATTCAGGCCTGGGTAGCAGAATGTTGTCACTGTCAGGATGACTTGCAGTTGAAGATTGTAGAATGGGGCCTGTAGTGAACGATGCCTCAACATCTTTGTCAGTCAATGCAGTGATACCCCAGAATATTTCTCTTGCATCGTCTACATGTGATCAGAGTTCAGTGGTTATGTCTTCGACCATGTCACCTGGTGCTGTGACAGTATTGTCTGGTTCTAATGTCATATACTCGTCTCAATCATCGGCTTCATACCTAGGAGAACCTGATGTTCTCTCATCATCTTTGGTTCCGTGTTGTGGTTCACCTTCCTCTGTTACCATGGGAACAACATCCAGCAATCCTGTTTTATCATCATCTCCAAGAACATCACTTACAGGTCCAAGATTCAATTCTTTCAGGAAGACATCAAGAGTCAAGGAATCAGACTCTGTTGGGCCATCTCCTAAGACAAACTTAGGTTCAAACTCTTCTACTTCATCCAAGAGAACTTCTCGCCATTCCATTGAAAGGAGTAGTTTAAATCTTGAAGTTGACGTACCAGTCATGGTGACCAGTACTCCGAAGGTTTTATCCAGGGTTAACAACAACTTTGAGGCAGCATCAACTGAGTCATCAACTATAAACATGACCACATCTGAACCTCAGTCACCAGTGATTAGTACTACCCCTCATGCCACTCTTCCCTTGACCACTCCACCCATTCACTCTACCCCATCTGGTAGATTAACCTTCCAGTCATACGCAGCTTCTCCCAATGTCTCCAATCATTCCTATCTTCCCTCAGAGAGCCAGGAGGACCTCCTTGGTAGCCGTGGTAACGGGATGCGAGCTTCTGGAAGCAGTCAAGGGAGCAGTATCAGCCATGCTGCTATGCAATCTGGCATCAAACCACCTAAACCAAGGCATAAACCTCTAAGACGATCTAAGACGGACCTAGGTGACCCAACCATCATCAAGGCTGCTTTGACTCTAGCAAAGATGCAAGGTATGTATTGACTCATTCAGGACAGGAATTATTTTAGGGCTAAATTAATTGATCATCTTTTCTTCCATACTTGTATTTTTGTTTTATTATTACATTAATTGTTCCAATAAAATGTCATGTATCTGTAAAGAATATATATCATCTATTTGGAGCCAGAGGGGCATTAAAGGGATTCGGTAACTTTGTGGAGGCTTGATTTAATAAATTGTTGAATTTTGATATCTGTCTTGTATAATGATGTTCCGAAGGATCAATAAATAGCCAGGCATAGAAAGGTTTTCAAATATATAATGCTATTATTAAGATATCTATGACTGAATACTCCCATTTATGAAAGCGTATGGCCATACGCTTTAGTCTAACACTGAGTCTATGGGGGAAATGAGTCTGGCATTTCCAGTCATTTGCATATGTTTACTTTTGTGAAGCACATGATGATTTTTCTTTTTCCTGGTCTTCATTTTTACACCATATTACATACACTGATAGCATGTAAGGCCAGGCAGCTCAGATTTTATCAAGCCTCTGCAAAGTTACCAAATCACTTTAACTCTGTGTTAAAGTATATGAGTTAACACCCTTCTGGCTCCAACAGATGGTATGGACAGTAACTATGTCAAAAAGATCAAACAATACCAATTTGAATCAATAGGTACATGCATGTGCGTATTTACAGAGAGGCAAATAAAGAAAGAAAAAGAAATTGTCACATGAGGTTAAATTTGTTGTACATGTATATTGTGAAACTGATTTTTAAGTGCAAGTTTTGATGGGAAGAGAGAAGACATGAAGTATCTGTACATGTCAATGTGCTCAAGTTCATTTTAAGTACCTCTGAACAAATTTAATCATTATTTTAATCATAAACACATCAAAGACTCCTTTTATATACTTGAACAAACTATTTTTTTTAAACACTTTTATTTTCAAGTCCATTTTTTTTTTCACTCTCCCTCCTCTGTATCTATTTTCATCTCTGTAGATATGTCTACTTTGTAACCATTCTGCACTAGACATACCCAATGTATTCTATGATCTCTGTTGGAATGCCACTTTATGGTGACCAGGGTTATTTTGGAATAGGGCAAACAAACCTCAAGGATTGGTCACTAACAGACAATAGATTGGAGAATACTTTCTCATTGTTATACAATCTTAATTCCTGTGTTTGTTGAACTATTATTTAACTGTGTGTTGGGATTTTATTCCATACGGAATAAGGTCACCGAGATTAAATATTTGTGTGTAGCAAGAGCACCAGCAAAGAGTGGTGTTGATTAATTCAGGATAATCTTTATTTGATTTTTTTTTAAATCTTGGTAATTGTCAAACATGAATGAAAATGATATGGTGTGCAGGGTTCTCGTCAGCGCATAACACCCTTGGTGCTAATATCAAGTATGTGGGTCTTCAGTGAAAAAATGCCATTGGTAAACTCTCCCTGACAAGGGTAATAAATATGTAAAGGCATACTTAAAACTTGCAGATTTGTTTTTGTCCTCTCAAATCATCCTCTGGGCCTTTGGATGCTGCAAAAACGTATTTCTTTTTCAATTTGGACCAAGAGTAATGGCATTGTGAAAATTATAAGCCTGAAATTATGATTTTTGTTCTTAAAGTGGACCAGGCTTATATTTAAAAGGAACCATGTTCGATTTTTATCCACTCCATTCAAATATTTTACTGTAAAACCAGAATCTTTCGGGACATAAAACTTTCGCAAATTGTTAATGACAGCCAATTTCGCAGTAATTGCAATAATTTTCTGTTGTTTCACTTGTGATTTGATTATTTCCCGGTATGAAACTTGAGCATTTGCGACATGAAATTTCATGCACTCGAAAATTTCTGGTTTTACAGTAATATTGCATTTATTTTACAGTGTAAGAAATAACCCTTTATAATTCAATATGCTTGCTGATACTTCAAATATTGCATTTTATAGAAGCCTCTTATAAGTATTATGGCTGCATAAGATATATTAAGATAATGTTGTATTGTTACTATGTTATAGGTGATGAAGTGCCTAAGGTAGTAGAGGGAACATCTAAATCATCATCTGTGAGGAAGAGGCCGACATCAGCGCTTGGAATCATGGGAATATTGAATAGTAGCAGTGGACGAGAATCTCCTGTTAGACAACAAACTCAACTAGACGGAAAGGTATTTTATGACCATTCTCTTTCAATTTTATATCAAATCATTAAACCCAATGGAGTCTTATGTCAGACAGAAACTCAACTATATGGAGAGATATTTGCTTAATTATCTCTCAATTTCATATTTAATCATACAGAACATATTTTGGAGCCATCAACTAACAGATGAATATTAATAAAATGAAATATACTTATCTTGATGATAATGTACATGACCTTAAAATTCTTTTAGGGGACAAATCATTTGTTGAATTACTTACAAAAATGTATAATCATTAAGATGTCCATACATCTCAAATGCTGCATTTGCAAAATAACTCTACTCGCAGATTTGATCTGCCAGTTGAGTTATTCTGAAAAGGCAACAGAATTAGTAGTTAATGTTTGGTTAGTAAAGACAATGTAAAAAATCCAAACAGCTGCAAATATGTAAATATATTATTGTAAGGTTAATTTCCTTGTAATAGTTCAATAATCAGGGACTTTGAGAGAGTTCAAGAATGATTTTTCAGTATGATATAATCGCCTAATATTGCAATGTATCTGTTATGTCAAATTCATAGATTTGATAGTCACCTTGACAGGCAAGAGACATCCATTTGTTATTAAATGTACATTATGTTGTTAGATGTTGCAGTGTAACTCTCATAAGCAAGGAATTTGTACTGTGTGTATGTCCTTTACTCCCTTAAGTCACCTCACAGAACAGGACCGCCACAGTCAACTTTTGCCACACCTGTATGGAACACAATACTCAAAACAATGTTCCAGTCTAAGATTGCAATCGGCAGGGAATAAAGAGTTACATGTATTACAATCAACAAAGCTCTAGCATGGAAATATGTGAGAAAGATGGAACTCATAATTATGTGAAGTTAATTTTTAGGATAATTTTCTTTTGCAGCCTTCTCCACTTCTTCAACGATCTCAGCTGCCGACATCCCCTGTACCATTGTCCCAGGTCGTTGACATCGATGTTGAGAATGATAAAGCAATGAACGATCTCCCTCTCACTCCTAAGCCTAGATCAAGATCTCTTGGATCTCTTGGTATCTTTGAAATCCCTGACATGACATTGATGAAGAGGGCGCAATCACTTCCGGCAGGTCAGTGTAACAAATTTAGACAATTTAGTAGTAACATTTATTTCCTTTGTAAATCGGTGTATACAAAGAAACATGAATAATAAATGCATAGAAAGAGGTATGATCCCAAAAGCACAGCTTGATTTGGGTACGCCTGAACAGTACATTCAAAGAAACAACAAAACTGCTGAATATGAAATGACGAATGCACAGAAAAAAATACATTATTTAATATTTATTTATTAAGCATCTATCTTTTAATTATTTATTTATTTATTTATTATCAATACATTTTTAAACAATTATCAAAATTTCTTTTCAGGGGTTGAATTACAAGTTTTAATTCTTTATTGTATTGTAAAATTGGCATGAAATATATTTAATAGGAGCAAACTCCTCGTTGAATGAACTGTTTTTTGCCATAGGAAGAAATAGATTCTTTTTTATGTCCAAACAAATAGTGCACTATCAAAATTCTTTTTTTGGGGGGAGGGGGCAGGGAGATTTGCCACCCACACCATAGAAGTGGTTAGGCATAATTAGAATTTTGGTACTATTATCATCATTACTCGTCGTGAGATTTACTTGTACATGAAGGTCTTGTGAACATTTTCATTGAAGTGAAAAAAAAAGAGAGGGATGTGATTCAAAACTTTTGTTTCCTGTAGAAGTCATGATACAAATTGTGATCTCAATTAGTACGATCAATCCCAGTAGAATTTACGAAGAAATACAGACTTATAGAATATTTTTGGGTCCGTTGTAAGAAGAGAGACATGAAGGAGAACATGCAAAGTTTGTTCCTGAGAAAAGTAAGAATGGAATGGGATAAAAGCTTGCCATGAAATGTTGACAAAGAAAACATACTGTGTTGCCTTCAAGCTGTCCAGAATGCATAACAAATGGGTGCAATTCTAAACTAGAATCTTTAGTTGCCTATTGTGCCTTTCAACCGATTCAATTCAAACTCACTTTACCTTTGAGATTAAGACTCTGAGCAGGCAGAAAATTTCTTTTATTGCAAACTTCTCATTTGGCATTGCTCTCAGTCTTATTTGATATTGTTGTCACAATGATTGCATTCATGTGGAATACAGATTATGAGATGTTTATTGAAAAGTAGAGGCGATGCAAAATGATGTGATCGGGACAAGTAAAGCAATATCCATCGTATATTCGTTGGTTTTTGTACATTGGTCAAGGGCGGATCCAGGGGGCCCTCCCCTGAAACAAAACAAACAAACCCCAAAATGCAGATGACCCTTCCCGCTACCCCTTTTTCCTTTTTTTAAAACACATTTTTTTGTGTTTTGCTTGTCAGAGAATTTTTGGAGTAACTAGACACCTCAAAATGCTGATGATGATGACTTTATTTTTGCTTGTCAGAAAGTTTTTAGAATATTGTTCCCCATCCCCTCAAAATCCTAGATATGCCACTGATTGATATTGTATCTTGTCTTGTATCCCATCCCTCCTATTATTTTTCTCTGTATCTCATTCTTAATCTGTTTCTATCTCCCTCTCTTTCTGCCTTGCTCTTGCTGCCTAGCTCTTTCTCTCCCACTCCCCTTTCTTGTCCACTCTCTCCCTCTTGCTCCATTTCTCTTTTTCTCTATCTTACTTGTTATGATAACATATTGTTTTTCAGCTAGTAGGGCCTATGTTTTACAAGCTTATCTTCTTCTTTTTATTCTATAGGTTATTTCACTAAATTCTGTTGTTGTACATTACATTGTAAGATCTTGAAACATTATACTATTTTTATTTAACTTGTAAACAAAATACCTTGTCAATATGACTTTGAATATTTCTAAACATTTATGTATTTTGTATGACTTATGAAACTTGAAGCAACTGATAAATTTATTTCTCTAAGACTTTCTGGAAGTGGAATTGTACTAGTGGAATTGCACTGAACTGAACTGAATTTTTATTTCATTCAGTGCTGTAGGTGGTTTAAACAGCCCAAAATGTTGAATATTTTACTTCATATTTTTGGATAAAGGAAAGCTTCTTGGAAATCATCATCATAGATTCAAAAGTACATGTGTTTATTGAAGTGTCTTTGTATAATGATTCTCTTACTTGACTTTCAATTGAAAGGTTAAGGATTTAAATCCCTGCCTGGCACTGACATCCTTTGCCAAGACATTTATTCACATTTGCCACTCTCCATCCATGTGTAAATGGGTATATGGTATAGTTAAGAGCTACATGTTTAAGCCTCTGAGATATCAGATTATTAATACACTGTATAGTACTTTGAGCAGTTGAAACTAGAAAGGCGCTGCATAAATAACAGTTACTATTATTATTATTGATTGTAATTAGAGTTATATTATTAAACACTGTTTGTAGCAAGATAATTAAGAAAAGGGAACTTATTAATAACAAGAAGTATGATTTGTGGTACATATATGTTAACTTGTGGCTCTGTTGCTTGAAAGGCTCTAAATGTACTGGAGTACTTTATTTCACTTCTATTATTTCATGTAGGTGCTGTGTTTATTTGTTTCATTTGTGAGCCTGTGATACAATCCCAAACGAAATGCATTTGTAGTGTATGCCTGAGTACTTGCAAAGTAGCTGTATTGTAGTCATGAACATTCTTCAGTTCATTTGTGATCACTAGCCCAATATCTAAAAAGCTGGATCAAAGTACTGTCCTACTTCCCAAATAACATTGAACTGGTGTCAAAAGTGACAAGAGAATAATATATAATCTTTCCTCGCCAACGGGTATTATTGTTGTAAGGGATAGGCATGCATTTAGCGTGCAAAGCTCTACACTTTGTCCATGAAACTTCCTTTTGATAATTTTCTGCTTCAGAATTCCTTTTGATGACTTTTTAATTCATAAGTATTTATTTTGATGTAGAAATCACATGCACGGTGTTGATTTATTTGTTCATTAGTTTTGTGACAGCTACCTATTCAGTGTCAGAATCTCATTTTCATCATTTCATATATATTTTTCTTTTTAACAGGACTGGGTGATGATGAAGTCATGATGTCAGATCCTGATCTTAGTAAGATCAATGCAAGAATGTCCGAGGTAAATTAAATATACTAGAGAGAGAGAGAGAGAGAGGGAGAGAGAGTGTGTGTGTGTGGGTGTGTGTGTGTGTGTGTCTGTGTGTCGGTGTGTGTCTTTGTGTGTGAGAGAGATAGAGAGAGAGCATTTGTGAAATAGAAAGAAGAAAAAATAAATAAATAGAAATATACCTAGAATCAATACTGCCTAGTTATAGTGTAGTTAATTTAGAACCAGAATTTTCTTAACAATGGTTCTTAAAATTACAAAGAACTTCTACAAAGTGCCAAAATCAGTAAAGGTGATTCAATTATGCCACAGCATTATACATGTACTTGTGGGAATGTTGATCACTAGCAATATTCACAATACATTGTTATATGCATAAGTCTCTGATTTATGTTATGTTTACAAAAGAGCATTCTTGAGCAATCTGTACATGCTTCTTGAGTAGAACTGATTAGATAATTCTCTCTGAAATATTCCTCTAAAAGAATTAAGAAATACTTACATATTGTTCCTTTTGCCATAATAATGTACATTATTTGTGAAATGAAACTACTCATATTATGCATTTTCATGAAATTCCCATCATACCTGCAAAATTATTGTGAATGTTCACCCAGTTTTAAAAACTCTCTAAAAAAAAACAACATTGCAGTTTGGTTGGTTTATAAACTGCTCCCATTGAACATTTGCAGGTACATTTACGTTGACATAGTAAAAGGATTGCAAATCCAGCTATTGCATTTGTTACATGAACCTCTCAAATGTAGTGCTATTGTTATTCTTTTCTTTTAGACATTTGAGCAATTCTGTGCAGCGACGTTGGCAGAGGCTCTCTTTGATCATGTGACCATGGATAGGAGCGAGCTTACCTTCCAAGCGGGGGACATGATAGAGATAACGGACATGACCGATGCTTACTGGTGGTGGGGGTGTATAGACAAGCAAGAAGGATGGTTACCAGCACCCTTTGTGAGAGTGAGTAGTAGAAGTAGTAAAGTAGCAGAAGTTGAAGAGACAAGAGACGTGAAAAGTGTCTACATAGATTTTGTGTTTTTAGGAACTTCATGTAGATCAAGGACTTTTTTTGAATGACAATGAATGTGGTGGATGCATGGAGATAAGTAAAATGATAAACTGCTTGATATTTTAAGGGTAAATTCTTTTACTGTCATATGTCCATCCATTTTGGAAATGTATGTAAACATGTATTTGCATGCAAATACATATATGAACATACTTATATTTATATGTACCAAACTTTTTTTAAAATACTTCATTCAATAATTGTGATTCTTGGTAAACTAGCCGTCCATAAAAGTTTGTATTCCTTTTTTTTTTAATGCTGGATATTTTGTTTATGATTAATTTGTGTTTTGTTTCTATGATTAGTTGAAGGTTAGTCAGGGAGAAACGGTAGAGGAATGCATCTCTCGTCTCCAAGACAACACCTCCTCACATCAACAGGGCCTCAAACCTACCCATGAGCCTCTAATCCGTAAGGTCAGTCTCAGCTTCCTTAGCAACGACCAGGTCAGGGCTAATGTCATCAAAGAGATTATCACTACAGAGAGGGATTATGTCAAGAATCTTGCTGATATTTATGAGGTTAGTAATGGCGTAAGATAACAAGGGAGCCTGCATAATGATATTCACTCCTTGTATAGTACATATCACAAAATCAATATACAATAGCTCTGAGGTAACCAGAATTTTAAAAAAATGGTTTGCATGAGTTAAGTTTGAAAGAGAACGTTTTTCATGATGCGCTTAGATTGTTCTAATGTGGTACTGCTATTATACAATCTGGAAGCTTATCACAGAGTTCCAGCACTGCTTGGTGGAAAGCTCTTTGTCCATATTCTTAGGAAATTTTTCTGTCCAGGAACCAAGAGATTTCTGGACAAAGAACTAAGATTTCTAGTAGGTAAATATGTGTGTATTACATCTAGCTCTTGTAGGTATTTAGAAGCAGTGCCATTTTCCTATCAGATGCGGGAGTTACAGTTTGAAAATTATCCTGTCCTTTACAGGTAGCCAATGTAGGTAGTATGGTAAAACAAAGTTGCTATAATTTAAATGATATAGTATAAGTGTCATGGGTTAAATCATTGGTACATGTAGCTATTAAAGGGTATTTCTAGCAAACTTTCAGCATAATCATGTGTGATTCTGATTGTAATTGCTTGCAGTTGTGTTTTTGCTTCATTATTTTCCAATCAGGGCTACATTGAGCAGGCTCGAAGTAGACCCGATATGTTCAACCAGACTCTCATGTCAAAACTATTCTGTAACATTGAGGAAATCTACTGTTTCCAGCAACGCTTCCTTGCAGACCTTGAGACATGCATTGATAAGGAGATGCCGCATTTAAGTGCCATTGGAGATTGCTTCCTCAAATATGTAAGTGTCTAGTGATCAGCCAAACCCAGCGGAGGACACTCTGTCTCAATACCTTGAGAAAGTCTGCCCACTCTGTCCTTTTGAATATAAAGCAAAACCAGAAATTTTCACGTGTGCAAAATGTTTGCAAATTTTGCAAGGGGTTCTTACTTGCAAAAGTATTGATTTCACAACTGACACAACTCCAAAATTTTGTGTAATTCAAGATTAATTCCTGCTGTGAAAATACCTGTTGTTTGCAGATTGTGAAAGTTTCATGTCCTGTTGTTTTTGGTTTTTCAGTAATATACTTTCAAGCCTTTAAAATCTTTACATAGATCTGTAAATCCAAGGGAACATCCATATAATATGTTTTTTGAAAATGTATATTAAATGATGATACTCCATTTTCTGAGTTGGAATGTGTTGCTATACCATGTGCAGTTTGACGAATGTCCTTGAAATTTGTAATATCACATCCTTTATAGTTTTGTGATGGTAGGTGCATTTGTTTCCCTAGGACTGCAAGATTATGTATTATTACATAAACTCTTGTACCATTCAGTCATGATGTTTATCTTGATAGTGATATGAAGTAAATAGCAGTAGAAAAATAGAACTGAACTTGTTGTTTGCTTATTGACATCTGGCATTTACTTTTTTCCTCCTGTCTAGAAATTGACCTTTGACATCTACGGTGAATATTGCAACAACTATCCTCACGCAGTGAATGAGTTTCAAGAACTCATGAAAGACAACAAATATGTGCAATTCTTTGAGGTAATTAAATCTTCTTTGTCCTTTTTGACTAATTCTTTCCTTTCATATTCTCTCAAAAGATTTTTGTTGAAGTAGGAATTTGAAATACTTTGTTACGGTTTGATGTAATTTATTATTAGTGAAAGATCTATGACAATTCAAAATTACAGACATATATACATGTGAAAAACAAGGAAGAGCTTTACAGCAGGATGTGGTTCAATGCACAAAGTGCTTACCCAAGACATCAGGATGAGATATTGGAGGATTAATGTCTATGTTATTTTAACAGTCTATTTTTTTTTCTTCTCAACATGAAAAATTGTACAGGTTACAGGGCAGTGTGTGTAAGAATAGCTTTAAAATGTGTGCGTTACTAATTTCTCCCGAATGTGAAGGTTAGCACTACATTGCAACAACCCCCTCCAATGTATTGGAGGGCAATGAAGATGTACCTTTGCAAAGCAAAGTGGTTAATTTCTTACCTGGAGACAAATCAATTCAACTAAGTACTTATGTTGGCAATATTTTAACGTGTTATAAAATTTGAGACCCCCTCGCGATTTGCAAAATTCGCGAAAATAAAACCCCTGCGAAAAAGATGGCGTATACAATATGTTGTTCTAGATGTACGAATCTGTAGGGTTCTGTGTCAGTTAAGGATGCAAGTAAAATGAGTTAATCACATATAAATTACCCAAGCATTGCCTTTTGAATATTCCTTAATGAAATATGCTCTGTTTATCTGTTTGTCCTTTCTATTATAGGCATGTCGTCTGCTTCAGTCTATGATCAAGATACAGCTAGATGGCTTCCTTCTAACGCCAGTACAGAAGATATGTAAATATCCTCTCCAACTCAACGAGCTTCTCAAGTACACTCGGCCACAGCACCCTGACTATGACCCCTTGAAGAGCGCCCTCGATGGCATGAGGGAGGTAGCTCAGAGCATCAACGAGAGGAAACGAAGGATAGAGCACATTGAGAACATTGCCTTATGGCAGAAGACAATAGGAGATTGGGAGGTAAGAACCATGTATACAGTAGGAGGCAAAAAAAAAAAAAGGATTTAAAGGAAATCTATTTTCATGTCTGAATATTTAAAAAATAAAAACAAATGGAAATGCTGAAATATGTTATAATGGTATGATTGTTGGTGATGCCTTCTTTAGTGATTATGGATGACTGAATACTGTCCATCTTTGAAAATTGTCAAAAAAGGGTGGCAAAGGTAGATTATACCTCGCCAAAGGACGTTAGTTCTGAGGTTAGGATTCGAACCTTATACCTTGTGATTTACAGTCCGGTGACTTATTCACTAAACCACAACACTTCCACATCATTATAAACAGTTTAAGTTTGGCATAATTTATTTAACAAGGTTTTGGTTTTTGTTTTGTAGGGTGATGATGTGTTGGAACGTAGCTCCATGTTGATCTACTCTGATGAAGTGAATCGTGTGAGTCTGACTGGCAGGCATCGTACATCACCACGACAACTGTTCCTTTTTGATCATCAGCTCATCATATGCAGAAAGGTAGGTTTATCTGAAGGTATTCTCTTGTCAGTTGACGTATCTTTCTATCTAGATGGGCTTTAGGAGTATGAATGTCTTCTTATATTATGCACCCTACTTATCTATCTATCCTCTTTCTGTCTCCTTCCATGTAGTTTAATGTAATAGACCGCTTCGGTAATGTATACATAGGTTGTTCTTGACAACCTGAAAGTTGCCGGAGGCTTGCCGGACATAGCAACAAGTAATGTATGCAAACTGGATTCCAAGCATTGAGGCTCATTTATAAAAAGCAGGTTAATGGAATAGCTCGTCTCTAGGTGCTCAGAGAAGAGATGTGCATAAATTTGAATACATTACAGAATCGGTCTATTGCAAGTTAAAATAGACTCAATAGACCGGTTCTGTAATGTATACAAATTTATGCATACTTCTTCTCTGAGCACCTAGTGATGAGCTATTCCATAAATGAGCCTCAATGCTTGGAATCCAGTTTGCATACATTACTTGTTGCTATGTCCAGCAAGCTTTCAGGTTGTCAAGAACAACCTTTGTTTGAAAGGTATGAATAAAATTTGCATACATGTACATTACCGAAGCAGTCTATTGTGTGAGTTACTTTAGAATGAAGCAAGTACAGGTAACTCTTTATGGCTTGTTAGGTGACAAGATATGTTCATAATTGCAATGTGAAGGGAAGTAAAAAAAACAACAAATTGTTGATGAGCTAGATGGCATAAGGTGCTAGGTACATTGAAGGTTTGTATTTTCTGAGCATGTGTTCACCAGTTGTTGTGTTCTGAGCTTCATGTGATTCTGGTTATGCAAATCAAAGATCAATTTTGCCCTCTAAGAATATGTTTCACAATGTTATGGTTGTACATGTACATCTACTCAAGCCTAGATCTGTTTGTTTTGCTTTTTCAAGATGAATTTCAATGAGATTTTTTGGTATAAATTTTTCCCTGCAAATTCCCAAATAAAAAAAATGCATATTTGACATCGCTTACTTTCTTCCTGGTCTGTTTGGGTTATTCAACGCTGATGAATCCAATGAGATATAGCTTTTAGTATAAGTTTCAGGGTATAAAAATAACATATTCATATTTTATATCCCTTACTTTTTTTTCCTTGTCTGTGTGTGTCATTTAAACGCTTATGAATGTAGTTATGGATAGATGAATGGATTGATAAAACAAGGAAAGGAGAAGTGAGTGGCAAGGAATACCTGACTGCTTCTGTCTACATGTGGCGTGTAAGGATTTAATGTTGTCCCATCTATAGCACTTGGTGTGGGGTATATTCAAGGATTCAGTTTTGTTATAGTCCCATCTATAGTACTTGGTGTATTCAAGGATGATTGGTTAAAGCACAATAAATGCACAAATCATTCTATGATGGTACATGTATATGGTGATGGTTGTTTAACTTCGTTCTATCATAATCCATGTTTATTAGAAGTTCTAGTCCAAATCAAATGCTTTCAATCCAGATATAATTTTTGTATGATTTTAAGCCCAAAGCCTAAAGAACCACAGTGATGTGCAATTGTATAAAGGTATACTTTGATATAAAAAATGTTTAGCTGTTACACCAGGTGAGCATTTTAGACCGAATTAAGCTTTCTGACTTGAAGAGTTCAGATTGTTGTTCTCTTTTGACCTTTGTCAAACTAAATATGTGATGTTTAGAAAGCAATTAACTCTTGATGTCCATTCCAAAAAAAAAAATTAATCCTCTTAAAGTAAAAGTAAAATGATAATTTCTTTTGTAGAAGAATTAGTTTCAGATGTTGAATGGTTTAGTTTGTCTCCAATTGTGTTTTACATGTATACATCACTGTTGTAGCATTATTTCATCAAATTATGTCTATGGATTTTTGAATCAGTATATTAATCCTACATGAGATATGAGAGTTGTTTGTGTTTGATGTTTTAATCTTACCATGTTTTTGAAAATCAAAAGACAGCAATGATATACATGTATTGTATGCCTTAAATGATATACTTATTACTGTTACATATACAATGTGACACTACTATATACATGTATGGCAATATATTTAGCATATATGTACAAACATATTAAGCAAACTTTTCACCATGTTTAAAAAGGGTTAAACAATTTCGTATTTCTGCATATATTTTAGTACTGGGTAGTCAATTTGAATGTTTGATGGTTATTGATCAAATATGTAATATACATGTACATGTACTTATAAATGCCATGTATACTATTCTTTTTCATATATCTAGAGTTGTGTTTATTTATTAACCCATATGACATGTAGATGGACATGTATATCAGATAAATGTTTGCACGGTTTTTCCAATTTTTATACCGGTATCTGTGCTGTAGTCTGTTTTGTTCCTTTGTGTTTGGTTATTGTGACATGTACATGTATGTCTTATTTCTTTTGCACTATATATTTGGAGGAAAAAATGTTTGTCCTTACAGTTTTTCATTTTTCATTTGTGAATATTAATCCCATACATAATATTCCACTAAATTTATATACAATTGTTATAAATACACATATATCTGAAATACATAGGCCTACTGGGTATAAAATATTTTTATTAGGAACAAATTTCACACTGAATAATACATGTTTCTTTGTCAGAAAAAAACGGAAGCTTTTCTCAGATTAAAAATATTGACACAATACATCTATTCCTATTTTGGGGCATAGAAATGGTTAATATGAATATTCTTATTTGATTTTAGTCAGAACATTTTGGGACATTACCATGACAAGAAGGATAGAGGCACTTAACATACTGGTTTAGCATTAACCATAAACCATTTTATCTACTGTACAGTCTGGGAGGTATCCACCAAATGACAACATCACTACAAAATAACCGGGATAAACTTGTATGAAATGTACAGTGACAAAGCTTTTTTGAATGGTTTTGTTAATGCAGATGTTGATGGTGATGATTATTTTGTTATTACAGGACATTCTAAGACGAGATCTGTACGTGTACAAGGACAGAATAGATCTGGATGATTGTCAGATAGAGGATCTACCAGATGGGAAAGGTAAGAAAAACTTCCTGAAAGTTTCTCAAATTAATGGCTGGACAAAACATCAGATTTTTTTGAGGTAAACATATAGATATTATGATTTTGATCTAAAAGGAGGAAGCATGAATTCTACCTGAAGTCTATATCATTACAAATTTTACTTGTACAAAAAATATTACTTGTACAAATGTAATTGTAATGTTCAGTGCCCCTCAAAAAATGAATTCAGATAGAATGCAATAAATTGTTTGAAAAAATTGTGATTTTGATTTTATGATTTCAAGTAACTCTTTGCATATTTTTATTGAAAAGAAATCATGTATACAACAGAATGGTTTAAATTACAGAAAATATGCAGGACTCGCCATTCTTTACAGAGCAGAGATATCCTTTTGTTGAACTGTTATATTCTGATTTTGTTTAACTGTGAGAGTGTGTCATTCAACAATTTATTAATTTATCTATATAACTTCTGGCCAACTAATTACTGTTTATCTATAAATCCATAATTCTGTAAAATCAAATTTTTCATTATTTGTTCCTTTGCCTCCTAACAGAGAATGAATGGAATGTGACATTGCGCTATGCTTGGAAGATACAGAACTTTGAAGACCAAGCCAAGGTGTACGTCTTCATGTGTAGGAGTAGGAAAGAGAAGAAGAGATGGCTCAGACACTTTGCCAAAGAGAGAAAGATTGTCCATGAGGGACTTACAAGAGGTAGGTTAACAATATTCTGGATTTATATAGCGCTTGTACATATCATATCTCTATTTTCAGATCTACTATTACGGTGGTTATTGGATTAAATCTTTACCCCACACAATCTCTACTTCCTTGGGAGCATTTGAGCCAGGCACCATTATTAAGTGCCACACAATGCTAATCAGATGATATCAATGTTCGCGGCCTACCTGGTACCCATTTAACCCTTTCGAAACAATTGACCACATTTTGTGGTTTGGCTCAATAACTTTTAATTCAGAGCCCTAAAAAATATACCAGATGCATGAGTAGAAAGAGCAAAAATTTCTGCACACACTGTCCATTTTTGTTGCATGACCATATTGCGTTCGATGCCAGGAATTTTAAAAACAAGAATAAGCCTAAAAATCCTTAAATTGACAACACATTAAGAGGTTCAAAATCATCGTTTTGGGGGTCAAAATTGGCAATTTTTTTCAACTTTTCGACAAAGTTCGTAATCATGTATGTTGTTTTCAAAGACATTACATTTTAATTGAACCATGTAGCATTAAAAGAAAAATATTTTTGTTGCTAATATGAAGAACAAGATGTGTGATCAATGTATCCGTTAAATAATTCCTGTTATGAAAGGGTTAATACCTGGGTAGAGAGAAGCAATATAGATAAAATTTTTTGCTTAACCCATTGAATACATTAAGCACAGGATTAAACTCAGGATGGAGTCCATGGAATATTGATTATACCAAAATCAAATCGTATCCAAAGGAGATAATTGCTGACTGGAGATTGAACCCATGACCTTTGCATCTTTTTTTTTCCAGTTTTTAACCACTTGACCAGAACACCTCTACAATTCTTAATCCCTTTTGTTGTATGGATGTCGATTCCCGACCAAGGATGTAGATGTTCTAGTACAGTAAAACCTGCTTTAGCGACCACCTGTATAGAAAGACCACCTGTCTATAAAGACCACAATTTTTGTTTCCCTAGAACAATGTTTCTCATTGAAATGTGTATTAAAGGAACCTGTCCAATAAAGACCACCTGCCCATAAATACCACTTTTCTTCTCTCCCTTGGGTGGTCTTTATAGACAGGTTTCACTGTATATGTTGGGACTAAAATGTTAATTTCTTTGTACATCAGAAAAAAGTACCTTGTGAAGGTTGTTCCAGTGGAAAACATTTACATCTAACTTTTTAAAAATGAAAGAAAAGAAAACCTGAGATTAGAATCTTTAAAGTTGATTTCATCTCTCAAACTCTCATGGTCTATCTTAATGATAGCTGGGCATATCAATATTTGATCTGTTTCTTAATTCTTTCAGTTTTTTTATCCCTGTAATAAGATTTTAATCAAGATAGAAGTCTAGGCTCTTCAATTTCACCTTATGCATATACTTGAAAAATGACTCTCATCCTCTTAATAGCTGAATTTTTTTTTTTACCAAAGCAAACCTTGTTGGTTTGATACCTTTGCTACCCATTTTGATATTTGATAAAATATATTTCTTCTAACTTTATTTCCTGTTTAATGGCTTGTATTATAGTAAGACAGGGTTCTCTTCATAAAAATCGACCCAAGAGGAGATTTAAGAGTAAGCAATTCTCATTATTGGAATGACAATCACGGAATGCTTTTCTACACAAACTGGTTCATTATTTAGTTTGTGCATTTATTTGATTTATTTTACATGTATACCATATTCTTATTTTTCTGACATATATTTTTATATAAGTTTGCATGTTGCATGATTTGCCTTTTTTCAGTCATAATTATTATCTGATGAACACAATACATGTACTAGGCCTGTGCTCAGAGATATTATTTGTCTGTGCTCTTTTTATTTACACACCCTCACAATCAATTCATGTACTCTATAAGTTATGTTCATTATTATGATTTATTTATAATGATCTTTCACAATTTATATTTTTGAATATAAATGTATTTAAATAGAACATGACAGATTGTTCCTTATTTGTAATATCATTTCTCACAAAACAAATTTGTATTTTTGTATTGTAGTCACTTTAATGTTTAGATATTAATCAACTGATCCATTCTATTATGTCACTTGTAAAAAACCAAACTAAAGTTTACTTGGGGGGGGGGGGGGGGTGGGGTGCATATTGTCCTGATACAAGTCTTTACCAAAGAAATGAGTAGTAGAATGAGGAATCCATTGTTATATCATTTTATTATTTGATGTGTATTGATGATACATTGGAAACTCGGTATAAAGAGGTCTGATATAACAATATTCCTGATATAACAAGGTAATATTCCGGTCCCAACTCTTTATATTCTGTTGTTTTTTAACCTGATGTAACAAGATTCCTGCTATAACAAGGCAATTTTGATGGTCGCAAGGACCTCGTTATACTGAATTTCCACTGTAACAGAAATATTGTACTACCATTATTGGTTAGTAAAAAGATATACATATATTCTGGTCCTGCATTTCAACTGATTTGTATGTTTAATACAAGGAGAGAATTGAAAGATCTAATATTTGAGGTCCTCTTTTCTTCTGTTTATGTTGCACCCATGAATTATCAGAATAATTGAAGGTTCAATACACATTTTTTAACTAAATATAACCCCCCCCCAAAAAAAAAAAAAAAAAAAAAATTGCAGTAAAATATTTGCTCATTGTAAGTCACATCCTGAATGGGGGGCAAATAATATGAGCACAATGGGTATATTTAATTCTGGAAGAGCTTAGTTTTACCTATTTAGGTATTCAAAAATTATGAAAATATATAAGATACAGTGTACTACATGTAGATACTGTAGGATTGATCATTTATCCCTAAACACTTCAGTGTTGCACAAATTTGCAGTCCATACCTGTATGAATTTGAAGCTGAAAGTCACTTGAAGACACAAGTGGCACTGTCTGCAATAATATACACGTACATGTACATGACTGACTGTAATCATAATGAATGATCTAATTGTTCCAAAGTATTCATAGAGATAGCCTGGATGAAATCCAGGCCACTTTCATGCATGTTCCACAGGTGTCTTGGGGACTATTCTAAAACCTGTTTGAGGCTTTCCTGCCATAGCAACAACCAATGCATGTAAACTGAATGAAAACGGAATGGTTTCAGTGAATGAGCTTATCCCTAAACACTCTTTAATATGAGCATCCAGTATGATGCCTGAGCCTATTACCGGACACTTAACGCTATTCTATCCTAATATAGGAAATGCTATGAATAAAATGTCTTGAAAATAATGTAACAGGAAAAATGCAGACGAACAATATCAACTAACTTTTATGCATTGTATCCTCAAAGTCTTTACTGAATTGTCAAAATAATAAACCCATGTAAGTTTGCTTTGCAGAAAACATGTGGTCTTAATACTGGACACTTCATTGTGCACATTTGTTTGAGTACAGAACCAAAATCAAACTATGCTCATGGCTTTCTCAACTATATCAAAGTGTCAAAAAAATTATAATAAGCAATATGGATTTAGTTTGGGAATCAGAAAATTCACTCAACATGAAATATTCGAAGTATATGTATTCTTTTACCACATGTGGTTAATCCCATGGTTAATCCTAAAACTAACTGTTAAGAAAAGTCAGTTTGGAAGAACATTATACATGTAGTAGAAATGTCCCCTGAAAAGGATTGCTCTTCAAATGCCCTCATATTCGAAATATGACCAAAATATCTGAAATGTTCGGGCCGAACATTCATGCCACATGTGTGTACAGTCCTTATACCAATTTCTATGTGCAATGCTTGTGCTGTTTGGGGAGATAATTAGGGTCAATTTCTTATAATTTCCATGATTCCAAAACCTCACAGTATACACCAATTCTTATGTAGACATGATCAACACTTCCCAGTTGCTATGAGACAGTTCATTTCACAATGCGATTGCATGACCAGTACTCAAACTTTTTCTTGAATTTATATTTTGTGATATTTCTTATTATTTTTGTATACAGGTAGCAGCTTTATAGCAGCTAAAGAAGCGGCACTGAAGACCACATCTAGTACAAACAAACCAAGTAAACCAACAGATAGAGGTATGGATACCATCTCATTACATCACTGCATGCATTTTTAATCACCCCAGTCCAGACCAAACAGCCTTTAAACCATTGCTCACAGTAACCAAGTGGTCCCTGTACTAAACCTATGAGAATGAGAGAATTCAGTAGTCAATGGGTTAAGAGCTGGGGGGCATTTCATCAAGTGTCTTGTTGGTGATTTTTACTGACAAATTTGCTCTCAGCCAATCAGATGCAAGGATTTCAGTAGCTTATAACAGTTATTGCGACTTGTCATTGATGACAAGTTTTATGAAACGGGGCCCTGGTCAGACAAGAATGATAATGATAATGATAAACCATTTGCATTTATAGTGTACATGTACCTATAATGATAGCGATAAAAAGTGATCCCACTTGAATGATTTTGGCAACTATAAAATCTTTGGGGTTATGTCAATCAAAAACGATGGACTCTGCCCTCACGGCTTCTTAACTGACACATCGAAGGAGTGAAATTACTGGCTCACAGATGTGATCTTTGCGGTCTGTCCTGAGAAAATCACTTGTCGAGCTATCCCAAAAGTTAATAAAATTATTCAAGGAAGCCCATTAGCATGCATCTTTGAAGAGGGATCTACATAAAGAATGCTGTAACAAGATGAACAATAACAAAGGATACAAGAATTACCAGTAAAAATTTGTCTCATGAAATTTTATCAGTGATACATGTTTGTTAACTAATCTTTCTTGCTTTCCTTTCACAGTGACAGTGAGGCGAGCTCTATCGATGCCTCATCGGAAAGTGAGAGATCCGAACAGTAAAGAACCAGCCTTACAGCTTCCTAGAACTCCCCCTACAGAAGTGGAAGCTGATGCAAGTACACCAAAGAAGAAAGGACTCTCGTTGTTTGGTGTTCAGTTTGGAAAGAAATGAGATGGATGAGAGGAAACACTCCCAAACTCCATTACATCAAAATGAATCGAACATGCAAGAAAGATTTGTGAAGTGATACATTCATAAGATCAAATAAGAAAGATTAGGTCAGGCTTCTAAAGATTCATCAATCTCTAGGCTGACATTTGAACACAATTTGAATGTGTCCAAGGCACCCATGAATTATTGACTTTTAAAGTGTTTATATACGCAATGTAAAATACGTGTGTATCAACAAAAAAACTTGAATTGCATATTCTTGGGCATTTTGCATGTGCACACTTGGGAGTTTCTTGGGCACATCCATCCACAGTAATAGTTTGTGCCACATGTGCTGAAATAAATGGCACAAAAATAATTTACCGGTTATATATATATTCCTGTGATATGAGGTGCTTCAGGAGAGTGAAGTTAAATTTCATGGATTCATTTGTCTGATGTATCTGGGCATGCTACCTTATTATTTTGATAATTATGTCTATGTATTAGACTGACCTACCGTGACCTCTTGCATTGGTGCTCTGTGTGTCCTATGCTTTGTCTCCTTGCTTTCCTGTGTTTCTTTGTCTTCTCCATTTCTTAAGTTTTCTCATTGCATATGATCAAAGGAGCACCTAAAGTATCTAGAAAAGTGTGCCTAACTTCAGTCTTGTGTTGTATTTGTTCAAGTTGAAATGACATTGTCTTAAAAGACATACTCCTGGGAGTTTCCATGTTCAGTGCATCACAGTTTGCTTAAACCACACCTGGTGGAATCACAAATCATCGTGAGTACAAATCTAGCTCACAGCGAAACTCATGGCCCACTCGGAAATTACTCGAAATTTGCTGTGAGAGATTGGAAAGTGTTCAGTCATAGTTCCGATGTCTTTATTCACAAGCAGATTTGAAATTAAATTTTAGAATGGCTCAATACTTTCCTTAAACCCCTGGAAGTTTGTATTTAATGAAATAACAACTCAATTCTAGAGGAATGGACAGTAGTGTTTTCATTTTGTTCATTATTTTGTTGTATGCTCATATTTATAGCTTTTACCAAGTGTAGGCATTTACCAAAGACAGAATGAAGTGCTTAATTTCAAGTTGTTACATGCATGTTGTAAAGGTTCTTATAATGTACATGTATTTATGGTAGCGTGGAAATGTTGATATTGTTTTTGCTGGGCTATGTATCTTCCTCCCAACACTCTTCTGTCTTATCTTAACTCTTCTTATTTATTGAAGTTTTGATGTAAAGTTCTGATGTCAGAGTATTTGTTGTGTTCTAATACTTGCTAGCTGAAAGCAGACATTTTATGTGTATTGTACTTTTATGTTATGATTTGTTTGCATACCACTGGGTCATTATAAAACAGTATTTGTATTTAAAGCTCTAAGTTTTTATCTAAACTGCCGTGATATGATTTTCATCAAATTTCTTCTCTAGTAATTTTACTGTTTGGATTACTGAGGATTTTAGAGATACACCAAGAAAAACATATTGACTTTGATCAACTCTAGATGATCTCTGAAGAGATCATTTCCTACTGTAGTGAGGTAACCTTTTTCCAGGTCATTATTTGGCATGATGAGTGAGTTGCAATGTCCTAGGGAATGTCAGAAGAAATGTGTAGACTCAAAATAATGTTCATTCATTCAAAAAGAATTTCCATCTGCTTTCCCTTAAAATAATAATGATCATGAAAAGGCAGTAAAACATAAACACACAAGCAATATTTTCAGTTCAAGACAAAGAACTAAAGACTTTAAGAAATTTGTTTTCCTCCTTTTCTTCTAATTTCTGTCTTGTTAAAATTATTTTCACTTCCCTTTTGATTGCAGTTTTTGTGTAGAGATTTGTAGGATGTTGTTGTTGTTGTGCTGCTAAAAGCTATTTTAATGCTACAATTTTGATTAATTTGAAAATAATTTTAACAATTTCACCCAGGGTCTTTTTTTCTTTTCTAGGGGAAAATATAAAGAGAGAAATATTATGTGTATGTGGGTGTGTGAGAGTGATAGATGGAGAGAGAGAGAGAGAGAGAGAGAGAGAGAGAGAGAGAGAGAGTGAAAATGAGAAAGTACATGTTTTTAGGCATCTATTTTTCAGAAATTTTTATCTGCATATTAACAACTCTAATTACTCTTCGAGTTGGTCTATAAACTTTCTTCCTAAGAAGCAGATTATATAAAGAAATCTTTTAGCACATCTACTTTCCTAGGAATACATCCAGTATACATGTAGATATATATATTCCCATACATTGTTCACATACTCTAGAATATAGATGAATAGCCTTCAAATCATAATTATTTCACATTGTTTGGTACAACTCGCATAATTTCACTTGGTTAATAAAAATGTTTGATATTTTTTTGCCTCTCCTTTTCTCATGAGGTTTGAGTTCATGTGTTGATTTTTTTTTAAATGAATGCTTTAATATTGTGAGAATATACATATAACTTGTCTGGTGCATTACACTTTTTAGTGAGATTTCTCATATTTACAAAGGCCGATGATTTTGTTATTTTGTAAATACTTATTTTTGTAAATATCGATAGTTTTGTTATTTACCATTCTTGCTCAATCAGGTCTTCCATTGATCGATAGGGCCAAATTGAAACATTTATATCAGAATATTTTTGATAAAGATTTGATTGTTTTGAAAAAAATTCTATAACTGTAACAGTGATTGTATGTAGTTGTTTTTCTGCTTTCTGCTCACAGTCTAAGAGTATTAAGTCATGTATTATTCCATTGTTGCCTTGTATTATTAAAAATCAAGGATAGAAGTATGCCTGCTTGTTATGTATCATTAGTCTTAACATAACCATTTTCTAATTAATTCAAGGTCATGATGGCAATGATGGTGGTGGTGGTGGTGGTGGGGGCGGTGGTGGCGGTGTTGATTATGATGGTGATGAAGGTGGTACTGATGATGATGGTGGGGGTGATGATGGTGGTGGTTGGGGTGATGGTGATGTTAAAGATGATGATGATGGTGGTGTTGGGGGTGATGGTGATGTAAAAGTAGACGATGATGGTGTTGGGGGTGATGGTGATGTTGAAGATGATGATGATGGTGTTGGGGGTGATGGTGATGTTCAAGATGATGATGGTGGGGGTGATGGCGATGTTCAAGATGATGATGGTGGTGTTGGGGGTGATGGTGATGTAAAAGTAAATGATGATGATGGTTTTGGGGGTGATGGTGATGTTGAAGATGATGGTGGGGGTGATGGTGATGTTGAAGATGATGATTATGGTGTTGGGGGTGATGGTGATGTTCAAGATGATGATGGTGGTGTTGGGGGTGATGGTGATGTTGAAGATGATGATGGTGGTGTTGGGGGTGATGGTGATGTTCAAGATGATGATGGTGTTGGGGGTGATGGTGATGTTGAAGATGATGGTGTTGGGGGTGATGGTGATGTTGAAGATGATGATGGTGTTGGGGGTGATGGTGATGTTGAAGATGATGGTGGTTGGGGTGATGGTGATGTTGAAGATGATGATGGTGGTTGGGGTGATGGTGATGTTGAAGATGATGATGGTGGGGGTGATGGTGATGTTGAAGATGATGATGATGGTGTTGGGGGTGATGGTGATGTTGAAGATGATGATGATGGTGTTGGGGGTGATGGTGATGTTGAAGATGATGATGATGGTGTTGGGGGTGATGGTGATGTTGAAGATGATGATGATGGTGTTGGGGGTGATGGTGATGTTGAAGATGATGATGATGGTGGTGGGGGTGATGGTGATGTTAAAGATGATGATGATGGTGGTGGGGGTGATGGTGATGTTAAAGATGATGATGATGGTGGTGGTGGGGGTGATGGTGATGTTAAAGATGATGATGAAGGTGGTGGTGGTGGTGGTGGTGGTAGTGATAATGATGGTGATGACTTGTGGTGGTGGTTGGGGGGAAAAGATTAATCCACCTCCTACCCCCAGCCCCTCATGCTTGCCTTGTGAGACAAGAAATCAAGATTTTTTAAATTTTTTTTTTTTTTTGGGGGGGGGGGGAGGGGGGGGGGGGGGTTAGTTCCATTATATCCCATCATTTCTTGTGCCGAAATTCTTTGCACACAACTCTTGTACAACGTGCTTCCATAGTCAGGACAATATACACTTTGTTTCTCACTGGTCCCCAATAGACTGCAATATATAAACGTATAACTAAAAGTGATTAAAAATATACAGACCTTATGTTAACAACCTCTCATAACATTCTGCAGACAGAATACACAGATTTTTAGCAATCTCTTAATTCAGACAATATGAAAATATTTATTCACAAGATAAAATTTCATCAGAATATGGCAATGCCAACTGTACATGTATCTACATCCAGAATCTATGTGTAAATAGATTTGGAAATCTCACTCGTGTTCAAATACATGTGTATGTTGAAGAAAATAATTCTCATAACTCCAAGTATATGACACAGTTCTCTAAAATTAGAATACTGTATAAACAGAAATAGAGTTTTTCCCATCTTCACATATTATTTCTGATAACAAAAGAAAAAAAAAATTGATGAAAGATATTTTTGGAGAATTTTAACTGGAAGAAACATTTGGTCATGTTTCACTATTTGACAAGATGGACCAGACAATAAGACCAACTTGAGTGCAAGAAAGAGATTTTAGACCAAGGTCTAAATTGTTGCTCTGTTAACTTTACACCATACATCTAGTTTAAATTAGTGGTAGAAAAATCAAAATAACAGGAAAATAAAGTGCAAGTACTTGAGCTTGAAACTTTGGTCATGAAAACTGTTGAGACTTACTGCTTTATCACATCAAGATAGAGGTTGTTATGATCACAAACCAAAGTTTATGTTACGTTATTCTTGGAATCAAAGAGTGGAATGAAAAATTCTTTATACACAAAAACATATTATACCCCATATATATACAATTTAAATTTCTAGCAATTATTTACTTCAGTATATGCAATCCAGTAGCAATAAATATGCTTTACATAGCAACGTAAGAATCTCCACTAAGGTGAAAAAGAAAGTAATATCGGTACTTCATTAAATTAAACATTCTTCCTTTTTCTGTTTTCCATGTCCTTGCTTTGTTTCATCAAAGGCTGAATTAAAGGAAGATTTAATGCTCCCTCCATGGTTAGATAGATATAAAGATCAAGCACACTCTGATAACAATTTAACCATTTCATTTTGACAAAATGTGAAGTTTTTATTTTAGTTTTTAAGTGCCCATATGACCTGCAAAACCATCAACATGTATGCAACCTAACAGGATATACATGGACTTGGGTACTGGGTTGTAAATTTAAAGTTGTTAAAATTAGGCCTGAACTTTTTATTCATTTTGTTTCAGTACTGTGGTATGCATATGAGGCTGCATTCTCTAAAACAATTTTATAAAGAACAAAATTCTGTTTTAATTGTACATGTAAGGGGCCTTATGTGTACTGGAGAAGTGTTCTCATATAAGGCAAGAAATTTCAGTCTTATACTGTGGTACCAAGTCTTCCTTGTTTTTAAAAAGTTTTAAAGCAAACTATTTGTTGTGGAGCATGTTTACAGATAAATTCCATATGCACTTCCAAAAGGATATGTACATTTTTGAAACTTGGGTTAACACCGTCAAAATAAATTTGACACAAAATCATTTTATGTAGAGACATTTTACTTGTTCTATTGCTGCAATGAAAGGACAAAATGAAAGCTACTCTGTGTCATTACATTTTCAAAGATACATGTAGAATGTACTATAAGGGTATTGCTAGTACCCTAATGTTTGACACACCATGGAGGCATGGGTGATAAACCAAGAATAGGACGGAAAAATGACTTCAGCCCACAGCCCACTATACGATCTGACTGCAATCCGATTGGGGGAAGAATTTGCAAAAGCATTCGATATGAGCATTCAAAAAGAGCAAAATATTAACGGACAGAGGTTCTGAACAGTCATATGAATAATAATATGGAAATTTCTGGAATTTCAAGCTTACTGTATAGGAGGAAAAGCTAAATTGGCTCCAAATTATAGTCGTATCAGACAAGTCATGCGATTATCTTCGATTTCCAGCCGATTTGGCATTTACTCCAAGTTGAAGGCTTACAATGCACTAGAATTTTTGTTAGTATTCATAATATTATTTAGAACCTCAATCAGGAAGACTAAGTTTGGTTAAATTTTAGATTATCTATAATGTAATTGTGATTTCTTTGAAAATAAATTCACAGTTGGATCGTGTAGAATTTCCCCTATATAACCCAAGTGCGATTTCTTGGAAAAATCACATCACAGTTGTATTGTAAAGTGTGCCATGGAAGAAAACAAATTCAGTTGGATCGTGTAGAATCTCTACTATCTCATGCAAGTGCGATTTCTTGAAAAAAATCACATCACAGTTGTATCGTAAAGTGTGCCGTGGGCTTTAGAAGTCGAATGCTTTATTCAGACAAGATTTTGAAGAAATACTCCACTTCAAGGCGAGCATCCTCGGGTAGGTCAGTGCAATGGACAGCATTGTAAACCTTATCACTGCCAAACCTAGCGCGCAGGGTATGAGGTCGTAGCTGACGCGCTATCTCAGGATCAGCTGGTCCAACAAAGTCTCTGAAGGCCTTGGCAACATCATCATGCTTACTACTCTTAATCTCCAGAGCATAGCAGGGACCTGATGTCAGTTCAGTTACCATGTCCTATCATAGAAATGTAAGAGGTAGATTGTTAAATACATAGCCTTTCTCATTCAGTGGATTGGGGCAAGTCCAAGGTATGTGGTCATGGTGTCCTATACATTATTAATGATCATGCTATTTTGACAAATAATTGACAAAAAAATTTATCACGTCACAAGATATTTGGTCTGATCCAAACTCTAGCAGGGCTTGCAAATTAATACAAACATTAGATATACTAAATAATCGGACAAAATAACTTGGACTTGCCTATTTGCAATAATACTGTACATTACAAATTTGTCATACTGATTTACATTCATTTTACAAGAGTTTCAACTTGAATAGAATTATTATGGTCTTATTTTTCATGAAGATAAATATACACAATACCAGATTATATTCCCACTGTTATTCTGAAAGAGAAGGGATATAGTATACTGATCATGTTGTAGTCTTTATCATTATTCAATACATGAATTTGCTTATGGGCAGTGTGGTATAGCAGTTGTCCATTGGAGAATCTTCTGTTTACAGCTTACAACATAATTATTGAAATGAAATGTAGAAAGTATTGATATGAGTAAAAAAAAGATTTAATAATGATTTTTTTTAAAAAGATCTCACCATGTACTCAGCAACAACACCCTTGTAGACTTCAAAGAATTCTTCTGAGTTGGCCTTTTCCATGTGAAACATTTCCAATGCAGTCACCTCAAAACCAGCATCACAGATGGCTGTCATGATCTGACCTGCTTTACCTATATAGAGAAACATAACAAGATTATATCTTCCTATCATACAACACATAGAGAGAATCTACGCATTTCATTGGTCAAATGCACATCGCATCACATCACATATTTTTACCATTTAATATGTGCTTCTCCACCATGCTATATTTATCTACCTTAAAGGTGGTCAGTTGGCCGTGCCTGTGTGTTTCTATGCAGTCCAGGCGAAGGCGAATTTGGAGATTTCCGTATTCGTACACATCAACTTACATACACATCACACCGATCAATGTAGATTTTTGCCGAGGAGGACATTTCGCTGATCCTCAATATACTTTTGACTAGACCTAGTTTCATATGCACACTAACTATTTTGCAGCATCAGCAAACACAGATTTTTCTCCACTGAAACCGCTGCCTGACCGTCTTTAATCGAAATGGATTATGCACATTCGATCACAGGACATTGCATGTTTGATCACAGTTACATTCACTTGCGTTGAAAATCATCAGTGGATATTCCACATTTCATACCAATGTTCATCTTTATGATGTACAGGGAGGTTAAGAAAATAGATTTCTAATATATAAATAAGCAGTATTATACTGGTAAATCTTGCTTATAACAAGTGTTATAACAAGCATATTCAAGTTGATAACAGGGTACGCTTTGGATTGTGAGCTAAGACATTGAATCCCTAAAGTTTTCCTGAAAAAATTGCTTTGAAAAGGTCTTTTTATCCATGGTAATGATGACTGCAGGAGTTGTATAAAACAAATATCTCATATTTTTCATTCATGAAATGTTTCTTTAAAAATTAGAACTCTGGATTCATGCTCTAAACATTGATTGACATATTTCCATGTGGAGGAATGTGTGATTATCCATGACCTAGTCTAGTCTGTCTGTCACATATATGTGACTATATGTGACATCGGCACAGTAAGAATTAACAATTCTATCAAATTCGCTGAGGCACAATAAGCCAGTTTGTAATTAGTTCAAGGTAAAAATGACCCTGTAATGCCCCCAAATTGTACGCACGCGCGCATCTGTTTTGGTGGACACGCTACTTGCTTTAAACAACTAAAATCATACTGGTGCTCGCATCACGGTGCGTACGAGATGACAGCGTATAAACGTCAATTATACTCATACAAATGACCTTTATCTGCACATGTGCAAATTGTAATTACGAACTGGCTTATTCTCCTGAATTTCTGAGGTATGTTGCCGCACTACATGTACTATCAGAGAATGCAGCTGTATCAATACATACCTTCTTTGACGGCTGTTGGTTTGATGATACAGCATGTACAACTTTCAAGTGTAGCAGTATTAGGCATCCTTGCTGACGGTCCAAAGAAGAAGTTTGTTTCTCTGTTTGATGACCCCACAGAGTCTGAACCATGACAGGCATTCCTTGTGTTGTCTGAAGATAATAAAGATACAACAGATATACTATTTAGAAAGATACACTAATTTCTTTTCATGCTTATATGGTTAACACAGCATGTTTCAATTCAATACATATGCCACCTCAAATTTGAGGGAACAGTTCAATAAAAATGCATAAAATGTGTTCACAATATACAATATAACTATAACCTCATAAATACTGGTAACAAGAAAAAGAAACAGAAAAAAAATGACTGGAAATCTTTGAAAGATAATACAATGTATTATCGTATTATCAAAATAACACCATGAGCATTTTATCATCTGTAAATGTTCGCTTAATAGATAGAATTCATAGAAAAGTCATAAAATTTTATGGCGAAAGAAACTGTCAAGAAGTTATTGGGGTAGGTTAAACAATTAGGTATTGTGTATTATTAAAATGACAACAAATTTGACTCATTCTTGCTGAAAAATCACATATATAGAGATGCACTGCACAAAGATATCAGTACACAGGACTATGCATGTGGTATCAAAAGTGAGTCCAAAGTTCTATTTCCATTACTATCGGGAATAAGAGGACATTTCAAGAGCAATCCACGTGACACTGGAATTTTCACTATTCTACCACATAGAAATGAGAATAATGAGAAAGCTGATACGTATACTACCATGATTTTTACCAGAAATCAACCTTCTCTTGAAGTGAATTGGTAACTTTGTAGAGGCTTGATAAAATCTGAGCTGCCTGGCCCTACATGCTATCAGTGTACATGTATGTAATATGGTGTAAAAATGAAGCCCAAGAAAAAAAAGCACTTCAAAATCATCAAGTGCTTCACAAAAGGAAACATATACAAGTGACAGGAAATGCCATACTCATTTCCCCTCATACATGTACATGTAGACTGCAGTGTTAGACTAAAGTGTACCCTGTACAGTTTCGTAAATGGCAGTATTCAGTCATAGATATCTTAATAATAACATTGTATATTTGAAAACTGACAATGTCTGTTTTTTGCCTGGCTTTTTATTCATCCTTCTGAACATCATTATACAAGACAGATATCAAAATTCAACAATTTATTAAATCAAGCCTCTACAATTACTGATTCCCATTAATGACAACACACTATTATGGGATACTAAAGAGTAGTAAAACTGTTCCTTACCTGTACCAAACCTAGCCCTGATGCTATTAGGAGCTTCACTACGTGCTGTGCTGCTGTCTGTGGGTCCCAGTAGACGACGCCATTCTCCAATACCATTATTAGCCATTAACTCCAGACCTACGATTGGACCGCTGCTCATAAAACGCACCAGGTTGCTAAAAGAAAATAACAATAATAATAGTTATAGTAATAATAACAACAACAATAATATTAACAAACGCAACAACGTTTGGATTTACAGAGCACTTTTTCCTGAAGATACAAACCGCTGAATACTATTTCGACCACAGCGTTGATGTAGGGCGCTTTTGAATTCAAGAAATTTCTTCTTATAATTATCGGGTACCCATTTATTGCACTGGGTGGAGAAGAGGAGAAGGGTAAATGTAGATTAAGGTTTTGCCAAAGGGAAAACTCAAAAGAATTCTTGACGAATTACAGAATATTATCTGCATACAGGCTACGCGAATGCATTTAGAATATAACGGGTAGCTTTCATTCTGAACTAGAAAAATGAAGGCTGCCTATGCTACATTTAACCACATTACAATAAATTTTGTACCCAGATAATATTTTGTGTGAGTTTAGTATTGAGACTTACTCATAAAAAGGTTTGCCCACATGCTCTGCGTAAAACTCTTCAGCTGCACCTCTGGGTAATCGAGTCATCTTAGCATTAACAACCAGGAATCCTGCTTGATATATCATATCAAATATGGGACCTACACACATTCAACAAGGAAAAAGTAAAATGAGTAATGTACTTAATAAGTTAGGGATTGAAAATGTTTGTCATTGTAATAACGATTGTAATACTTTTTTCTTCAGTGTTGCCGGTAGGTTCATCTCATACATATCATGATAATACCACACCTGATCAAAACATAAATACTTTCTGCAAATCTGTGTCATTTAAATAAGCCAGCAAAATTACTCAAGCATTTCTTCAATCAATGTAACTGGGAAATTCCAGTATGAGAGTTTTATGAAACTTTACTTTCACCATGCTTATGAGTAAAATCTGCAATGCAAAATAAATTTTTAAAAAATTCTTAAATCATAAATATCTGCATACATACCAAATTTGGAAATAGCATCTGGTTTGATCAGACCCAAAGTCCTGAAATGAATGAAAAGAAAATCTAATTTAATCATACAATAATGATAATGTAATAACTAAGGTAGTTTAGCGAAACATTGTGGAGTGTAAAAAAAGCAGAAGACGCATATGACAAAATTATTCAAAATCAATTTTTTTTTTTGATAGATGCAGAACCCAAATATTAGGATGTAAAATTTATTCAACTCTTTGAACACTTTTAAGCAAAATAATATGAAAACTTTAATTCAGATATGTCTGATTCTAATTTTAAAAGCAAAGACAAAAGTTCTAGCAATTTTCATCTTTGCATCTTTCCCTGCGTCTTCATGCGCCATAGCATTTTGCTAAGCTACCCACGTAAATATACCTTTGTAGGGAAGGATCTTCATATTTGATTTGGGGGGGGGGGGGGGGGGGGGGGTAAACTATCAAACTGTTCACAAATTTTTTTTTACATGACTATATTTGAACAAGACTGGCAGAAAATCTGATACTACCAAACCTTGCTATTAACTGGATGCCAGAAACCGACTGCTAAATATAAGGATATATTAAAAGGAAATTTTTCATCCCACCCTACAAAGTGGGAAAATCAAGACAATAAATAGAAATAATGAAATTGTGATGGTTTCTAAAACACAATAATTTGCACAGGAACTTGAAGGCTATCTACATGTATGTTTACTATGTGACCATCATTGATTCAAGTGCTTCCATGAGTGTCATTACTTTTCATTTCCATATATCAAAGCCAGGCCATGAACAATATGAAAATTTAAATAAATACAATCAAAATAAAATCACAAGAGCTGCCAATTTATTATTTGTTATATTGAATATTGAACCAAGATACAAAAACCATCAATGTGTGTACTCAGAAACGACCTAGGAAATGTTGAGGAGGCTTACGGTTCACCATGTCGTAAGTCCTGAAAAGGACTGTTGAGTTAGAAGAAGAAAGTGGAGAAAGTTGAGAGGAAAATAAATGGAAAGCTGAGATAAAAAGTAAGAGAATGTAGAGGTGTGAAGTCCTGAAAAGGACTGTAAACCAGATGAGAAGGCTGAGAGTGAAGAAGACTCGACGTTTCGGACAGGTTGACTATCCGTCATCAGGAATGAAACGTAAGCCTCCTCAACTTTATCAGTACCACCATGCAAACTTCTACCTTCAACGACCTAGGAAATGCACTCAAAAGGAAGTAGATTTTTATAACTTTGAAGATCACATATTTTGAAAAATATAACTTGGTGGACTCACTTCTCCTTGACTGTTGTAAGGGCTCTCCTTGTGAAATCATCAGAATAATCTACAAGGTTCAGCTGACGGGAGTGGACATTCACTGTGCTTCCAACATAAAGGTCTGACATATTAACTGAGTTACAAGCAGATCTCTTCAGGAACATACGTCTGTTCTTCAGGTCGTACTGACAGAAAAAAGGGGGGAAAAATGAAAAAAAAAAAGCATTGACTTGGAATTCATTGATAACAATCATACTAATAACTTGCCTGTATAAGCATATCACTAACATACATGTAAATAAATCCCATAATCGTTCAACCAATATTTCTTCAAAGTGCCATTTAAAGTGACTGATTAACTTTGTGAAAAATTGTAAAATCAGCTCAAATGCCAGTGAATTGTGTGCAGTCCTCTAACTACATATATAATTAAGGATATGTGAAAGTATGAGAGAAAATGGAACCCGTTTACTATCCTAAAAAAGAGAAAATCACGATCAAGTCGCTCGGCTTCTTCGCTGCGCTGCAGTCACAAAAACCAAGCACCAGCGCTTGGCGATTTCAGAGCGGGTTTCCAGCCCGTACGGTATTCTGCGATAGAGCGAGGTATGCCAACCGTAAGAGTTCTTTAGGGTTCGGTGGTACTCTATCCCGACATCAATGTTCAATCGTAAATATCTTGATATATAAACGACCGATCAGCTTATAAAACTCAGGCGATTCCTGTCTGAGCTAAAGGTTTGCAATTATGATTACAGCATTAGCTGGAACAGTGATTTTTTTTTTCAATCCTGGGCAAAGTTAATCAATGCCTTTAAAGTGATTGATTAACTTTGTGAAAAATTGTAAAATCAGCTCAAATGCCAGTGCATTGTGTGCAGTCCTCTAATTACATATATAATTAAGGATATGTGAAAGTATGAGAGAAAATGTTACCCGTTTACTATCCTAAAAAAGAGAAAATCGCGATCAATCGCTAGCGCAAGTTGCTCGGCTTCTTCGCTGTGCTGCAGTCACAAAAACCAAGCACCAGCACTTGGCGATTTTAGAGCGGGTTTCCAGCCCGTACGGTATTCTGTGATAGAGCGAGGTATGCCAACCGTAAGAGTTCTTTAGGGTTCGGTGGTACTCTATCCCGACATCAATGTTCAATCATAAATATCTTGATATATAAACGACCGATCAGCTTATAAAACTCAGGCGATTCCTGTCTGAGCTAAAGGTTTGCAATTATGATGACAGCATTAGTTGGAACAGTGATTTTTTTTTTCAATCCTGGGCAAAGTTAATCAATGCCTTTAAGGCACAAAATTACTGTAAATATAATTTGACTCACAGAAGTGTTCAAAAACAGCACTACATTATTATAGAGACCATTACTTTTTTTTCATTGCTTCCTATATGACAGCTGCATTATAACAAATGATTCCTGCACAAGAAAGGCCTTGATTTACATAAATTGTACATGTTTTTAAAATTTGCAATTTACTACATGTACGTTTTTTGTAGCCCAGCTTTTGAAGAACAAGATGAACGTGACTGTGTCTCCTATATGCCTCCGCCTAAATTCAGTTGATGGCTCATCCTGTTCTTGAAATATTGTGATAACCAGAATAAAAAGCCTCTAATTACATGTTAATTGACCTCTTTGACATTTGACCTTACACCTTATAACCCAAAGTCTGATCACTTTATCTCCTCCTAGTCATGAATACAAAATAGTTGAGATATGGTGATAACAAAGATTAAAAAAAAATTAATTTCACATACACCTGTACAATGACCTCTATGACCTGTCACCTTAGACCTACGTGAACAAAAATCTAATCAGTTCGTCTCATTATGGTGATGCACACTAGTTCCAAGTTTGAAGTTAATGGATCAAATGGTTCTTGAGATATCACATTAAGGCTAAAACCTGCAATTTCAGAATTGACTTCTATGACCTTTGACCTTCTACCTACGTATCCCAAAATCAAATCAGATCGTCTTTCTATGGTGATACTAGTACCACGTTTGAAGTTCATACCTCAAATGGTTCGTGACATATCGCGTTAACAAGGCTAACACCTGCAATTTCAGAAACTGACCTGTGACCTTTGACCTACATACCCCAAAATCAGATCCTCTTCCTATGGTGATACATACTAGCTCACCAAGTTTAAATTCATACCTCAAATGGTTCTTGAGTTATCACTAGAACAAGGCTAACACCTGAAATTTCAGAAATTGGCCTCTGTGACCTTGACGTTTACCTATGATGTACCCCAAAATCTAATCAGATTGTTTTCAGTAAAATTCTTTCTTAAGAAATGTCTCTCATGAAGGCTCGTAACATTTATAGCCATTGTCCTACTCTGGACCATGAATTCTAAGGAGCCTGAATTAAGAGAACTGATGATTTGTTTCTAATTCACTGTGTCCATGCCATGGACCAGAAATGGACTGAGGTGTAAGTTGCTGCATGGATAGTAGTAGATGTCACAGGTTCAAATCCCTCCTGGTTCGAAGATTTTCTCTGACTTATTTATCATGCATACATGTATATATATGCAGATTGTGCACATGATCTCAAACACTAGGGCCCGAATTTACAAAGGTGGTAATAGATTTGTACCATGGTTTATGCAGATTTTGTGGCCTAAGTATGATCTAAACCATGACAACTAGCGCGAAATTTGCGCACTTTGCTCATCATGCACGTTCGTTATTGGATCTTGATAAGTGTACACGCGAAATCAAGCGCACTTATACTACAAAATCTGCATAAATCATGGTACAAATCTATTACTATTACCACCTTTGTGAATTCGGGCCTAGGAGCTGCAACAAAATTATTTTCTAAATCTGTAAAGCTTCCTAACAGTTATGAATTACTACGATAAATAGCTTACCATTTCAACAGTGTTATCCTTTGGATAGAAGAGGAACTGATATCGTCTAGTGAGTGCTGCATTAGTATCATACCACTCACAGATGAAAGAATAACGCCCATCTTGTGCTGAACTTGCCTGTAAGGAAGAAAATAAAAGGCCAAACAAGCAGTTTACTAATAATGAACACTTTTAAAAATAAATATGGGTCACGTTTCATAAAACTTGTTATCAATAACAAATGCCACATTTCTATGACAAATTTGCTCACAGCCAATCAAATGTAAGGATTTCAGTAGTTTATATCAAATATTGTTCCTTGTTATTAATAGCAAGTTTTGTGAAACAGGGCCTAGATATAGTCTACATAGAACTAGATCTAGAATCTACATCAGAAGCTGTAAACATGGACATTCATGGAAAAAATAAACAAGATTGTGATCTAATCTCATTTTCTGTGAATATCCATGTTGACATCAGTGACAGTTCTAAAAGTATGTTTGTGCATATAAACCCCTTTCTAGAAAAGATCGTATGATGCCTGATGTTTTTTGCACATATCAAAGTGTTTAGAATTTATGCTAATGGAATATGAAGACTAGGACTAATGTATCTCAACGTAATTATATCTTTTTTCCCCTTCGGTATGAGTGAATATAGTCCTAATCTTGTAGTGTTAAATCTTTAACTTTTTTTTTTTTTTTTTTGGGGGGGGGTATTTTTTGTTGTTTGGATGTGTGTATGTACAAGCACTTCTTGCCAATATTGACAGTTTCAAAACCTCAAAGATATTTTAGTATAGTATTTTGCTCACTACATTATGTAAAACCTTATTGTTAGAGTATTTGCATTTTAAGAAGTCTTAACATAGTTTAAGTAGTCTTTACCTATATCACATTTACATGTTTCAGGAATCCACATATTCATAGCCAATTCAGCTATTGTACATGGTCTCCAATTACCATGACCATTTGTAAACTAAATACCTTGTAAATATGTTTCATATTTTGTTTCAGAAATGGTAATAATTAAATAAATAAATTAATTCATTCATATTCATTCAATTGAGCAATAATATCTCACATTCTGAAAAGTAATGTTTAATAAAATTTACAGCAAAATAAAAATAATATTCTACAGTATAACTGGGTGAAATTACAAAATCAATCAACAAGAACTTTTAAAAAATATTGTGATCTCAAAATCTGATGTCAGACCGGAATGCACAGCATTTGGAAAAAGGTTAAAAAATGAACAAGTCCAAAGTTTGGCCCTGTCTTATAAAGAGATGCGATTGATTGCAAATAATTTGCAACTGATATCAATTGCAACTGAACTGTAGTACTGAAGAAATTACGATTTCTAGACCCTTACTGGTCAGGTTGAATTTTTATCAGAACAATTCTTTCTCTTGCACAGAGTGCAAGGTTATCTCCAATAACCTCGCATAAGTGTGAGTGACCTTAAATGACTGTTAGGAAGAAGAATTTCTGATATTTCCAGCAAAATCCAAAGTCAAAATCATGTCCAAAACCTAAAAAATCTCTGCAGCTTTTTTGGCGATCGCATATTGTTTTTACTGCGCCGATGTTTTAGACTAAACTCAGCCAATAAAATTTTGTCCACACAAAAACTTCGTATCACACGCGCACATCGATCTCTATGATTGCACACACGGAAAATCAGGATATTTACGTGTGTGCGATAGGGACCAAATTTTTAACGACCAAATTTTCTGGGGGGAGGTGTCAGCGCTCGCGGCGATTGGGAAATGTACACAATGACTTGCGATTCCCCATTTCGCCAGAACTTACAGTAAATTACGGATTTCATTTTTGGAATCATCTTTTCCAACATCATTGAGTTGAAATTATTGTATTTCATGGATATGTTCGGTTTTTGTAAATTAAATGCAGATTTTGAGTGAATGTTGGTGACTTTTGTGCAGTGGTGTTTTGAAAGTGTTGAGGTGTATGACTGCCTAGACTAGACTAGAGTCTACACACGAAGTATAGTAAAGTCGCTATGATATGAGTGATCAATGTGTAAAATGATCAGCAAAGAAGTAATGTTGAAAATTTCAACTTGAACTGAAGAAGTAAAATTATACAAAACATGAATTTTATTTAAGGCAGGATAATCTGAACAGAAACATTTCAAATCTTATCTTATTCTGTTTGAAAAATAATGGGACCAAACTCAATCTGCAGGCGACTTGAAGTTGAAGTAGATCTAGATCTAATTTCTAAATGCATTATGCACAGTCACAGAGGCTGGGCGAGAGCATCGCCGCCACAGCTCAGCCGGCGCCGCGGCAGCCATGCCAGCATGCAACTGAGGTTACAGGTCTCACTTAGTTTTTGTGATGAAGTAGCTAGAAGTGAATGAGGTCAAGACAAACGGGCCAGAATAAAGATAACTGTCCAAAGAAAAAGGACTAGAGTAGGTTTAATAGACGCTCACCATTCTTGACGTTTCCTTTCAAGTAGATTCTAACTGAAATTCTCCTTTATAGAACTCTAAAATTTGATATTTTCCAACGTAATAAGGCTAGATGTCTGCTACAAATTGGTTTGAGGTTGTCAAGCAACAGTAGATCATCGAAAGTGAATAAAGATTCATTAATTGTTTTATCAATATATATTCTTTTAATTCTTGAAATTGGTGAATAAATTATTTAAGAAAATTAAATTAATTATTTCAAGCATGAAAATTGTATTTTAAAAGACATGGAGAAATTAGATCTATATCAAAATTATATTTAAAGATTCTGAACTGATATATTGGCAACGTGAATAAAGGATCACGGGCGCCCTCAACGGTCATAAAGGTACATTATTTTATGATAAAATTAAGACGCAAAAGGACCCTACGAAACAAAAGGTCATAATAGATCAAATTGTGCCGTCGCAACTGATTATCTCAATCGTGGAGATGAACTGAAATTTCATTAACGAGATCTACAGACCTAACATATTCTATTTAAAGATTTTGATAATCTACATGTCCACGACAAAGACGAGTACGATGTCTCAAGCAACGAATCAGGAAGTTGGTAGCGGCAATAACACGGGCACTGGGCCCGCGGGAGCGGCGCCGGGGACTGCTACAAATGCGAAAGTGGAGCAGAGACTCTTCTCGTTGAAGAAATGGAACATTGTTGCGATGTGGAGTTGGGATGTAGAATGCGATACTTGTGCAATATGCAGGGTTCAAGTCATGGGTATGTTGATCTAAGTCTCATATTTATTTATTATTAGAGGGGTCTATTTTACTATTATTTGATTAACTAAGATTAGCCTAGGGTCACTTATCATACATGTACAACTTCAAGCTTATCTGAAGATAACCTTGTACTCCAGACTAGCTTTTACGGGTGAATAGGCTTCAATAGCTTTTGTGTGTATCAGCAGGCCTTTTTCAAGTCTAGACAATTCATACATAAGAGGAAAATAATTATTTAAATGTCACTGTCAATTCTGAATCCCCAAATTTTTGGCACAGTAAAACTAAAAGAGTTGAAGAGTCCCTGAATCAGGTAATCTGGCAAATTTAAAGCTCACAGACAGTCTCGGTAGCAAAAACAAGGCTGGCAAGAAACTTATCTAACATAGTCGCATACTATTCTCCTTTTATCATAAGACACATGTACGAGATTTTTTAACATGTCATTCACGATTTCGAACAAATTTTAGTGTAAATATCTGTAAGAAACGCTCGGTAACGGCTTTTCACTGCCTCACGCTAAGACCATATCCACCCGAAGGTTCCCCGCACAATAAACCCAGCGCTTCGCACTGTGTGCAGCGTATTCTATAACACACAGCAATCCCTATGTGCGTAATGTGTGTGGCCGTTGTTTGAATTTACATTCCCTCTTTTTGGGGCCAGGGATTTTTATTACTTTTCACCTCTCATTCGATAAATATTTCACTTGAGGAGGAAAAAACTTCACAGCATCTTAGTTATGTTAGTACCGTGCTGTTTATTAAGTAAAATCAAAGAAATCTCACGAAAAGTTTTTGAGAGCTTCCCAAAACTATCTTCTACCTTTAAGAAAATTAAATCTTGCTTAGGGTAATATTGTTGTCTGTTTGTGACTGCTGCAACAGTGAATGTTGGACACAGTCCCACATAGGCAAGGGCCCATGAGTGGCCTACGGTCTAACATTAACCTAGGCTAGGGATAGAGCACTCACACTTATGCGAGGTTAATATATTAATAGAGGGATAGAGGGAAGATACTGACACTACCAACACTAAGTGTAGTG
The DNA here is from genome assembly GCA_025618425.1 of Heliocidaris tuberculata. Lineage (NCBI taxonomy): Eukaryota > Metazoa > Echinodermata > Echinoidea > Camarodonta > Echinometridae > Heliocidaris > Heliocidaris tuberculata. Next base: position 10,273,334 of record CM046850.1, read on the forward strand.
ATTTGACTCTAAAAAAAAATGTACTTTGGAAGTGAAAATTCCATGAAAAAGTTGTCAGAAAGGAGTGGATTTATTGTTAAGGATTATTAAGGATGAAGTAACAATAATAGATTATCGCCTTGAATAGCAAGCCAGGTGGTCTATTGTTCTGTTTTCAGGCTGCATAACAAAGGGACATTCTCCTAAACTTGGGAGATGGTGGGGCAATGATGGGACAGGAAATCTGCTATTGTTCTTTTGGCAAAAGCACACTACTTATCCATCCTAATCCTACCACCATTGTACAACTTATCCACTCCTCTTTCACTCCATAAGAACAACTCTCTCGCATCAGAGGCATCAGGGAAAGAAAACACAACGAAACCACTAGACTCTACTTTATGACAACTTTTTCATGGACTTTTCACTTTCAAAGTACAATTTTTTTTTTTACAGTCAAACCACTATATGTACACTTAGTGTTGGTAGTGTGAACGCAGGCACTATGCCTCTGTATTCAGTTCCAAGTTCTTCTTCCTTTTCAAGATGGCTCGAACTGGATCGTTTCCTGGATCGTTTCCTGGTGCAGGCGATTCATAATCGTACTTGATGGGCTCATTTTTCCAGCACCTATCCAAAGCTACTTCAAAACTGCACACTCGGGGCAGTAATGGTGTCGTTGTGAAGGTTATTCCATGGTTTACGTATTCGTACATAAAAAGAATTTTTGTATCTCTGAGTTTTGGTCCTAGGAATAAACAATTTTTTACTATGTCCTCTTGTCTCATCTTTGGATTGTATTACAAGATTTGGTGTTATATCAGAATCGTATTTATTAAAAATCTTGTACGTTTCAATCATATCGCCTCGAGCCCTCCTGTAAGCTAAGGTAGGGATATTCAACTGCCTCAATCTTTGTGCATAAGGCAGCCCCTTTAACTTTGGGACTAATCTAGTCGCTCTTCTTTGGACATTTTCCAAAGCATGTATATGTTTCTTAGGATGGGGGCTCCACACAGCATGAGCGTACTCTATTTGGGGGCGCACAAGCGATTTGTACAAGAGTGAAAAGTTATCCTTATCTAGATAAACAAAGGTTCGTCTGATTAAATTCATTAGACTGTTAGCCTTATTGATCTTTGTATGTAAATGTTCTTCAAAATTCAGCTTATCATCAATCACCACTCCCAAATCTCTCTTAGATGACACTTGCTTGAGGGCACTTTGTGAATTATCACAGGTCATATTATACACAAATGGTCTTGTCAAGGAAGACTGGGGGTTACCAATGGTGAGAACACTACATGTACATTTCTTAGGGTTGAATCTTAGCAGCCATTTGTCAGACCAGCATTGGAGCTTATCAGGATCCCTCTGAAGGGCAATACAATCATTTTCATCTCTAATATATTTGAAAATATTTGTGTCATCAGCAAATAGATAAACACTATTCTCAGAAATTGTGTCAGGTAGATCATTTATTTACAACACAAGCAACACAGGCCAAAGAACACTACCTTGTGGAATTCCACTTGCAACAAGACCCAAATTGGAAAACTCTCCATTCACACAAACGCGCTGTCTTCTGCCAACTAGAAATGCTTCAATCCAACTAACCACCAACTCACTTATGCCATAGCTTCTAATCTTGGCAAGCAGCCGACGGTGGGGCACTTTATCGAAGGCCTTCATAAAATCTAAATAAATCACATCAATTGACCCATTTTCCTCCAGAGTGCTAGACCATTCATCAGCTACGTTTATCAGTTGGAGCATTGTTGAACGACCAGGCAAAAAACCATACTGCTTGACACTAAATAATTTGTTGATAGTCATATGATCCAGAATCTCATCACGAATTATTGATTCCAAAGCTTACACACTGTGCATGTAAGACTAATGGGTCTATAGTTCGATGGCAGCGATCTATCACCTTTCTTAAAGACAGCACTAACATTTGCTGATTTCCTGTCTGATGGAACCACTCCTCTCCTCAAAGAAGTTTGGAAAAAAAAACATGTCTAACGTGAGATCTAACTCATCTCCAGTAACCTCGCATAAGTGTGAGTGGATCTAAGCGTAACTTGTTAGATCTAGTGTTAGGCCTAGATCTATTTTTTCACTTAAAATAGTGCATAATAATAAATTCACTAAATCTATGACTGTTTGACCGAAAATTCTGTCTCTCGTTCGTTAGCTCTTCACTTAGAGACAGAAATGGTTGTATCACTCTGCTGTGCAAACCAAATACACATTGACTTACACACTAATAACAGTTTGAACACGGCTGCAAGATTTTCAGACGGAGAATACCTTGGACCCTGAATTACCTGAAAAAGGAGCTTTAAACAATTTATTGAGTCAAATTGGTAAGTGAACAGATTCATGAATGTATAGAGCCTAGGCTTTATATTCCATATAGAAAAATATATTAAAAAGAAATAAAAATACAAGCATTTTTACAACTACATACTGGCTACACATCTGCGTGTAGACAGTTGGCGCAGCAGAGTGATAGGAGCTTTTCTGTCTCTAAGTGAATAGCCGACCCTGTCAAAATAAATAAGAGGCTAATGAAAGAGAGACAGAATTTTCGGTCTAGAGCAAATTAGGCATATATAACATGTACATAGGAATAAACAATTTATATTGAAGGCACAGGTTTCTGTAGAGGTAGATGTGTAGAGGTAGAGTTTTCAAGCCATTCTGATCTCAAACGGAATGTTCAACACTTCAAATTTTGGGCGGGATTTGCCACCCATGGTATGGTAGGGGTTAAGTTAGATAAAATCTGAGCTAAGTCAATGAAATAAAATACCCTAAAAATCTTTTTAAATTGATACCCCAAGGATCATTTCTGCAAGATTTTGTCCCATAGAAAGACACTCCCATGTAGGATGCAATGACCAGTAGGGTTTTAAAAATCCATAACTTTCTTATTAATTTTCTTATTTCATTTGAACTTTCACCAACCTGTTTCTCTTATTTTTCTGTATTGATCTAATCTGTCTTGCAGCTGGCCGAAGGGCGTAAGTGTATTGCAACGTTCTGATTAACGCCGACGCATACTATTGTGTTATAAAAGCAATAGGTCATTAGCATTAAAATACTGTAACTTCAAAAATAAAATAATAATAATAATAATCTATTGTGACTAAATGTTTGTGTTTTCTTTCTTTCTTTTTTGTTTGTTTGTTATCAGATGCCTGCCTGAGATGCCAAACAGAGAATAAACAAGAAGAGTGTGTTGGTATGTGATCCTATTGTCTTACCTCTCTTGAATATTTAGCAAACCTGCTCAATCTACTATCCAAAAATTAACAACCTCCAGTTTAACCCTTTCAGGACAGGAATTATTCAAGGGCTAAATTGATCACATTTCGTTCTTCAAATTGGCAACAATAATATTTTTCTTTTAGTGCTAGATGGTTCTAATAGGTGTAATGTCTTTTCGAACAATAAACGTGGTTAGTGATTTTATCGATACGTTGAAAAAATTGCCAATTTTGATGAAAAACAATGATTTTGAATCTCTCAATGTGTTGCCAATTTAAGGATTTTGAAGCTTATTCTCCTTTTTAAAATTCCTGACATCAAACGCAATATGGTTATGTGACAAAAATGGACATAGCATGTGTAGAAATTTTTGCTCTTTCTACTCATACATCTGGTATATTTTTTAGAGCTCTGAATCAAAACTTATTAAGCCAAACCACAAAATGTGGTCAATTGTCTTGAAAGGGTTAAATGCCCTTGCAGAATATTTAGGAGGATAATAATCCAAGATCCAAGAATAATGTAAAGTAATCTTGACTTCTTGTAAGGAAATTGTGTTAAGAGAAAATATTTAAACTTTATTCTGAAACGTTTATCATTAAAGCAGATGTGGAGTGGGGACTAAAACTTACAAAATTTACCAAAATTTGTATTTAATCTTATAGAAAATTGCAAACGCAGATATGCACACGCATTCTACAGGAATACAAGCATACATGTAGCTTGGGTAGATTAGACTCAATCAGTCCAATTTCTTTAGCTTTTCGACATATGAAATTCCCCAAAACTTTTTTGTAATCTCATTGAAAATTGCCAACATAGATATACATGTGCGTACAGGAATAATACATGTAACTTGGATTGATTAGACTCAATTATTTAATACAATTTCTTCAGCTTTCTACAATTATGCTTATTTTTCAGCCATTGTAAATTTATTAGTTTCACTAGACAAATACCAGTTGTCTAAAAAAATGAATGTAAAGGTACATGTACATGCATTATACATATAAAGAATTATTTAAAAAAAATGTTCTTGGCATTCTGTGGATTAGTTAAGGAATATGAATATTAAAAAAAACAAAACAACTACAACCCATGAACATCTTTTTTTCTATGAAGTGCATATGGATGCATCGCCTAGTCACAAGTTGCTTTTGCGAAAAACATTGTTGGTTATTGGTTCCCTCTGAAAAGTTAGTGTAAAACTTAATGCTTTATTGGATTCATTTTTGTCACCACTGGAACCCACAAGTTTTTTTGTTTTTTTTTACTCTGTTACAGTTATACTGTTTTACTCTCTTTCTTACTCTGTATATATATTCATAAGTGAATGGAGAGTGCTGCTTAACCAAGCCAATATACACATTTTAATCACGTACACACTGTAGCAACTCAAATGCAAGTATATTGCAATATTCAGATAATCATTTGGGGGTATTTACCAATTATTTGTCTTCATCAATTGCACTGGTTTGTCTTCATCAATCACGCTGAGTATAGTTGGAAGGGAAGTAAAGATCAAAACAATGATCAGAAAAATAAAGTTTAAGCTAAGACCCGAAATATTTTTATCCAGTATAGAAATACATGTAGTTCAGATTCTGAACGATTTTATTTTAAGAGCAATCTCTCTAATAGTAGTGCGATATCCCACTACTGCTGCCAGGCCGAGAGATGGCGTGATCCTGAATTTGTACGGGCGAGGAAAAAATAATCTGAATAAAATTGTTCAGAAACTGAATTAGTAGAGAAGCTACTTTAAAGAGAAGGTTTGAGTTCTGGTAAAGGTGAGAAATACATGTAATTTGTGAGCTTTCTCATTCTTTTATGGAAGCTTGGAAGAATATCATAGAAATGTCTATGAAAAGGATTGCTCTTCAAATGTTCTCATATTCGAAATATGAAGAGAAATAGCTGAAGTGTTCAGGCCGAACATTCATGGCACATGTGTGTGTAGTGACTGTAGTCACATTTCTGTGTGCAGGACATGTGTCAATTTCTTATCATTTTGATAATTCAAAAACCTTATACAAATATACATGTACATGTACATGTACATGTACATATACACCAAGTTCTATTTTCTGTATCATGAAAGTTTTCCCAAGTTCTTCCAGGCAGTTTCTTATGTTATTGCATGATCCCAGAACTCAACTTTATCTTTGAATTACTTTGAAAATTCTGAATCAGATGAACATAACATATAAGTATATGGGTAATTCCATGAATATGTCCACTTTTGGTGAAAAAACAAAGTTTATTTTGAACATTTTCCTTCTATGTCACTTGAATATGCATGATTTGAACTTTATGGAACAATATTCAGTTTTTTTATTTTTTGAATATTTTGACCCAAAATGGCAATTTTTTAACCAAAAAATGAAATTACACATTTTTATGGTAAAATATGGTTAATTACATATTGAGTCATTGTTAGAAATTTCATCTGTTATAATAATAAAGACAACCAAATCTAGTTAGGACTAAGGGGAATTTTATGTCTGTATACAAAAATTTTAAAAATATTAATATTCTTCTGATTTAATGGAGGTCAAAGATCAAATGGATTTTTTCCCGTCTGTCACGTTTTTAAAGGTACTTTTTGCATTTACAATGCATTAGACCATTGTTTTTGAATAAAATTTTGCAATCTTGCTCTTTGGTAGGGTGGAAATTCATTTCTACTGTTAACTTGGCGGAATTTTAATTTTATGAAGATAATTATGATTCATAAAGTAATGTCCCGTCTGTCACGTTTGGCATCTACAGCAAAAATATGTATGGATGGGACTACATGAAAATTTTCCGATGGATGAAAATTAAAATCCTTTTGCTATTATGTTTCATGATGTTAAAGATGACCCTTTAACCCCTTTAGAACATGAGAATAAGGTATTTAATGCTGGAAATTTGATTGTCTTTAAAAATTCTATTTTGTGTACAATCTCAATGTGTCCCGTCTGTCACGCTCACTTTTTGGCATTTTCCTCCAAAAGTAAGATGAAATTTCAAATTTACGAGCAGGTTTCAAAAAGGTGCCAACAAGTGATAACATGAATACACATATTTTGTTTCAAGATTTTCCAGTGAGGAGAGCTTAGTCGAAAAGTATCGAAGCAGAAATGGCTTGGTAAATTCATGTCCCGTCTGTCACGCTAAACTTGAAGCCCCACCCACAATTGGTGGGCGGGGCTTGAAAAAAAAATTCCCCCCCCCCCCCCCCCCCATTTTGTTGACCAAACCCTATAGATCACATCTCTAGCTCTCTACATCAAATTAAGCATCACTTTTAAATGAAATATGAAATATCAAGTAAAAACATAAAAATGTGAGGGTTGGATGTCCCGTCTGTCATGCTGGAATTACCCATATACAATGTATTGACTATTGATATATTTGTACAAGTGGAGTCCTGAATGTATGTTATGTACCTGGAAGAGCGATGTCGCCCTCTACATTTTCTGAAGTAGTAGGGTATTGTCATGATAAATTGAAGTTGGCACAGCAGCATTAATTTTTTTTCTTCTATGTCCTCCTTTCTTTTTTTTTGTATCTCTAAGTGTTCTCTTAATTTTCACCCTTCCTTACTGTCTTTCTTTATCTACTGTTCATTTCCAAAGTCTCTTAACATTTTAATTTCCTTCATATTTTCTTACCCTGCATGTTTGTTATTTTTCAAAAACCCTCCTTGTATTTTATTTTTTTTATTCTTTATTTATTTTTACATTTATTTGCTTTCACTGTTTCTGTTTCTTTATTTCCTTTCTATTAATCCATCATCTCATCTATTCTGTTTGATACAGTTGTATGGGGCGAGTGCAATCATTCCTTCCATAACTGCTGCATGTCTCTCTGGGTGAAGCAGAACAACCGCTGCCCTCTGTGTCAGCAAGAGTGGATGGTTCAGCGCATTGGAAAGTGATATAATTATACCAATCTTAAGTACGTCAGATCTACGATGCCCTCTATGTCAGCAAGACTGGATGGTCCAGTGCATTGGAAAGTGATATAATTATACCAATCTTACGTATGTCAGATCTAAGATGCCCTCTATGTCAGCAATAATGGATGGCTCAGCGCATCCGAAAGTGATATAATTATAAACCAATCTTTTGTATTGGATGGCTAAGCGCATCAGAAAGTGATATAATTATATACCAGACTTTTGTACGGCAGATCTATGCTGCCCTCTACATGTACATGTATGTCAGCGACAATGGCTGGTTGAAAACATTGGAAAGTGTTAAACCTAAACTGATGTTAGGCATGTCGGATCTTTGCTGCCCTCTTATGTCAGCGATCGTGGATTGTTCCTCTCACTTTATGGTGATATCATCGCTCTAATCTTAATTATATCTGAGAACAGTGGCAGCCCTTTTTGTCAGCAACAGTTGGTACACTCATGGAGACATGCCAGCCAGGATGAATCCTGGGGGTGTCTCTAAGATAATTGTTAAACATTTTTATCAAGACCACATTTATAGACTTATAATAGTGCTGTAGCTCTCAACCTGAAATCCTGGTCTGGGGCCCGGTTTCATAAAACTTGTTATCAGTAACAACTGCCACATTTCTATGACAAAATTCGCTCACAGCCAATCAAATACAAAGGTTTCAGTGGCTTATATCAATTATTGTAACTTGTTATTGATAACAAGTTTTATGAAACAGGGGCATGGTCTGGCTTGTAAACTTCTGAAAATTCTTAATAGAGTCAAGACTGATCTGTACTGTGTAAATGGTCTTTGTAAATCTGAAGTGGATTGAATCTAGCACTTTTTTATTATTAAAGATGAAAATATTTCAACATGTTTTTGGACACTTGTACCTAATACAGTGGAAACTCGCTATAAAGACCTCCGATATAACAAGATTCCTGATATAACAAGGTAATTGTGCTGGTCCCAGGTCTATGCATTCTTTTGTTTTTTCACCCTGATAGAAAAAGATTCCTGATATAGCAAGGTAATTGTCATGGTCCCAAGGTCCTCATTATAGTGGGTTTCCACTGTACCTGTGCCATACACTATAGAACCTAAACACTGTATGAATGTGATCTCCTAACAGGGATCAACCCTGGTATGGGGGCATTGAGACCCCCCCCCCCCTTCTGTAAGATTATGAGATTAATTCTTTATCTACTGTAGTGTATGATTCTGATAAATTGGGCGTGGGGTAAAACTCAAAAATGTTAGATTTTCAGGAGAGCAAAAAAAAGTAAGTGCATTGACTCGATGACCTTTCTTTTACAGATCACTTGTGGAATTATTTTTTTCAGATATATGCATTATATGGGTTTTATCAGAACATGAAATGATAACTTGGTTACAAAATTATGAAGAAGAGGAAAAAAAAATTGCTAGAAAATGAGTTGAGAAGCTTTTATTACCCCCACCGCATTTGTCTCCAGTCCTATAAATGGATCAGCTCCCCCAGTGGCATAGCATGGGTCCAGACGTTGTTGAGACGGCACTGGAGTCATGGTGAGGGTGGGGGGGGGGGGGGGGGGCAACACTGGTCTTCAGTGGATGGAATGCAAATTAACAAGGCTCTTGATTTGGGGAGGGGGTGGTATCCTCTTTTCACATTCCCTTTCCCCTCTCCTTTTCTCACTCTCTTTCTTCTTTTGCCATTCCGTTAGGGGGCCTGTGCCCCCATGTAGCTACGCCACTGAACACCCCCCCCCCTTCTCTCACATCCACCTGTTGTCATGTACGATGAAGTGATAAGTTCGATGAGTGCAGAAGATTTGAAAGTAATATGTCTCCAGCAGAGACCTAACCACTTTAATTTCACCTAGAAAACATGTACATGTACTGAAAAAAAAGCACTTTCATAACCAAGCCTTATTTTTTTTTAAAATGGCAAACCCTGGAACTGCATGTAAAATGAATAAGTGCATGGTGTGTACAGTAAACAAAGGGAGATGTAATTTGTTGCATTGTGAAGTGTAGGTCATCTATATTTAACTCATTTTGGGGGGTTGTTTTTTTGTTGTTGAAATAAAAATATTACCAAGACTAACAGTACTTACGAACATGGAATGAGAATTACAGATTTTTACTCAATTTGAAGCCCATTTCTAGATGCAAAGGCATAATTGTCTGTTTAGAGCCAGAAGGGTGTTAGCTCATATCCTTTTACATAGAGTTGATGGCCTTCTGGCTTTCAATGGACAAGATATATGCTATGCTGCATGTAGGCTCTTGATGTAGCCTTGACCAGAATCAGTGGGCAGTTTCATAAATCTTGTCATTAATGACATTAATGACAAGTTGCAATAACTGTTATAAGCTACTGAAATCCTTGCTTCAGATTGGCTGAGAGCTAATTTGTCGGTAAAAATCACCGACAAGACACTTGATGAAACGCCACCCTGGTTACATACTTCTTAAGCCTGGGTCACATTTGACTGGTAACTATAACTATACAAGATTTTCAATTAAAGGTATACCGTACTATATGGTGTGTACGTGTGAGTACATGTATGCTCATGTCTGTAATGGAAGGACAGGTGTAGGGTAGACCTTTAATGAAAAATCTATATATCCTCATTGTCCGACCATCCCTTAAAGGGGAAGTCTGGTCCAAGAATTACTTGATTTTAATGGAAGCAGAAAAAATAAAAACAGATTTAAAAATTTTGTTATTACAGAGTAGGGTCTATATACTTTTCTGTAAATACGAGAATATGATTTTTTTTTTAAACAATATACATAAAAAAGAGTGATTGTGAGTATGTAAAACTTAGAAAACAATCTCAAAATTTTTTTGTTCATGAAATTTTGTTAAGCTGTAAATGTAAACATGCTAAAACATATCACTATAAATATTACTTGGGTGAAGTTATGTGGAAATCTTTGGTGAGTTGTGAGGGAATGGCATCACAAACTCATGACTGTCTTTGCCAATTTGTGTAGAGATTTTCATTGTTTCCCCTAGTTTTTCATGTCATTAAAAAATTCATGACTTTCCTATTACTTGTCCGATTTTCCTCAAACTGTTTTTTTTTTTTAGCTGTTTGTCTGATTTTTCTGCTTCAACTAAAACCCAAAAAAAAAAAATGTAATTCTTAGACCTGACTTCCCCTTTAAACCAAAATAAGGTTTCATGCTTCTTATGTTTGTTCTAGGGTGGAATTCTTTTGACATCTGTTGTTTTTATCCTAAATTTTAGGTCACCTTGGCTAGGGGAATGTTGTGTTTGACTTTCGGCTTTCCCCTTATAATGTTTTCTTAGCTGATCTTGGTTGGGGAAAATTTCTTGGCATGCATTCAACCTGATTCACTTTGTCATCTCATCCAGGATGCAGGAAGGTTAAATTTAGAATGTTCTGATTTTAGTAGTTGGTGCTAATCATGTTTTTGTAAAGTACATGTAAGAGCATTTATTTTTGTTAGGATTTATGAGGTACATTGTACATGAAGACTTGAAGTCTGCTCAAAGTTTAGAGAGAAAGTAAAAAAAAAAAGATCGATTGAAGCACTTGGTTGAAGAAATATCAAAATAAGAGGGTTTCAACAAAACTTCGGAGAGGAAGATCAGATCTTGATTGAAATTGAAATTAACATTTATTTCCTTCTCATCGGTACAATGTTATAAACAAATAATACATGTACATGTGTAGCAATGTGGTGAACTTAAAGAGTATAATACATATACAGTAAATAATTCAGAAAATAGAAGGAGGCGAAAACCTATCTTTCCTATCTTTTACCCTTGCTTTGCTGTATAGACTAACTTACATTTTCCCAATTTTGACATGTTATACTCCAGGAATTATCCACCTTTAGAAAATGTTTTCAGCAAACATGCACAGTAGAGGCCTGTTGAGTGGTCATATCAGGCTCTGCAAATCTTGATTGCAATTTACATGGCATAATGATTTCCACAAAAATCTTTTCAACTGTACCCAAGCCCTGCTAAGCACTGATTAATAGATGCAACTGACAATTTATCCCCACCATTATCAACCTAATTATTGAACATGTAATTGCCTAAAAAAATGAAAATAAAGAATTACTAAATATGCAAAGATTCTTGTTACCCTTTGTTTTATTTTAAAAGCTTAAAGTGAAAATATACTTGTAGTTCAGTAATAAGGGCAAGTCCAAGGTATCTGATCATTTGGTGTCTCCTACGTTACCAAGTATTATGCAGTTCTGGGCCCTGTTTCATAGAACTTGTTATCAGTGACAAATGCCACATTTATATGATAAATTTGCTCTCAGCCAATCAGATGCAAGGATTGCAGTAGCTTATAACAATTATTGCAACTTGTTATTGATAACAAGTTTTATGAAACGGGGCCCTGAACATGATAAAGTGACATCACATCTATCATTATCCTTGATATTTGGTATAATCTAAGCTCTAGTTATTTATTTATTTATTTATTTATTTATTTATTTATTCTGTGTTCTTTATACAGGGTAGTCTCTTCAGTACATAAAAACTGCTTTGCTAGAGAGCCCTGCATTACATAAAACAATTAAAATACAATGTAAAACAATTTCAAAACAGTAAAATATTACAACTGATAACAGAACAATACAAAAGAAAGAATAGATTAAAAATAGTAAAAAGTATAAAATTGGATCAAATCTCAAATACGCAACTCGAATATATGTTTATTTAAACCAATAAAACACCACAGAGGATCAGTGGTTTGTGATCTGTTTCCATTTACAGATGCCTTCCTTGGCCTACAACCCCCCCCCCCCCCCCCCCACCCCCAATCCCAACATTACACTCATTACAAAGTTAGGCTATTGACCTAATACAATGAGTCAAATGTACTAAGATCTTTGATGTGACCAGTAGCATATGTTACTAAATATCTCAGACTCGTCCAATAACAGATAACACAACCAAAGACTTTTAATAGTATCAAGACAGATTACTCCCACCTACTTCCGTAGTACATTCGGCAGACGCAAATTGCTGTGTTAAAATAGACTCGGAAAAATACGTTCGCCATAGGTATAACACGTGAAAAGCTGTCTCATTTTTTCTTGATATTTCATATCTTACTCTCTCTTTTTCAAGTCTGATTTTTGCATGAGAGAAAGGATGGATAGTTCAAAAAACATTTATTGAACCTTTATTATCAATAAATGCCACTATGAATCCCCGGGATCATGCCTGCTTTTTGACATAATCATCTGCCATAGGGTTAACACGTGAAAACATGGATTTTAAGAATGATTATAGTTCCTCTGGTATTTCCTTGAATTTCATGTAAATGTGGCTTACAGTAATTTGAGACTCTGAACAAGATTAATGATGGCTCAAAAAGTGGAAGGGACCCCACATAAATCCCCGGGAATATGCATGCTTTTGGCCTTCCAGCTCCCATAGGTTAACACGCAAAAACAGGGATTTTCGAATGATTATAATTCCCCCAGAATTAGATTAAAATTTTGAAAAATGTGACTTAAATAAAATTTAAAGCTCTGAAAATGTATGATTAAGTCTCAACTAGTCGAACAGACCCCGCATAAATCCCAGGGAATATGCATGCTTTTGACCCCCAAAAAGTCTCGCCTGCCATAGGTTTACACGCGAAAACAAGGAATTTTAGGATGATTATAATTCCCATAGTTTTTATTTGAAAATATAAAAACTGTTATTTACATGTAATTTGAGGCTTTGAACAAGCTTACTGAAGGCTCAAAAAATTGAAAAGACCCCACATAAATCCCGGGAATATGCATGCTTTTGACCAAAACAGTCTCGCCTGCCATAGGTTTACACGCGAAAACAAGGAATATTAGGATGATTATAATTCCCATAGTTTTTATTTGAAAATATAAAAAATGTGAATTACATGAAATTTAAAGCTCTGAAAATGTATAATTAAGGCTCAATGAGTCTAGTAAACCCCCCATAAATCCCCGGGAATATGCATGCTTTTGGCCTTCCAGCTCCCATAGGTTAACACATGAAAAGAGGGATTTTGAAATGATTTTAATTCCCCTAGTATTTATTTGAAATTATGAAAAATGTAATTTACATGAAATTTAAAGCTCTGAAAGTGTATAATTAAGGCTCGATGAGTCATTTAAACCCCGCACAAATCCCCGGGAATATGCATACTTTTGACCAAAAAAAATAATTTGTCATATAACACGTGAAACCGTTTGTTGTTATTGATGACGTAATGTGGGCGTGTAGTATCGATCACGTGAGATCACGACATCCAATGAGATCGTGCGCTAGCAGACGACCATGGAGCAGACGTATGTCCGCCCGCCCAGGGGCCCAGCCTAGCCGGTATTAGAAGAAACTCTCACTAAATTCCAGTTCACTATTATATTTCTAATGTACCAGAGGCAAAATTCAATGTATTAAATTCATAAATTCATATAATCAATGTTCTACCACCGAATTACGCTTAGCCAAAATGACTGATGTGAGATCATGCAATCGTGAAATAGCTGAGCTGAATAGCGACCGACAAGGTGTCTAGCTCTAGTTAGGCTAGGTCTACCCCTCTGCGATCCCGCTCGAGATGGTGACGTTGCCGATAGAACTCTTTTAGTTTGCCAAAGGTGTTCTCCTCAAACTTCGCTCATCAAAGTTTTTTACTTTGCTGATCGTCGTTTACTTTGGCTTCAGCGAACGAGACCGACAATGTAGTGGGAGGGGGCTTCTGAAGAATCTGAACCCTATTATGGATATGAGTCTGACACACTGACAGTCCATGACAGGGGCGAATGCAGGATGTATAGTAAAAAAAAAAAAGGGGGGGGGCACAAATGCAAGGCTGTCAATTTTTTGGAACTGCTGGAAGGGAGATTCGAATTTTTTCTTCTCACCATTCCTCCAAAAGTTGCTGCGGGGGGGGGGGGGGGGGGGAGGGGAGAATTTTTTTCGCCAGTCCTCGAAAAGCTGCTCAGTTGGGGGGGGGGGGGGGAGGGGTGAAAAGAATTTTTTTCTTCTTCTCGCCGGCCCTCCAAAACAAAACAAAAAACAAAAAAGGGCCCGGGGACAATGATGTATGACTTTCTTTAAAAAAGGGGAGGGGGCATGGGCCGGGATTGCGCCCCCCCCCCCCCCGGAGGGTTAATATACCAACATCGTTAGCCTCGTAGGCTCCCAAACTAATGGTGCTTTATTTACATTTTAGACCAGAGTCCGTGTATACCTGTAGTTTGTAGTTCAAAAGAATGTAATTCCTATTCCAGGGGCGGATCCAGGATTTTGTAGAGGAGGGGGCACAGAGCCGAAAAGTTCACAATTAAAGAGGCAATTTTTTTATTGTGTACTTAAGGTATGCCAGTTGGGTTCCAAAAAGGGGGCGCGGTCGATTCGCCCCCCCCCCCCCCCTGGATCAGCGCCTGCTATTCTGTCATGGATGTGAAGAATGGGATTGCATGGTGTTGGTGGTCGATCTCATTAAATTGAACCATTGAAGGAAAAAAAAACAAAAACAATAAGAGATCATTATTTTGTCCTCATTTCTATTGGAGTCATTTTTATAGATCGGTTGTAAGAGAGAATAAGAGAATAAGAGATCATTAGAAAATGAAAGCCTGTGAGAGGGGGAAGGAAGGGAGAAAGAGAGAGAGAGAGAGAGAGACAAAGGGGGCTGGGGCAAAAGGAATGGGATATTCCTACAAAGACAGAATAGGACTGGTAATAAATAAATTATATCATCAGCTGCTATTGTTGGTTACTAGTTAATTCAATTCAAAATAGCCCTAGTCTCAAACTGCTACAGCAGAATGTTACAAAAAACTTACTGTAAGTTATTTATATTGGTGGAGTATCCAGAAATGCAGGGGAGGGGGGGGGGGGCTCACACCTGACGAACAAAAAATCATCAGATGCTGTCTATTCTGAATTTTCAGACAAGCAAGGGAAAAAAAGTCACATTTTTCATGTTCCTTCTGTGCGGGGGGGGGGGGGCACACAATTCCTTTCATTCGATGTGTAACTATAAGATATGTCAGATTTGGTTTTGGCTGGCACGTAGGGCACGTGCATTCCTGGATACGCCACCAATAAAAAAAGAGAATCTTGGATACGCCACTCTTAATTAATATTTGTATTTAAGGAATTGCTCGCACGCAATCTCATTTTAATAAAGCCTTTTCTGTCTTGACTTTTAACATAAGGCCATAGATTTACATTATACGTCTATAATCCCTAAAATTTACATAAATCATGATATCAAATGAAATATTCTGATTTAGAAAAATAAAGATAGCATTTTATTTATTTATTTATTTTTATTTTTTTACTTTTCTCGACATTCCCGTCAGATATCGCAGTGTTTGCTCATATAGAGCTTAATATCAGGGAACATGCTTGGACCATCCCCCCCCCCCCCCCATGATATAAATATTAATAGAAATTTCACAGCAAAAGGCTTTAACAAAAATTCAAACATCTCTCAGTCCTAGCTCCCCCTCCTAACTCTCTCCCAGCTCCCTCTCCTCCATGGTGTTAGAGTACGTTGATTCCTCTCTGTTTTGGGACATAAGTTTGTATTTGAAGGGACAATATCAAGATTATGCCCTTTACGGCTTTACCAAAAGCGATGCACAGAACAAGAAGAAAAAATAAAGGAAATAAAAAATACAAACATCTTGATAAAGACTATAATCTTCCCTCTCGGCCGATCGACATGTATCACAATATATACGCGTCCTTTATTTCGGGACTGAGCACTCTTCGTATTTAAACTCTTTGACACAACTGTCAATTGACGTGTAAGTACTAGGTGTTACAAAAAACATTTCCCACTTTATAGATCCTTAATAGTTCAAAAACTATATTTCAGATAACACTGACATTGATATGAGCAATAGCTGAATAGTGTACAATTTTGTTGGAGGTAATTTAAAAATGAAAACATAAATCAGTTTCATTAAATTCAAGATTAATTTTTAAGTTAGGGTTCAGATTTTGCTCTATTTTCAACCCTCTGTACAAAACTTTAACTTTGCACAGGGGTCAATCGGTGTGTATGGGAGTGTGTGGTTAACACCCAGACAATGGTCCTGGACAATGGCCAGGGTTTTAATGCTTTATTATTTATTCATGAGGAATTCCACTATCACAGCTAGTCTTTATTCATCCTCTGGCATTAACTGTGTAAAGTTATTTCACTGAGATGTCATTTTAATGGATTTTGACGCAATCAAAGTAATGCGAAGTGATTTAAGTCATTCAAAGGATAGGAATATTGATGTTGTCCTTGATGATGATTATGATGATGATGATGACGAAGATGATAGTGATGATAATGATGATTACAATGATAGTGATGATAATGATGACAATTATAGCGATGATAATGATGATGACATTGATAGTGATGATTATGATGATAACGATTATGATGATAATGATAACAATGATGATGAGGATGATTATGATGGTGATGATAATTAATGCTGCTGCTGCTAATAATGATGATGATCATGATAGTGACAGTGATGATGATGATGATAATAATGATGAAAATGATTGTTAGCTGGAATGAAATGTAGTGTATGCAAGCACATGGAAACATGTGCTTACTTTTTTCATGTGCATGCATTTTACCCTTTACCATGAATTCAGACTAGCAGTGCCCAGGGCAATCCATCATGAATTATTAATAAAGCATTCATGTGCCTTGGAGCAAGAGACCAGAAGCCTGGTCAGCAGAGCTCTGAAAAGGTGGTATTCATGTCCCCTGTTCAGGGTCATTGTAAGCACACACTCACATACACATCATCGGTTCCTGTGTAAAGTTCAAGTTTTGTACAGAGGGTTAAAATTTGACCAAAATCTGGAACCTAACTTTAAAATTAATCATGGATTTAATGAAACTTATTTATGCTTTCATATTCAAATTACCTCCAACTAAATTGTACACTATTCAGCTATTGCTCATATCAATGACAGTGTTATCTGATATATATATAGTTTTCGAACTATTAACGATCAAAAGTGGGAAATGTTTTTTGTAACACCTAGTATATGTATTGTACATGACTGTAACGTTTATATCGGTGATTCTTAAAAGGAAAGTCCACCCTGCCATTAACTTCATATTAAAAGAAGAAGAAAAAGTTAAAGAAGTAGATAAGTGAAAAGTTGAGCAAAATCTGATAAGAAATAAGAATGAGTTATGAATTTTTAAAGTTGTGATCAATCAAACACAAAGTGGCAACTCCTGGCGTATCCTTTTCCATTTGTATTTTATCAGTTATTGATTAAAGGGAAATCCAACCTTTGAAAGAAAGAGGAAAAATCAGAGAAGCAGATTGGTGAAAAGTTTGAACGAAATCGGACAAGTAATAAGAAAGTTATGAATTTTTGAAAGTTGTAATCACTATGCATATGAGAATTTCAAATTGGCCGAATAGGTAATGTCACTGTGATGTAGCTGTGGACAACTCCCCCATTCGCTCTAACACACAAAATGACTAAAATGTCACTTTTTTCAAAATGCATTACTCAGTAGGATCTTTTCATTCATGAGGACCTATAACAATATGCTATCTCCAATATATTTTTAGTACTGCCCCGAGGGTGAAAGCGCCTCGAAGAAAACGGCAAATTAATGACATTTTTGTGTACGACAAATGGGAGAGTTGTCCACAAAAATGTTATAACTGACTCACCAAATTGCCAATTTGAGATTCGCATAGATGTAGTGATCTCATTTTTCAAACATCCATAACTTTCTTATTCCTAGTCCGATTTCTTTCAAACTTTCACCATCCTGTTTTTCTTATTTTTCTGCTTGCACACAAATCATCTTATTATCAAGGTTGGATTGCCCTTTAAGGATTACATACTGTATGTTTCATATGGGTTGTGTGTCAAAACATATTTGCAACGATTACATCTAGGGTGCATGTATGATTAAATATTTTCTATAGAGAAAAAGGAAATTCATGTTGTTGTTTTTTTCACTGATCTGTTTCTTTAATATTTCTGCTTCTTTTCAGCATTTAGTTGATATCAGTATGGACTTTCCGTTTAACCATTTCGTCCTCTGTGACCATGTTCGATTAACCTGTCGGTACAATGACTCTCAAATCATTGTTTAATCATATGATGATACAGTATTTGAAAGGATTTGTTTCATACATGTTTTGTATAATACAACAAATACAACTTTTGTTTTGTTTTTGTTTGGCTTTGTTATTTTTCACGGATTGGAGTTTCGTTTTGATCATCAGGGGAGCGTTTCATCAAGCGTTTTGTCAGTGATTTTTACCGACAAATTTGCGCTCAGCCAATCAGACGCAAGGATTTCAGTAGCTTATAACAGTTGTCGGTAAAGATCACTGACAAAACGCTTGATGAAACGCTCCCCTGTATCCTATTTTGAATCTTCCTCTGTATTTGTATTGTTGATGGTAATCCAAAATCGTGGATTTACATTCAATAAATTGATTTGATTTGATGTTGATTTGATTTACATGATCCATATATTACCTCAAGAGCATCCCCCCCCAACCCTTCCCCCCCCCCCCCTAATCTTCAGGTTAAGAACCAATGATATGAACTTGTGCTTCGATCGATATAGCTCCGGTGACGGATGTATGACATTTGCTCCTGCGACAATTACTCCGGTCTAACTTTGCCATGCTAATCCTAAACCTAAACCTAACCCGAACCCTAACCCTAACCCTAATCCTAATCTGCACATTTTCCTGAACAAAAAACAAATTATGACCTTGACCTTAACCTTTGACCTTTAGAGATATGGACTGTGGAGCAAATGTCGCAGGAGCAAATGTCGGTGCCCCCCGGTGACAGGTACTCCTGGCTTTATTTTGTCAAAGATATAGGGTTAGGATTACCATTGGATTTTAGGTTAGGATTAGGGTTAAGTATATATCATTTAATGACAGATGAATGTCAGGAATTCAGTTAGTGTAGACTGTAGGATTATTGACTGGAAGCAAATGTTACCGGATCATGTGTCATACAAACTCTGTATCATGTATTGTTATATGTACAATGGATTATGTTGGCAAAAGATTGTTCACATTTTAAGCCATTGACTACTGAATTCTCTCATTTACATTGACTTAATACAGGAGTTACCTGTTCCCGTAGACAATGGGTGAAGCATGCCAAGTGTCATTATTTATAATGTGATGCTGAACTTACTAGAGGAGGAATGAACTAACAGCTGGGGAGAGTACAACATTTCATTGTCTTGAGAAAAAAAAAATGTTCTAACCCCTGAAATCAGAGAAATCTGGCATGTGGATTTTGGGTACTAGCCAAATCGGTGCAAGGACCAACAGATGCTAGAATCTGAAAGTCTAGTTCTTTATCAAACAAAAACCAATAAATTTTCAACCAGAAAGTGGGGAAAAACCCATCTGTGAACTGTATTTACATTATGTCGGCCGCCTGTTAAAACATTAGGGTATATCACACATGTGTAATTGTTATTGAATGTAATTTTGTAATGATGCCAAACCCTAACCAAGGTATAAAAGCTAAGTTCATACGGGACTTGTGGTTTCGAAACTGTAAGTTAGTAAAACTTTAAGATAACGAAACAACGACTCACTAACCATTGCGAGGGATCACACGGGCCTGAAACAACAATGCTCGTTGCTCTGAAACTACAAGCCGAGCGATCGTCGTTGTTAACACCGGAAGTAGATA
The DNA here is from genome assembly GCA_025618425.1 of Heliocidaris tuberculata. Taxonomy (NCBI): domain Eukaryota; kingdom Metazoa; phylum Echinodermata; class Echinoidea; order Camarodonta; family Echinometridae; genus Heliocidaris; species Heliocidaris tuberculata. Next base: position 10,293,230 of record CM046850.1, read on the forward strand.
CTACAGATTGTGTGTACAATTCACCCGAAGGGTATGACCCGGAAGTTTAACATGAACAGCGATGTCATCGTTAACTACAAGCTTGTGAAACTTTATGTTTATTATGTCCACACTAGCGAACTTACGATTTCAGGACGGGAGCCTTTGACGACGGGGAGTCGAGCGAAAAATCGATGTGCGCATGCGCAACTCGGAGTATCACTCCGTCCTGTTTGATTTCAGGACGGTTCTCGAGTGAAATAGTTTCCGGTCTAAAATGGGGACGGGAAGCCGAACACTGCAGTGCGTCGCCGTCCACTTTTTCGTAACTTGATCGAAAAACAAGACGGGGAGAGTGCGAGGACCGTCACAAACGGTTAACTCCCACCCCCCCCCCCCCCGCCCTGTTGCTCTCCCGTCCCGTTTCGTAAGCTCCCTACTGTCCGAAACTGCGACGGAGGACCACCCACTACTCGTGGTTTCAGCGTTAACCACAAGCTCGCTTATCATGCTTATGGTTCTAGTACTACAAGTTAACTTTAAGTTTCCAAACTACGAGTCCGTTCATTATATACGGTCTGAAACTTCAAGATAACTACAAGTTAACTTAAAGTTTTGAAACTACAAGCGAAACTTAACGTTTAGCTCCCTTCGTGTGAACCTGCCTGACTTAAGTAAATTCCACCCTTCTTGCCGTATATTCATTTAGTCCTTTCACATTAGCTTGTACGTTCATACGACTTGTGGTTTCGAAACTGTTAGTTAGTGAAACTTTAAGTTAACGAAACAACAACTCATTAACCACGGCGAGGGTTCACATGGGCCGAAACAATGATGCTCGTTGTTCTGAAACTACAAGCCGAGCTATCGTCGTCGTTGTTAACACCGGAAGGAAGCAGATACCGATTATGTGTACAGTACACATACAGTTCCTATATGTTCATAATTCGTGCGAAGGGTATGACCCAGAACGGAGAGGTCGTCGTTTACTACAAGCTTGCGAAACGTTTATTCCGGTCACATGGCCCGAAATGCGACGGAGGGCCCCCCGCTGCTCGTGGTTTGGCGTTAACCACGAACTCACTTGTTGTTCTAGAACTACAAGTAAACTTAAAGTTTCGAAACTACGAGTCCGTTCATATACGGTCTGAAACTACAGGATAACTACAAGTTAACTTAAAGTTTTTAAACTACTGTACAAGCGAAACTTAAAATCTAGCTCCCATCGTGTGAACCTGACTATTGCCTGCATGCATAATTATGACCAGCATCCTACAACTTGACAGATTCTACAGGATTAAAGTTCCACAATAACTTTTCATTTCTCTTTATTAATGTAAATGTTGGCAAGAATTTTGGTTGTGATGAAAAAAACAAAATAAACAAACTTACATGATGACACATTAGTTACGTGGAATTAAAACAAGTTTTTAAATGAAAACTTATTTACCTGGAATTTTCATGATTCATTAGTACAATTTTATGTGTGTGTTTTTTGTTTTTTGTTTGTTTTTTGTTTTTGTAATTCCGGGAGGTATTTGTATTTGGTGATTTACAGCTGTATGCATTCAGTGGCGGATCCAGGATACTCTTAGGGGGGGGGGGGGGGGCACTAGAATGAAAAATCTATGGAAAGCAAAAGGGAAAATTCATATAGATTGTTGAAGTTTAAAAAAGAAAAACTATGAAAATCTGTGCCGGACTGTGACAGGACTGTGACAAGCAAACAAAACAACAAAACAACAAAAATAACAACAACAACAACAACAACAACAACAAAAAAGGAAAGAAAGAAAAGATTTATCCCTTTTTGAAGTGCAGTTTCTGAGGGGCTATATGGTTAGATTGAGTTCAACGGGCATGTGCCCCCCCCCCCCTCCATCTGTCCATGGCATTGAGTGTAATGTCTGTTATATTCATGCAGATTTGATCAAGGTTAGAAGATAATGTATGTAACAGTGTAATGCAGGCCTACATGTAGAAAGATCCTAACATCAAAAATTGGAGATTGATTGTGCTACCAGTGGACCCTTCTCAGTATAACGGATTCCTTGATACAATGAACCTACCTGTTCATATATTGAGACTACATCAGCCAATGTCATTATCGTTCTGGTACACTGAAAAGTGGTTCTTTGATAAGAACAGAATACATTTTGCCTATCAAATACCGGTTACTGAGTACAGATATCAAGCAGATAGGCCTAATCCATAATTTTCTAGAAATGGCTAATGCAATTTAAATGACTGATTTTGCATGTTTATACTTATAGCAGATGCCGAGAGAGAGAGAGAGAGAGAGAGAGAGAGAGAGAGAGAGAGAGAGAGAGAGAGAGGGGGGGGGGGGAAGGATTCATAGAGCAATAGCTAAAGGGGGCATGATAGGGCACGTGTCCCACCCCAATCGAATAGCGAAAAAAAGGAGAGATAAAAAGAGAAAGGGAGAAGGGAAGGCAACGCAAAAAAAAAAAAAAAAAAAAAGGGAGGGGGGGGGGGGGGAGAAAGAAAGAAAGAAAGAAAGAAAGAAAAATGGTGATTGCACCCCTTCCACACTCTCACCAGACAATAATGGGAAAGGGAAGACAGGTACATACTCCAACCCTGCTCCAATATTGTCCAGTGTGAAACCTCGATGGATAAACACGGGTTGTGAGAGGGAGTTAATATTTAATAGGATGGTGAAGCTCCTATGGGGGAATATTGACAGGAGCTGAAATAGGAACATTCCCTCCCTATATACTTTCCTAAACTCGTCTTGTGCACCTGTACGTCTATAGGCATTCTCTCATCGGATTATGATAAGCTACTTTGGAAGTGTTTTCTTTAGCACATTTTCATCTTTGGGGATGCTATTATTCTAAAAAGAACTGAAAGTACATTTAGGGGGTAGATAAGTTTTGACACCCCTTTGGGATATAATGCACTTTGGTTCTACAATGTCGAACTATTCCGCTGGTTTACAGCTGTCAAAACTCAAATTCCCTTTTCATAAAAGGCAATATTTCATGTTTAGTAGCTTCAGATATAAATATTACATTGTTCAGGAAAAGTGCCCTTGACAATTTTAAGAACTTTTCAGATTGTAATGACCTAGAAAGAGTTGCCGTCTGTAGCAAACACTGATATAATGCATGCATGTATTCTGCATTTGATGGAAGTTTGAAATGAGCAATAATATTTTTTTTATTATCTATATAGTCATACTCTTTTGTTTTGGGGTGCACTTCAAAATGATTTTGAGAAGCTAACAAAGAAAAATTAGAAATATGGACATTTTGATGGTTGAAGGTGCACGGTGCTTTTGGGGAGCACTGTGGTACATTGGTTAAAGCTCTTGACTGTCATACTACAAGTTCTAGGTTCGATCCTTGCCCTGGACAAGGCGTTTATCAACATTATTTTGTCCCTCTCTACCTCTATTTAATACATATTAAATGGGTACGTGGGAATGCTGGTGCAATAATTAACTGCATGGCCCACAAGAAAAACAAGAAAGTCCATCCTGATATCAACTTGTTTTTAAAAAGAAGCAAAGAACTTAAAGAAACAGATCAATAAAACTTTGAGCAAAATCTGATAAGAAGTAAGAAAGCAATGAATGTTTTAAAGTTGTAATCAATCTAACACAAATTGGCAACTCCGTGCCCAGTACTGGAAAAAAAAAATCATGAATTGTCATTTTCTTTAAAAAATAAATTTTCATACATGCACCCTAGATATAATCATTTCCACTAGCGTACCCAAGGAGGGGGGGGGGCAGGGGGGAATACTGCCCCCTGACAACTTTTGACAGAAAAATTATAACCCCCCTCCTTTTTTTAGAACTTATTCCCTTTTTTTTTTTTTTTTTTTTTTTTTTTTTTGCTTGTCAGAGAATTCTGGATCCAATAAAATCTTACATCCCCCATTGGGCGACTTTAGGAGCGCTGGGGGAATTTTTTTTTTTCAAAATTCAAAAATTCATAACTTTTTTATTTCTTTTTTGGTAAAAGTTTCATTGACCTGTTTCTGTAAATTGTCTGCTTTTTTAAAATCAACTTATTATCAGGTAGACTTTCCCTTTAATACAGATGGGAAGAACACATGTATTAGAAAAGTTATCCCGGTTCGCCGCCCCTGTGTAGAATAATGAAGATTTGATGAATGAGGTATAATCATGAAATCCTTGGTATAATCATGAAATCATTTCTATTTGTATTTAGCCTTCCGGTGCTTCATTTTTCACAACTTTATGTCTCGGATTAGTTTCATGTACATCATTAATTTTGTTAACTTTTTATTCAATCTTGACATTAAAAGTGCCTAATAAGAATTTTAAAAAGGAGAGAGAATGATGCGACTGATATCAAAGGGTTGATTTCACTGTGATACTTCTGCCTGTATGGTACGTGTCAAGGCCTCTTTAGTCGCTAGCAATGAATGTATCAAAACTATAACTAATGATAAAAAGATGATTGAATGGAGGAAACTAAGCGTTATTTCTATTTTTTTTAAAAATCTTTTCATACAAAATGCTGATAGGTTAATCTAGAGTATTGACACGTAATATGTCTCATTAATCATTGTTAATCATCAGAAAAAGATGGATTTTATAGAGCAATAAACTCAACAGATAAGAACAGGAAACTAGGCACTTCCATAGAGGACGTGGATTTACGATTATTATTATAGCTCGGGAAATCCAAGGGAATTTATAAGTTATCATGCAGCATTTTCTCTGTCTGTCTGTCAGTCAGTCTTTGTCTGTTTGTCTTTCTCTCTTCCTCCCCATCTCTTTATTCTGGTATCTCCTTTCTCTCTCTTTCTCACCCCCTTCTCCGTCTCTCTCTCTCTCTCTCTCTCTCTCTCTCTCTCTCTGTATCCCCCTTTTCTCTCTCTTTCTCTCTTTATTTCTCTTTCTCACCCCCTTCTCCGTCTCTCTCTCTCTCTCTCTCTCTCTCTGTATCCCCCTTTTCTCTCTCTTTCTCTCTTTATTTCTCTTTCTCACCCCTTCTCCGTCTCTCTCTCTCTCTCTCTCTCTGTATCCCCCTTTTCTCTCTCTCTCTATCTCCCGCTCTCTCTCTCTCTCTCTCTCTATCTCCCGCTCTCTCTCTCTCTCTCTCTCTCTCTCTCTCTCTCTCATTTCCCTTTCACACTCTCTTCTTCTCTATAATTCTATGGATATGTTTTACTAAAAATTGATTAGATTGTATTCTATTGGAATTAAATTCATTTTGTTAACATGATTAAGTACATCGAGAATTATGAACACTATAAATGTATATATAGGACATATTTGCGAGATCCATCCATCCATCCAGCCATCCATACACAATGTAAGGATGGCTTTGATACACATCCATGTGTATGGATGCTCTGGGGCCTGTAACATAAAGAGATAAATCAATCTCACGATTGATATCAATCGTAAGTCTATGGCAAACCATGTACTGAAGAGTTACAATTGATCGTAAGATTGATTTATCTCTTTATGTTACAGGCCCCTGATCAGGTAACGAACACAGTGCCCTCACGCAGCATAAGAACGTCCACGATCTGCGGTTGAATTTCCCTTTAATTTGCTATAATCTTAATCTACTTAAACTTAAACTTAATCTACAACCCAATTGCAACCCCCAACATCATAATTTGACGAAGTCACCTGGTTGAGAGTCACCGCATACCATTTGTTTTGTAGGTATTTTTTTATCATAGATTTCCACTCCATTTCGAAGAAATCTACTCGCTCGTATGAAAACCTAATTTTGCTGATGGTAACATCATATGGCATGTATACAACTGAAGGTTATTAATTGTTTTTGTCCATAATCATGGAAGAGGAATATTAATTTGATAAGTTTGCATATATAACACGAATAATCATACATACAGATCTATGTATCCAAATTATTACCTCCCTTAAATTTCTAGAATATAAGACCAACTTTAGACGAACGAATATATGCAAAAACACGATACCATCGATATAATTTTGGCAAATTTAGACCCAATGGGGAGATCAGTTTCTACTTTAGGAAAAAGTGGAAATTTGTTTTAAATTTAAAAAAAAAAAAATTACGAGAAAATGATAACCTTTATACAGAGAGTAGCCATTACATTACAGTTTTATGAACCAGTTGACTTCTGTGATCCGTCATCTATATTATAACTTTAAAGATCTACTTTTCATATCAATTTCTGAACAATCAACGAAATCAAGTGACATTCCAGTTCAGCGAATCGTTAACAGGCCCGCCGGAGCCGCTGCGGTTAGTACGGTATTGACCGTACCACTTTTCAGCCTAAAAAAAAAAGAAAGGAAAGAAGAGAGAGATGGAGAGGGAGAAGAAAAAAGAAGAGAAAAGGAGAGAGGGAGAGAGAGGGAGAAGGAAAGAGAAGAGAAAGGGAGAGAGAGAGAGAGGGAGAGAGAGAGGGGGGGGGGGGGAGAAGAAAAGAAGAGAAAATTAAGAAGAGAGAAGGTGGGAGGGTGATAAATGTCATGATCATAGGCTGATCGTAGGCTTATCACCAGCTTAATGGAAGAACACGAACATCGAAGTGACTTTGCCTTTTTTTTCATTATTATGAAACGCATTATCATATAAACCGAAGAACAGTATATATGCCACAAAACTTGTTCATCCAATCGCAAATCTTAAAAATAATATCCCCAAGAAAGTGATAAAGAAGGAAAGGAAAAGGGGAAGAAAGAAAAAGAAGAACAAATATGACAATTTTTTTGCTCGCTCGCTTCTCTGGAAAGTTAATATTTGGGCAAAAGGCGTCCCCCTTCGGCAATAGGCTGCAGCCCCCCCCCCCCCCCCCCCCCCCCCCCCGAGGATTTTCAAAGTTCCGATATTCGGGCAACCACCACTTCATATTCGGGCAGCAAAATAATGAGGTGCGAGATTCCCAGATAATAATGTAACTTCTGAATGTAACTTCTGTACATTTTCAGTACGAAAAGTTACAAAAATTGCTCGCTCGCTTCGCTCACTCGCAAAAATTAAGAAACTGAAAAGTTGATATTCGGGCAAAAGGCGTCCCCTTCGGCAAAGTTCCGATATTCGGGCAACCACCACTTCATATTCGGGCAGCGAGGAGAAAGAATATCCATATATTTGGGCAGCGAGGTTCCCAGATAACTATGTAACTTTTGTATGTAACTTCTGTACATTTTCTCTACGAAAAGTTTTTTTTTAAATTTGCTCGCTAGCTTCGCTCGCTCGAAAACATTTTGAAATTGAACAGTTGATATTCGGGCAAAAGGCGTCAGCCCCCTCCTTCCGAAAATGGCCCTGTATGATCAAGATCTCTACATCTGTAATTTTCTTTTCTTATTATTAGGGGGAGGGTAAGGGTGCAGCATTATTGTCGGCAAATTTGAGTGTCACCCCCCCCCCCATTCAAAATGTTCCCTTACACCCACGCGAGGGGTTCTGTCTCTTCGAACCCCGCTTGGGGTTTCACCCCCAGACCCCCACTGAAACCGTACCACTTTAAAATTCCTTCCGACGGGCCTGCGTTAATCATGAAATAATTGTCACCCCCACTCAATGTATAAGGCAATGCCGGTGTCATGGTAGATTTGTTCCGGGTTCCGGGGGAACGAAAGGACTAGTCGATTCGTTCCAGTGGATTCAAGCAAGTGACCATGGTGACTGCATATCGCTTTTGGCTGATATGTAACGAAAGCCGCCGTTTCATTCCGACATTAGCCAACAATTTCGGGGTACATTTTGATTATCAATGTTGGTAAAATATGATGAAAATATATTTTCGTATTTTTATTTTGTCTTTTCAATATCAATAGGTGTATGACATTCAATTTAATTCCATATTGTAGCCTCTTACATCTCCAAAGGGGCACACAATTTAACCCCATAACACAATATATCAACAGGTACACTCTACCAAGGAGTTATTACTCTACTACTAATTACTAGACTAAAGGTGGATCCAATCGGCGGGTAAAAATTCAGACGATTGGTTCCGGAGGATCCAATCGCCTGCCCGGAACCAATCGCCTTTGACACAGGCTACAGCCCACGAAGCCGACGGCCCACAAGCCCGACATGTCTGTCTCGTGGGCCGTAGCCCGTAAAAGAAATAACAAGGAATGCCAGAAAAAGAAAACAAATGATTTAAAGATAAAGTTGAGTTCTGGTCATGAGATTAAATTGTGAAAGAAACTGCATGTCTCAAAGCAATTTGGAAGGGTTGATGATATAACAAAAAAGAATTGGTGTATGCTGTAAGGTTTTGGAATCACCAAAATGATGAGAAATTGACTCAATCCTGCTGAGAGTCACATGCACTGCACACAGAAATGTGTTTATGGAACTACACAAAAATGTTCGGCCCGAACATTTCAGCTGTTTCTTTTCATATTTTTAATGTGAGGGAATTTGAAGAGCAATTCTTTTCAGGGGACATTTCTAATATGATAATCTTCCAAACTAATCAAAAAGAATGAGAAAGCTCAGAAATTATTTTTTACCTTTCCCAGAACTCAAGCTTCCCTTAGTAAATCCTTGTCCTTGATCTAAATCATGTTGAACCTCTCATGTCACCCATTTACGTTCCTTTCGAAGAAAAGAAAAAGGGCAATCCAACCTGATTTTATTTATGTGAAAGTAGAAAAAATAGAGGAGCAGATTTTCAGAAAATTTAAACAAAATTGGACACATAATAAGAAAGTTATAATCATTATATATATATATATATGGGCATTTCAAAATTGTGATGTAGCGGCGGTCAGTTTTCACATTCGCTCCAACACACAAAATGTTAACGAATAAAATATCAATTTTTCAAAATGTATAACTTTGTAGGATCTTTTTCATTTTGGAAGACCTATAACAATGTGCTATCTACAATATATTTTGAGTACTGCCCGAGGGCAAAGATTCCCTCAGGAGAAAAACTAGTACCTCCTTGACATGACAGACGGAGATAGCTCACCTACGACCATTGACCTATTTCTTCGCATTCAGAGTGACCGTTGGGTAGTTGACCTTTAACCGCAGACTCAATATGATTGATGGATCATCTTTTATTATTCACTGTTTTACAAGTCGTAAATATCTTCAGGGGGCTTCCCAAGTTCATCGACAGTTCACAAGACTGAACTTGACCGCTAGTCGGATGGACTAGCGGACTATACTCTTGACCACCCACATTATGACAAATACATTTATATACGACTATATTCCTATGGTGGGGGGGGGGGGGGCTCCCGGAGATACTCGTTTTTTCCCGAAGGTTCATAAAACTTCCATACCTGGGGGTTCATTATTCCGAAAAGGATATACGGTTCAGTATTCCGAAGGGTCGTAATGACAAAAATAATGTAGGATTCTTTTTGCATTTTCGGAATTATGAACCTTCGGAATTACGAATCTTCGGAAAATAATTACAGGTAACTATTCCTATACATGTACAACATTCTACCTCCTGTCGTCCACGTACGGTTACAACATGCATACACGATGCAGTGGTGTAGCATCATGGGTCCAGATATTGAAGGGGCATGGGGGGGGGGCACCGGTCTTACTCAATGGATCAAATGTAAATTAAGAAAGCCATGCATTGATGAGGAGGAGGGTGTTGGAGGAGAGGATTCTTGCGTTTTCTTTTCACGTTACTTCCCCTTCCACCCCCTCTCTCTCTTGATGGGGGGGGGGGCACATGCCTCCTTGTGTCTCCGTAACTACGCCACTGGCTACACGTACGATGACATCTACAACAATCTATGACAACCAAAGTCAACCTACTTTCCATTCGTGCTACTTATATGCTATTGAAGCTACGACCCAGTAACCATCAAGTCACATATCATCAGGAGGTGGTTGTCCTCATTAACATTTTTCTCGTCTATCCTTCAACTTTATTTTTAGGTGCCAACCTCATTTTTTCACTGTTTATAAAATTATTTATAAAACAAAGGATCACCCTTACCACATTGGGTGGGAGTGGGTGATGACAAATTATATTTGCAAAATGAATGATAAAGCAGCGCAAGAGTAGTATCTTTGGCACAAAATGCTTTGACTATCTAGGCAGGCCACATACGACCAAGATGACCAATCCTACTCTTTGCACACGTTCTATTATGAAAGGCCACTGAGAATCAAATCTACGGACCGCAGATTATGATATTCAAATATTTCTTGGAACTTTGTCAGTCATTTAGACCAGACTTTTAGGTCGATGTAAAAATTGGATTGAATGCTCTCTTTATGTCAAGGGTTTATACTGTATCTGTATCCGTATATGACATAAATTGTATCTACATAATTACGTATAAGAATGAAACTGTCCTTGGCAATGCTACATTTTAAAAAAAATAACCGTATTCGCCATTTACTGAATGAAATGAAATTTTAAATAATTATTTTCCTCAAATGTATGAATGATGTAGAATGGACCACTTCCCGCTAATACACACAATACCTATTGAAGCCTATTCACCCGTTAAAGTTATTGTGGAGTACAAGGCTATCTTCAGATAAGCTTGTACATGTACAAGTGCTATTTCTGGGTATTCTAATGCATTACTGAATAAAAGCCGAAGGGGAAAATTTTTTAATTTCCTCATTTTTCCAATTTGTATACACATGTGGAGGGATACAAAAGCATAAGAGGTCGACATGATATGCAATCTCTCAAAATCACATTTCCGTGTTATGAATTATGAAATGAATCCGGATGCAAGATTTTTTTTTGAAAGGCTAATATCATTTATTCGTTTATCACTCCAAGTACCCTATCCTTATCTCTCTTTCCTGTCTTTGTCTGCCCCTCTCTTCTTTTCTTCTTTTTATATTGTACTTGTGTATTCAGCCGTACCCGTGTATAATTACTGGGATTCGCGCCTTCTTCCATGTATTGCAAGTTCTTTAATTCTATTTATGTTACTATGTATACATTGTACAAAATCGATGGAAAAAATAAATATTTATTTGAATTTGAATAGATTATACCTGTTTACTAATGTATTTAAACTTATGCATGTTTCTCTCCAGAACCCTTAGTTACCAACTATTTTGTGCACCTGCTATGTGCAATGTCATCTCCATAGATGGAGTCCATTTTGCATACATTAGTTGTTGCTATGTCAGGCATACCTCTGGCAAGCTTTTGAGTCGTCAAGAGAAACCTTTTCTTTCCAAGAAGTATGCGTAACATATTTAGTAAACAGGTCTATGAATCATCCTTTTTTTTGGGGGGGGGGGGGATGGCTGGTCTCTTTACCTTTCTTTTCTCTCTGCAGTTTCTGAGATACGGAGAAACAGAGGAGCACGTGCCCCTACGTACAAAGAGGAAAAAAGAAAGGAGGAAATACACAATCATTTAAAATAAAAAAGATAAAGAAGGTAAAGGAACGTGAAAAGAAGAAGGTAGGGCCCCTACCACCCCCTTTCGATGGCCTTGTTAATTTTGCCCACATTCATGGCAATGATGCCACTGCCCCCATAATGCTCGGGGGTGTCCATGCTATGCCACTGCCTGGGTGCTACACTGCTACCATTAACGTAAACCCAAGATTCCTCGTAATGACTGGAAACTTTTGTGTCTGACACAAAACAAAATAGTATTGAAATTGCTATCTGAGAGTTTGAAAGGTAATTTTTTTTTCCTTCATATTTATTTACATGATAACTTCACTCAAATAAGTGTTCTTCCTGTCCATTTTCCCCGTGACTCAATCTCTACATGAAGAAGTTGTCAACATTTTGATATCAAAGCTAGCCAGGGCGAATTAAGGTCTTTTTCTACGGTTTTATGTTTTCTAAACCGCTATTCATGAACTGAAATCCAAGGAAATCGAAATCATATACATTTCATGACAGGCTCCCATCAGACTATGATTTTTCGACCAAAATTTTAATGGGCTTATCATCCGTCTTCCATGAGACAATCATAATCTCTAAAAACAAAACAATGAATAGATTGCCTTCAAGGATGAGATGATACATTTCAATAGGACCCTTCATGGTCATTAGGCCTTGTTGGTAATTCCCTTGATTAGGATAACGTACAGGCCAATATACCGCATGACTGAAAATTAAGTAACCATAGTATCTTCTTTATGTCGATTTTAGTAGAATTTTATTCCTTAATTGTTTTTTTTTATCAGGTTTCACGCATGAAGCAAGATTCCTAATGAATTGATAATGATTAGTATCATGTAATCCAGACTATGGTTGATCAATTTTTCCTCTTTTTTTTTCTTTTTCTTTTTGCCAACTTCTTTGGGGGATTTCTTCGCTTGATCGAACCGGGGGTCAAACTCCTTGAGTTTATTTGCCACCTTTGGTAAATTTAACGTAGAAACGGATAAAATTATCAAAACACGATCAAGACCTAAATATATCTTACGGATATGAATTGTGAAAACACAAAGGCTTTCCCAATAAGACACAATCCTCACGTGGGATGTTTTTAAATGTTAAGAAATTACATATTTATGTTGTAGTATCCCGAAATGTGTGGCTCATGATCATAAAGGCGGACCTGGTTTAACGTAGTCAGCCGAATTAAGGAGCATCAAGTTTGAAGCTTTTTATTCAGTACAAATTATCGTTATTCTGTAGATCAATGTTTATACAAAGTGAACCTAGTCATGTTTTTTTACAGTTTATAGTTTTTGACGGGATGAGGCGATTGACACTTTGCGCTTCTAAATCAGTAGACTGAGGCTATCCACTTAAATCTGAGCTAAAAATTAGTACATTTTTATGAATACCCGTCTCTATGTTTATTGTTGTTGTTGTTGGAAGGGGATGATTGGGCTGAGTGTACGGGTATTACAGATTAATAAACTTTATTTCACCTCTGTGCCCTCTGTTAGGTTGATAATTCATGTCATCTGATAGAGTTACATAATTCTTTATAGGTCCTTTTTGTTGGGTTGGTATTAGTTTAAGCGCTTTACAATAATTATGGATCGATTCTACACGTTAAGAGACCAGATGTGTCTTTAAAAAAAAAAAAAAAAAAACCAACAACAACAACAACAACAACAACAACAACAACAACAACAACAACAACAACAAACAATGGGCCTTCAAAAGGTTCTTGAACTGGTGTTGTGCAAAAATCATTAATTTCGACCTAGAAGGGACATGTAGTTTATAATCTGAAGTACCATTGATTGTCTTTCATTAGGTTTCCCCGCATGAACGATGAAGCAAGATTATTAATGAAGTGATAATGATTTTCGTCATGTAATCCAGGCTAAGGTTGATCATTCTTATGCCCTTTTTGCCAACTTCTTTGGGGTATTTCTTCGCTTGATCAAACCCGGGGTCAAACTTCCTAAGTTCGTTGGTAGTTTATTTCAAGTGGTCCTTTATTCTGGTCCTCTTTATTCTGTACAAAGTACTGTAATTCTGCAACAAAATGAATAAACAAAAGTGAACCCAGTCAAGGAGTGAAAATGAGAAATTTTTTGAAAGTGTGTGTGTGTGTTTTTTTTTTTTTTTGGGGGGGGGGGAGGGGGCTGATTTGATTTCACTTGAATAATGACAATTTACGAACCCCTTTTTTTCTGAGATTCTATGAAACGTGTCTATACTAAAAAAAAGTGTGTGTGTGTCGGGGGGGGGGGGGGGGGCTCCATGTTTGATATTAAATAATATTTGTTTGCTCATTTCGTTCCAGAATTATTGTAACTTCGACGGGATGATTAGGTTGACCCTTTGCTCCCCTAAATCAGTGGACTGATGCCATCCACACAAATCTGTGCTAAAAATAGTAAATTTTTATAAAGATCCGTCTAAATGCTTGTTGTTATTCTTGTTTTTGTAGTTCTTGTCGCCGTTGTTGTTGTTTAAAGGGGGTGATGAGGCTGAAGGTTGTGTATGGCTAGTACAGGTTAATCAACTTTATTTATTTAACGGCAACCTCTGTCAGTTTGGTCATCCATGTCATCTGATGGGCCATTCTTTGTAAAGTGAAACAAACGATCGCACACGTGACCTTCTAATTTGCCTCATTGCAGGAAAATCGGATTACATTTTATTGATTTTTTTTATATCACCAGTTTCTTACATGAAAAATATTTCCTTTTCTTCGACAAAAAAAGTCATTTCCCAAACATAATGTGTTTAAAGAGACATTTAAAAACGCCCTTTTTAAAAAGTATCACACACGTGACCGACCCAATTTTCACTTTTAAAAGAAAAGAGCTCATTTATGCCAAATTGCTTTCATACAGCAATATACAGCAATGAAAAGTAGAAACCTGCTCTCCAAGGGAAATAAGAGAAAAGTATGTTTGAATACCAACAAGTAAGACTCTTTTTCGTGTGAGGTGACCGACCACGTGACCGACCTTATTTTGACATCTGAAACTCTCATTTGAAAAATTACCCTCCATCTGTTGGGGGTATAAGACTGCTATTCAAATATCCAAAATAAGACACTTCTACTACAAGACAAATACTGAAAAATTAGATTTAAAGGAACTATTTTTCAGGATTTTGTCGCACACGTGACTGATAATGACCCCGATATAGTTACGTTATTCTTTTTAAGTCGCTCATTATGTTGATTTCCACAAAGTATTTTGCATATTGCGCCTTTTCATTGTAGTTATAAAGCGAAAATCCTATATGTAGGCCAATACTGCATTTCAAAGAGTGTGTTCATTGAAATGTATATTTTTTTTAAAGTCTAAATATACCAATGGCCTTTTCTCCATTTTTTAAAAAATAGTTCTACGTCGCTTTTTAACTTTGAGGCCGCCATCAACATCAAGCAACTCGATCATGATGACGGTCTCCTGCGTTCACAAATCCTGTTAATTGTAAAATATTAATTTTCCATATTGTATACATATTTTCTTTGTCTTTAAGAATTAAATTGTTAATGTCTGACCAGGGAAATGACAATGTGTTTATATATTTTTTTCTGTAATATTATTATATTTTGTATCATGCTATTGAACGCAGAAATAGAATCAATCAAACAAACAAACAAACAAACAAACAAACAAAAAATAAAAAAGGTTCTTGAACTGGTCTAAAGATGTTGTAGTAAGCTTGTTATTATTTATCTATTTATTTATTAAAACATATTTAAACAGGATAACAACAATCAGCACAGAGGCTGTTTTACATTGTATTCCTGTGACATATTAATATATATATATATATATATATATATATATATATATATATATATATATATATATATATATATATATATATATATATATATATGTGATGATGTTGAGTCTACTTTTACCATTCGCTTTGGTTTGGGTGATATAGAACATAGTGGGATGAATTCAAACCAAAGATGACGCAGGATACTCAGGAAATTTAAGCTTTCGTCTTTCGACTTCTTCAGAAATTTATTCTGAAACAGTTATAAAGAGAAGATACAATCACTAAGAAAGGCATGACAAAATTAACGAAGAGAATAATTCACAAAATACAAAGAGAAGACACAATCATTCAAAAATTGACGGACTAATATTATTTTCAGTAGAAATATCATGTAAAAATACCGAAATTTCAAATGAATTATAATAAAACCGACATACCTGTCGTAAACAGAAGTGATGCCAAGGTCTTGTTGAATTCCTTGAATAATGTTAATAGTTTTGATAGTTTTGAGTTGCTTGGATACCCACTGGTGTTGAAAAGCGTACTGCGCTTTGCCATTGCGCATGTGTTGCCATGGGTAATATCATGAATATTCATTAATACATGAAATGCACCAAGTGCATATATTTGAGAGTAAACAAGTCACCGAGTTCATACAACATTCTACTTATATACTACATGTACTATACGAATTGTATGGTGAATATCATACACAAAATATCATAATAAATAAAACAATTAGCTTCAAATTATGGGATATCACAGCTATAAGGTACTGGTAAATGAAACCACCGTTCCATAATCTTTTGTAAAAAACACTGTCCAATACCTACTATAATTTGGTAAGAAAACAAACTAACTCTCTTCTATCTATTTAATCTATTATGTATGTTTAACCTATTATATATGTGACAATGATAATAAATAAATAAAAAATAACTAAAAACAAAAGTCCTTAAGAGAGAAACAAGTGTATGTAATTGCCGAGTTCGCGACTTATTCCTCAACATTGATGCCGTTTGGTGTAAGCGTCTTAAGTTTGAGGATCCAGTATGATTCGCGTTTCAGGATGACTGATTCTTGGTGTTTTCTAATTACTTCTATTCCTGTGAGTTGAATGTCATCTGCAGTATGCCCATTTGTGCTGAAATGGGCAGCAATAGGGATTTCCTTACGCCTGTCTGTGTGGTATTTCTTGATGTCTGACCGTGTGTTGCACATTCTCGTATAGAGAGTATTTGTTGTTTTGCCGACATATTGTTTGGTACAGCGTTTGCAGGTAATCAGGTATAATACCCATGAAGATTTACAATTGATATGTTGTGTGATTGGGAACTTCTCTCTGGTTGTTGTGCTCGTGAATTGTTTTGTGTTCATCATGAATGGGCAGATACAACATTTCTTGGCTTTGCATTTGGATGAGCCCATGTTTTCATTCAGATTGCTTTGGGAGTTGGCGGAAACACGAGATGATACTAGAAGGTCTTGGAGTGAGCGGCATCGCCTGAATGCTATTAGGGTGGTTCGGGGAATATATATATATATATATAAAGAACATAAAGTGAACTAACAGTAAGAAGATATATACATAAAATAAGTACAAAACAGGTATTGGAGAAAAAAAAAAAGAAAAATGAAAGTGAACTTGTGAAATTAAATATAATATTCCAATGGATGCCGTGTAAGTGGGCCTCCGTCTATTCAAACAGTGGCCACTTGAAACCACAGCAGTTAAGGCACACGCTAGTAAATCCAGAAGCGTCAGTGAATCGATCCATTAAGAAAGAAAGTGACAGGGAAATAATAGAGATTATAGGCAACTTGTTCCACAGTTTTGAGCACAAAATGTATGCATTAATGCTGGAAAAGACATCTTCTTAATATTGTGAAGTAACATTACTATCATTTTGTACTACAACAGTTGATCTTGTCTTTCTTTATTTGCACAAATGCCAATCTCAGAAAATCGAAGTCTCCTCGTAAAATGTATCTGGCTGGTCTGAGACTACTGACATAATATTCAAGGTATTCCGATGAGCATCGATCCCCCAAAAGGATAAAGATCCTCAGTTTGTAAAAAATTTCCCACAGATATTCGATTTGTCACAACACGTAAATAAAACAAAAAAAAAAAAACAAAAAACAACAACAACAACAAAAAAACGAAAAAAAAAAAAAAACGAAAAAAAAAAAAAACGAAAACAAACAAAACAAAACAAACACAAGCCACCATAAAAAAATACACAAGCCACCATTAAAAAAATACAGAAAAACAAGGGGAAGGGAAAGAAAAAAAGAAAAGTTTATGGACTTGCTTGGTTTTGATTTTTAACCAATTAAATTGCCGTCTGTAAATACGGTGAGGGTGTCACATTCCTCTTGAGCGATGCTCCTGACAGATTTATGCCCTTTAAACCCGTCTTACACTAGGCGTCACTGATGACGTAAGGACCGCGTCAGTGGCTTGTAAACGATCTTTGGCGCGTCATCAAAGAGTGAACCGTTTGAAAAGTGATTGCAACGTGAACCGTGCAAGCACTACTTTCAATAACTGGCTTATGGATTAATTGCCTTCACAGACTCAATAATAGCGCATGTACTGACGCAATCAAAATGACGCCTCGTGTGAGCCGTGCTTTACACACGAGGCGTCATTTCGACTGCGTCATTAGGTGCGCTAATCATGAAGGCATTAAGTGCACGCGCCAGCGATTCAAAGTTATGTTTGCTTTGTCAATTTTGACATAACCTTTTGTAAGATTTCGCTCTGACATGACGCGTCAAAGAACGCGCCAGTTGCAAACGCAGTCCTACGTACGTCAGGCAAATAACGCTTGGTGTGCGACGGGCATTACAAACAAAGAAGCCGAGTGTGAAAATATACGATGGTAGAGAGAGAGAGAGAGAGGATGAGAAAGAGAGAGAGAGAGAGAGAGAGAGAGCATGAGAAAGAGAGAGAGAGCATGAGAAAGAGAGAGAGCATGAGAAAGAGAGAGAGAGAGCATGAGAAAGAGAGAGAGAGAGAGAGCATGAGAAAGAGATAGATAGATAGATAGATATAGAGAGAGAGAGGATTTTATTATTTTTTTTAGGGGGGGGGGGTGGGGAAAACAAACTGATGGCGGGTCCAGCCAAATGCAAATCGTGCATAAAACTTCTGAAGGCCTACAAAAACAGACCAGTCTTGTATAATTATAATGAGGCATTTTCCAAGCGGCTGGTGAAATACATGTAGTAATAAAGGCCATACCTTCATGATGAAGGTCGTTCTTTACATCTAAATTTTATGGAATATTACACCTTTTGTTAAAATTCGGTAACCCCAAATATCTATTGACGTACATAATCTTCTCAAGCCAAGTTTGTCAATGCTGAAATTGGTTTGCATGGCTCCAATATTTACGAAGTATTATGATTGAAAGGACCCCTTGGCTATAAAGCATTCCAGGACCCCTTTCTTTTTGATATTTTTTGCAAATAGTTTCTTTACAATCCCTGTATTAAATCTCTGAGCAAGTTTTTGATGTAACTCAGCAAAGGTGCAGAGCTTTTAGCTTACCTTCTAAAAATCTATGAATGATAAGAGAGCAAAGAAATGTGACTGATTTGATTAATAGAACTTGTATACGAAATGTAGATAGAGTTTCACCTTTTTCATTTCGGATTTCTATAGGATAATACTATAGTCATTGTGAAACACCTACCGCCTAATGGCAGATTAACTGCAAGGGACAAGGATTATTCAAACACATTCTAAACGAAGTGAAAATACTGTGATTTTCCAAGTCTGGAGTGATATTTTTACTGTGAAGTCGACAGAGATAGATAGAGAGAGAGTGAGTGACAGAGAGAGAGAGAGAGAGAGATAGATAGAGAGAGAGTGAGTGACAGAGAGAGAGATAGAGAGAGAGTGAGTGACAGAGAGAGAGAGAGATAGAGAGAGGAGAGATAGATTGACAGAGGAAGAGAGAGAGAAAGAGGGGGGGGGGGTTAGGAGAATAGGGAGTGGAGAGAGAGAGAAAGAGAGATATAGAGAAATATGCATACATAAAGACAGGAGAGAGAAATAAACACACACACACACACACCGCACACACCCACACGACCACACACAAAGACAGAGAAAGACATATAGACTGACAGACAGGGAAGACATAAAAGGGTTGGCAGAGTGAGTCCAAAGTAAACTACATGTATATCAATCACATTTTAATTGAAATGGGCTAAGCCAGCACTCAAACAATTTTCCAAACATGTTGAACCTCTTAAAACTTTCATCCGTCAATCGTTCTAGAAATAAACTGAGATGATTGAAAATGGTTCGTGCCAGTATTTCACTCCTGGATCTGATGTGTATATACAAACAGTCCAACTGGACCTGACCTGATGATTGAATTCCTATTACCCCCACCTATATCACGAAATGGAAGTAGCAAAATATGTCTTAAACTACTGCGCTTCTTGCAGTAGGGAATCAAGCTGCCTCATTCACAAGCTAACGGTCGTCGCTAGAGGAGGGGTGTGTGAGTGAGGGGGGGGGGGGGGGAGTTGTCACACCAAAGAAAACAAAATCGGTAGAGATCAATGCAAACCCCCCATTCAAAATTGCTGTCGGCAAAAAAAGAAAGGAGGGGGGGGGGGGGAAGGGAGAGGGAAGAGGAAGGAGAAAAGGAAAATGATAAAAGAAAAAGGAGAAGAAAAAAAGGAAAGAAAGATGCAAGGGGAAATGAAAGGGGAACAAGTCAATGAAAAGAAGAAAAGAAAAAGGTAAAGAAAGAGAAGGAAAACTGGCCATTTTTAATTTTTTTTTTGCCCGCTCGCAAAAACACTGGAAAGTTGATATTCGGCAAATGGCGTCAGCCCCCTTCGTGAAAATGTGCCCGTACGAATATAATGAAATGGAATACAATCATGCGGAAGAAGAATGTAAGAATGCTAAAGATAAAAGATGGGGAAGAAAGAATTAGAAAAACAATAATTAAAAAAAATAGATAAATAGACGATTTCATGCGGCCCGCCAAAGTGTCTAGTAACACCCCCCCCCCCCAAAAAAAAACCCGGTTGTCGGTTAAGTTCTTAAGTATATGATATATCATCCTATACTGGTGGGGATAAGAATATGGGCAGCGAGGTTCCCGGATAAGAAAAGAAAAAATAAATAGACGATTTCATGCTGCCGCCAAAGTGTCTAGTAACCCCCTAAAAAAAAAAACAACAAAACAAAACAAAACAAAAACAAACAAACAAACAATAAACTAACAACAACAACAACAACAAAACCAAACCCCCCCCCCAAAAAAAAAAAAAAACACCCAAAAACAACAACAACCGGTTGTCTCGGTTAAGTTCTTAAATACCTAATATATCATTCTAACTATTGGTAGGAATAAGAATATCAAAACATTTATTTGATCGCTCGCTCACAATTAGCATATCATAATCTGTTACCCTGTCCTACCACGTATAGAAAAAAATGTAGAAACATAAAGATAAGAATTATTTATGACATGAAACTGGAGAGGTTTCTTAATCTTCTTTGATGGACCATCTGGGTATGTATGCATAGTCGTATGAGGCGGGGATCAATGGACTGCAGCCTCCCCGACCCCACCCCAATTTTATCGGCATTTTGGGGTGTCACACTCCCCCTCCCCATTCAAAATGTTCTAGCGATTTGAAAACAAAAAAGGATATATGCAGTTGCTTATTTTTCTTCCAACTGAATAGATTCTTCTTACACTTTTTCCTTGAAAGTTTTATCTTCTCTTTCTTCCCCACCTTCTTATTGGGGGAAATTCTGACATGGCATCGTTTATAAAAATCATTTCAGTTTTACCGAATGACTAATGATCAGGTTTTGATTTTAAAAAATAAAATTCAATTTTTATGCCTAAACTTTCGTGCTTATTTACTAGATAAATGAAAATGTCTAAAGTTAGAATAAATATTTAGGCGTGACCTGATTATAAAGCAATGATTCATGTAGATCCACTATTCTTTCTTTCTCAGTATTTGGGACTTAAGAAAATGGTTCTAAAAGATATAGCAGGGGCGGATCAGGGTATTACTAAAGCATTATATATTATATGAAGATTATGCCTAACTCTTTAGCCCAATCCTCGTGGTAGTGATTTGATTTAATTCATCAAGGATTAAAACGTTTTAAGCATAAGAAACGTATAACAATAGAAAGAAATATTTCTTGACAGGATAACCCATATAAGCTGACAGTAAGTGTATTTCCCTTGTTGTCCCAAGGATTGCTTTTCAGATGGGTTTTAAGAATTGTTTTGTTAAGCTCAGTGGTCTAGGTATTTTTTTTTCTGTTTTTTTTTTTTTTTGTAGTATTTTCTTTTTTTTTTACATATTTATTATGTACTCTAACACCTAAGGGCACCCTCGCTGTTGCTTCGTGAAAATTACCGATATTTAGTTCATATTAAATCATGACGTAATTTCTTACACGGTTTTCCATACCATACCCATAGCGGATATCCTCACCGAATAATACTGATATTTGATTTCTAATTATCCAGGATTCCACGCCTCAATATTGACCAAAATGCAGATGTGTGGTCAATAACATGTTGGTCTGTCTCCTTCCTAAATTAGTTTGCTAGGAGGAAACTGCGTTCACATTTCCTGCAACATCTCACAGGAGCATTCTTATGTGGTGACATTTGAACAAAGAGCGTCATATCAGAGATAATGTTTGTTTCAAAATGTCATTTCGCAAATTTACTTGTAACTAATAGCGTAATATCAGGATAAGAAAGAAAATAAACGCAGAGCATATTAAAGGGAAAGTTTACCCTGATATCAAATTGGTTTTAAGAAACAGATCAATGATAGTTTGAGCAAAATCTGATAGAACCCCCCTCCCCCCCCCAAAAAAAAAAAGCAAAAAAAAAAAAAAAACGATTTTTGCAACTTGCTATCAATCAAAAGACATTGCCAACTCTGTGACGTATCATGCGGTCCTCTCCCAATACTAAAAATTTATAAATTTCCATTTTCGGTCGAGAAAATATTTAATCATATATGCAATCTAGATATAAACATTGCACATATGTTTTTACGCAACACCTGTAGGACAAAAAATCTATTCCTTCATCAACAACTCAGAAAATGTAAATTTAAGAAATTTTCTTTAAAAAAAACAAACAGTTGAATTTCTATACATTTTAACAACAGAAAAATATTCGTCATCGTTACAATAAAGTTTAAACTTTATAAGATATGTCATGTGAAACTTCATTGTATTTGTTTCTTGTTCTTTGTCCCAAGCTGTTGTATAAATCTAAATCTTGGTGTTTGTGTTCTTACATAATTTGTGTACTCGCCCTTCAAATGGTCTTATGAAATGAATAGTTTGTTCATCATTTCAGACCCTTTCGGTACCCCTGATGAAATCTTTACTTGTCTATTTTGTGCCTTTTATCATGTTTTGGAAAATGAATTGAATACGTGATCTTTATTCTGCGCTCAGAATATTTTATCACATCAACCGATTGATAATAAAATGGCCTTCTGGAGCATTTCCAAATACAATCATGCATTATTACTTGAAAGCAGAAGTCATACAATTACATTTCTTTGTTTCACCCACTTTCTTTATCCATCAAATATTCTAAAAAGTCGATCATGTAAGATTACATATATAAGTTACAAATCCGTTTCATACATTTTTTGTGGTACAAATCATGCAAACCTGCCATCCGCCTTAATAAGCGATGGACCTGCGATGGTACAATTGCAACTTTCTCACTATTAATTATGTTCATGTTAATACACTCTGTCAAATTATTTCCTTTTGTTTTTCAAACCATTTTGGACTGATTATATAATGTTTACCTTGTATATTGTATTCTACTTTTCTTGAATAAAGAAACGATATCAACAAAATTGACTGTAAATTCAGAAGTCGTTAGGAATATCAAAAGAAGTAAGAGGGGAAGAGGAGGAGGAGGAGGAAGAGGAGGAGCAGATAGTAGTAGAAATGGTAATAGTAGGAGCAATACGTAGTAGTAGTAGTAGTAGTAGTAGTAGTAGTAGTAGTAGTAGTAGTAGTAGTAGTAGAGTAGTATTACACTCTAAGAAATATAGGCTCAACTTTGCACCTTTAGAGGTGCAGACGAATGTCACACTGGGAGCACCTTTAAAGGTGCAATTTTCGCACCTTTTTTAAAGGTGCAAATTTGCACCTTACATGAAGGTGCTATTTTGCACCTCAAAGATGCAGGATTGCACCAAAAAGGCACTTATTTGCACCTGCTTAAACTGTAAAAAGGTGCATTATTTTGAACCTGAAAGGTGCAAGATTGCACCAAAAGGCGCTTATTTGCACCTGTTTAAAATGTAATATAGGTGCATTATTTTGAACCCGAAAGGTGCAAGAATGCACTAAAAATGCACTTATTTGCACCTATTCAAATTGCAATAAAGGTGCATTATTTTAAACCTGAAAGGTGCAACATTGCACCAAAAAGGTGCTTGTTTGCACCTGCTTAAACTGTAAAAAAGGTGCATTATCTTAAACCTGAAAGGTGCAACATTGCACTAAAAAGGCACTTATTTGCACCCGTTTAAATTGTAATAAAGGTGCATTATTTTGAACGTGAAAGGTGCAGGATTGCACTTAAAAGGCGCTTATTTGCACCTGTTTAAATTGTAATAAAGGTGCATTATTGTACTCAAAAGGTGTGCCTTTTGGGTGCAATTTTGCACTCCACAGGTACACTATTTACGAGTCCCACACACGGATACAACCTCAAGCACGCACACACGCACCACACACACTCGCACGCGCACTCACACCCTTTCGCGCACGCTAACACGCATGCGCATAAACACACAGTGAACGAATAAATATATCAAATATGATTACCATACATAATTATCAAAAAAGACAAGCTTTCAAAAATTTATGCTGAAATCATATTTACATTAACGTTTAATTGTCTTTTGTTTTTGTACATCAGATCAATGTACACTACCTGACTGGTTTTCAATATATTCTGAAGTAAAAAGAGAATTCCACAACAATACTTGTTTGCAAAATGTAAGAAAATAAATATGAATACAAGAATACGGTTTCAAATAAGTACGTACATTAGTAAAATGAACTGTCAATGGATGGGCAATAAAACACACAGCAGCAAAACAGAATACTGTACACACTGTACATCTATAAACTGCATCCGTCGTAGGGCACAGTGAAGAATTACCTGTTTCTTTTCAACACCTTTCAAGAATTGCATGTTAAAATATTTTCTTTTAAAAAACATCATACTTTACTTACACTTTCTAATACTTTGTTTCATTACTTAAAAAGGAGGAATACTTGAGGCCTGCTAAACTAACACTCAAATGTATTGTGGGCAAGAGAGCATAACTGTTAAACTGAATAATGAAAATATATAATGATGATGATGATAATTAAAATAATAGGAACAACAACAACAATAATAATAATAGTCATCATCTTCATCACGACCGTTGTTTTTTTGTTTTTTTTGTTGTTTTTGTTGTTGTTGTTGTTTTTTATAGCCCAGGTTGTAAAGCAGTAGCTTGGAAAATAATATAACATAGCAAATAAAATGAAATGTATACAACACATGCTATTAAACCATCTTCTGCCATACGAAATATTTCACTTCTATTGTATTCACCCTTTCGATTGTCATCTTTTAAAAAATATCAATATTATACATCGACTTGAACTGAGGAAATTACAAAGTGTGGTCCACCAGATGAGCATACTTTGTCATCTTTTTAAAAATATCAGTATTATACATCGACCTGAACTGAGGAAATTACAAAGTGTGGTCCACCAGATGAGCATACTTTCCATCATACATTACCTAAATAACTGACATCGACTGTAAAAGCATCGTGAAGAGAAAGAGCCAAAAATCTGAAAGATTTTTTTTTTGTACTCTTTGTTCTTGGTGGCATTTTGTGGGGCACTTACTGAACCCAAGTAATACCAAAGTATGATCAGTAGGATGTATACACCAGTGCAAATCCAAAATCTTGCACATATATCACTAGCGTCATGTGAGGTAAAATAGTTGCACAAAATATGTGCTTCAAAAAAAAACTACTCAACAAAATTTGGATGTTTCCCATTGTATGACAAAACACGTGCTGACGGAATGTATAAAGGAATTATGCTACAAATGAGTACAAGTATTACTAGATAGATGAGATGTACCCAGCAACTATATATAATAACGATGAAATGCAATAATACGAATTAGCAAACATTGAAAACAATGAGATAACCACATACTCTGTACATTCTAATCTCAAAAAGTATTTATCACAAATGCAAGTATATAATGCTGGAGGTTTCAGCAAATATATATATATATATATATATATATATATATATATATATATATGATCGCTTTACTCACTAATGTATATCTAAAGGGGAAGTCCAACCTGATATCAACTTGATTTTAAAAGAAGCATAAAACATAAAGAAACAGATCACTGAAAGTTTGAGCAAAATCCGATAGGAAATTTTTAAGAAGTATCCCATCTTATCCTTAAAGGGAAAGTCGGCCCTGACATTAAAGGTCATAGGCAATCTCGGGAGCAAGCGCCATACTGGCAAGAAACGTATCTAATAGAGTCACATACTATTCTCATTTTATCATAAGACACAGTAACGAGATTATTTAACATTCCATTCACGATTTCAAACAAATTTTTAGTGTAAATATCTTCAAGAAACTCTTGGTAACGGCTTTTCACTGCCTCACGCCAAGACTATATCCACCTCTAAGTAATTCATCCAGCTCCTCCGGCATTTCGGGAACGGTGTAACTCAAATGCCACATTAGATTCAGCTGTTCTTGTGTAGCATCACTGAAGGAGAGATATAAAAATAATAAGTTGAATGAAAAATGTTGTAGAGTAGACCTCAATAAAAATTTACTCAAATAGAAGAATATAACTAGATGCTGCTGCAGTCTAACTGGAATGACTAAGACAGTGTCTCATTACAAGTACACGTATATAGCTTATCAATACAAATAAATATTAGCATATTATAATTCTAGGTGATTTTTATTTTATTTTGATCCCTTCAAATATATATACTTGCGAATAAGTTCTATCTTTCAGGAATTAGACATTCTGAGAATTATTCTTTTTTAAAATCATTTTTATTCATCGATCTGTCTACTGTTTATTGTATGACCCGTATCAGGGGTCCACACTGGGTTTATTTTTCACAATTTAACATGTAATGTACATGACAACTGCACTCCTGCCAACATTATAGAAGAAAGGCTTTTTGCCCAGTCACGCAAGTAAAATTTCATTATCTGAATTTTCCCTTTGCAAAATCAAAATCAAAGCAAAGCCAAAACACAGTTGTAAAACAAATGTGCCTATGTCGAAAATTCTCATTCACTATTCAGTCACATAATTTTATTAGAGCAAACTATTACTTCTTGTCGACATTTTCTTGAAAACTATATTTGGGCTGAAAAGGTAATTTTACTTGAACTTACCAGTAACACTGGGAATCACCACAAAACTCGAAAGAAATTCTTTTCGTTGTTGAATCGGTTTGCTTTTTGAGGTCAGGCTTAGCGTACGCACGTGGCTAGCTAGCTAGCTTGGCCATTCAAGGAGTGATAACTCCTTGGGTCATTGCACAACCGCGGCATCGATCTCAGCCACGTTTTACACGCATACTTGCACTCATGCATATCGATATCGCATGCCAGGGTGCACTTGCACGAACACAACACCATTGTGCATCGCACAATGGTGTTGTGCATCGCACCTGCCATTTCTGCTAATAGTACGTGTCATTAATAATTCATGAATCTAGCTCAAAAAGAGGTGCTCTGGAATTTCCGGTGCCATGCACGCTGAATGGCAAGTTTTGCGCTCTGAATTGAAGGTCCCCTGTAACCCAAATGATGTGTAGAGATGCATACAACTTATAATTCGTTATTCAAATATCTCAATATATTTCATAAAGTTTTTAAATATTTTTGAAATCATTTTTCATAAATGCTAAGCTCCTCTCTTAAATATGCCACAGATCTCATTCCTGCAAAAACATCATCGGTCAGTCATAAGAGAACTAAGGAGGACAGTGGTATGTAGCTTTACCGGAGATGCCCCATCTGTTCTAATAGACCATACGATGCCTACATAGGAGTTGCTATGTCAGACAATGTAGCATCACATGGAAAAGAATGGTAATGAGGAGGTAGGCCTAATGCTTGAAAGCATGCAATTCTATTGTGAGCATGTGCTGAGCTGCGGGAAGTTACATTCCACTGTCTTTCGAATCTTAGTGTAGTAGCTGACTGATGATTGGCTGTTGACGTCATTGCAGGAATGAGATCTGGAGCTTTGTAGGATGGAGCTTAGGAGGTTGGGAAAAATATTTTAAAACATACATTAAAAAATCTATGAAACATATCTAGATGCTTGAATAACAGAATATCATTGTATGCATCCCTGCCATCAACAGCAATAAACTTGCATTTGGGTTGCGTTTGGGGTCTACACACCAGATTTCAAAAAAGTGAAAACCTAATCAAATATTCAGAGTATATGGTTGTAAGAAAAGTATTTAAAAGAGACGTCATAAACTTTAGTCAAAATAAATTTGACATCCTTCAAGTTTACAATGTGAAAACTTCAGTCTCATCTACGAGTATTAACTTTTGAGCTATTAACGAACTAAGTGTCATTTTTCCTAGTACTAGGTGTAAAAAAAAACATTTGACACTTTTGTTTGTTAATAACTCAAAGGTTCTAACTCGTATCGGACTGAGGTTTTCAAAGTGTAAAATTGAAGGATGTCAAATTTATTTGGAATAAGTTTTGTGAAATATTCTTCATTAATATTCTTAAAATAATGCTCTGAATATTTAATTAGGTTTTCACTTTTTGAAAAATTGAGACCACAAAATCTGTGTGTGTCAGTAATTAAATCAGAACACAACAATTGCCACTGTGTATTGCACCTGGCATTTCCTGCCAACCTTTTGCTATCCAGTTTCATTAATGATTCATGACTCTGGGCTAAAAGACGTGCTCTGGGATTTCATCTGCAGTGCACAATGGCCATTGTTCAGCCCTGAATTAATTACTGATACACACAGATTTTGTGGCCTTGATTTTTCAAAAAGTGAAAACCTAATTAAATATTCAGAGCATTATTTTAAGAATATTAATGAAGAATATTTCACAAAACTTATTCCAAATAAATTTGACATCCTTCAATTTTACACTTTGAAAACCTCAGTCCGATACGAGTTAGAACTTTTGAGTTATTAACAAACAAAAGTGTCAAATGTTTTTTTTTACACCTAGTACTTCTTAAATGTACGCGCAATCAACCAAACACAGTGCATGTAACAAAATGCGGATGACCAGAAAATAATATTCTTTTTTTTTTCCAAACAATGAATTCAATTCAGTTCATTTATTTCATTCTCCATAAAAATATACAAATGTGATACAGGTCATGGTACATGAGATATTGTGACATAAAGCAAACTAAAGGTATGCAATTCAAACAGAAGGGGTCGGCTCGCTATTCATAAGGACCGCTATTCATTTAACATGCGTTATCAGCGATCTTTATGACTTATGAATAGTTGTCCTTATGAATCGAGGTCCTCATGAATAGCGAGTTAATTTGTCTATGGTTTGCTCGCTATTTAGAAGGGCCGCTGCTTATAGAGGACCGCGGTGTTCATTTAGTCACGCGTTGTGGATAGCGGTCCTTATGAATAGCGGCCCTTATGACTTGCGAGGTTACCGCAAACAGGATACCATATTGTAAAACAAAATAATATTTACACGAGAGATATTTTATAGGAGAATTGTGTCAAAACAAAAAGAGCATTTAGCCATATAAAACGGTGACCCAATTAATCGTAAAAGCAAGTAAATCGCACACAAAAAGACAGACAGAAAGAAACACATACAGAAAGAAAGCAAATCAATCGATCTCATATACTCCTACGTACTCACACATAGTCACAAAATGGGATTTGAAACATAAAAAAAAAAAAAAAACACCAGAAGCACATAATTTTTTTTTAATAGAAGAATTACTTGTAATGCTATTTTAATGAGTCAGATATTGTGTTGCTTACTAAATAATCTGTAAATAGGCCATTTTGGTAATTTATTCAAATTTATACACGTTTACCCCCGGCGTTTGCCTAGTGCCAAACTATTACATTCACCTGTAAAAAGCTATTCTTTTTCAGTAGTCAGAATGTGAATTGCATGTATTAGACGTTGTTAGGTTGGACAAACATTTTGGCTTGACCAACCTAGCAACACTTAATTTATTCAATCTGCATTCTGACTATAAAAATACAGGTGGATGTAACCGTTCAATACAAGGGGGTTTGACAAAGAGGTAAGCAAAAAATTTGAATGCAATACGATAATGGCCTATTATAAGCGGAAATTATATGGCGGTCTCTTATTGGTGGTTCGTGGATCCGAACTGTCTTAGACGTTGCGCAAAAAAACTTGCAGACCTTAAATTTGGAGTGTAAACGATTGGATGTCAATAGTAGGGCCTATTTGATAGTACTTGACATTTATTCTTGACTAAAATATTTTCCATTGCCCCGTTTACTTCAAGAACAAACGTTATTCGGGTAAAATCACAGAGTTCGCCGCATGTCTTGTGAATATATCTAGCAAGGATGAATGCGACTCAGACTAAGCTAAGTGGCAAACTTGCACCACCCATGCTGGAGGCGAGCACATAGCCGTGAGAGGTGCAAATTTGCTCCAATCCAGCGGTGGAATTGAATCTGCACCTTTTTCTGCAAAGTTGCACCTTTTCTGCACCTTCATTTTTTAGAGTGTAGTATTACACTGTAAAAAAAAAAATTGACGTTTTTTTCACGGGAATTTCCTGGCAGTCAGGATGCTGGGAATGCCAGTTTTTCCACAGTTTTTTGTTTTGTTTTTGTGTTTGTAATTTACCGGAAATCAGCATATATTCACAATAAAATTATGTATATTTACAATGAAATTATGTAAATATATGCTGATTTCCGGTAAACCAACAAACTTGCTGTTGTTTAACAGAAAAAGACTGTAAAATTGAAATAACAGCAATAACTTGTAATTTCAAGGGCTAAAAAACCTGTAGTTTTACAGTTATTTTTGATAGTGTAGTAGTCGTAGCAGTAGTAGTAGTAGTAGATGACTTGTAGTAGTGTATTCGTAGAAGTAATAGTATTAGTATTAGTAGTAGTAGTAGTAATAGTAATAGTAGTAGTAGTAGTAGCAGTCGTATAAGAATCACCGGCATAGCCACTTTTTGAACGGGGGGGGGGGGGGGGCGGGGGGAGGAGGGGTCACCTCAAAACACCTTGGGTAGGGGTAGAGTTAAGGTCTTGACGCCCAGGTTCTGTGGATGACCTTTTTTTATTTTTAGCGGTGAACAGGAGGGGGCATTGCTCCCTCGTGCCCCTGGCAACGCGTATGAGAAGAAGAAGAAGAAGAAGAAGAAGAAGAAGAAGAAGAAGAAGAAGAAGAAGAAGAAGAAGAAGAAGAAGAAGAAGAAGAAGAAGAAGAAGAAGAAGAAGAAGAAGAAGAAGAAGAAGAAGAAGAAGAAGAAGAAGAAGAAGAAGAAGAAGAAGAAGAAGAAGAAGAAGAACAAGAAGATGAAGAAGAAGAAGAATAAGATGAAGTAGTAGTAGTAGTAGCAGCAGCAGCAGCAGCAACAGTATACCAAAAACACACACACCCACCCACACACACCAGCATAAACGCCATAAAACACCAGCGCGGAAAAAAAGTGGTGCCCTTATACTTTGGACGGCCGTTGAACGAGCATAAATATTCTTATATTACATGTTGATTCTAGGAAAACTACCCCCTGGAAAACTACTCCCTAGGACAACTACCCCCTAGGACAACTACCCCCAGGACAATTACCCCCAGACAACTACCCCCCTAGGGCAACTACCCCCTGGAAAACTACCCCCCAGGACAACTACCCCCAGGACAACTACCCCTAGGAAAAAATAGCCCCCATAAAATCCCCCCGAACAAAATTTTAGCCCCCCAGGACAATTACAACCCCCCGACAATCACCCCCTGGACAATTACCCCCCAGGAAAAATTACCCCCTATAAAACTGACGATTACCCCAATATCCCCCTCCCCCGTCCCGGAACAAAATTTTAGCCCCCCCCCCCACCCCCGGACAACTACCACCTGGACAACTACTCCAGAATCCAGGGGGTAGTTGTCCGGGGGGGGGGGTAATTGTCCTAGGGGGTAGTTGTCCTGGGGGGTAGTTGTCCAGGGGGCAGTTGTCCGGGATAATTGCCCGGGGGGCTAATTGTCTAGGGGGGTAGTTGTCTGGATACTTTACATGTTAGATATCAGACCAAATGATCTTTATAATTTTTTATTTTGTATAGGCCTATATTTGGGGCTTAAATTTTGAGATACCGCAGAAACACAATTATGCGACCGAGCTTTTGAAAATTTACGCATTTTAAACCATTTAAAGGCACTATTTCTCATAATTATGCACTTTACCTCTAAAGACCATGGAGTTACTCCCCGGGGAAAGATGCACATGATTTTAATCCTATACAAATCAATTACCGCCATTTAATGTATTGTAGATTAACAAGTCAGAAAAAAAATATTTTATTAAGTAGCTCTGCAGGTCTAGCACCCATCCCGTCTCGACAATGAGGATTATACCTGAAAGGAGGTGAAAACCCATGCATGATTAAAAAGTAAATACAAGTTTATTAGAGCATACAAGTAAAAGGATTAAAACCCCGTTAGATCCTGAACCGCTATTCGCCGTTCTATCAGCTCACTCAGTAATGTAAGAGGTATAACTGTATAAGAAGGTAAGGAAAAAGGAAAAGCGAAATGGATCCACGGGCAGCTGTATAACATGAAATCATCATGATTTGACTCAAGGAAAAAAAATTTAAGGTGTAGACACAACCGTATACGGAGTGAATGAGGAAAGCTTCCTTTCATCACACCTGTATGAAAGAAATGTACCTGGACTTTATTTTCTGCATGTCAAGTCTCCTACGTAAACTACAAGGAAACTTTGCCATTCTCATCACGAAACACACATCATGGTAAAACCGTTCTCTGTCGTTTTTATATGCCAAAACACATGCCAAAAAGATGTACACGAATCTTGCGAGTATACATGTACAACTGGACTTGAGAAGAAATAAGGGGTATAAAGTACTGCATAAAGCAAATGTGTTAGTATTCATTCCTTTTTCAGTTAGTTCCGGGGGGGGGGGCGGTGTAAATAAATTTTAAAAATCCAATTGGATTTCAAGCAAATGGTTTCATATTGGTTGTGGTTTCCTCCCTGTATTGATATTTGCTATTCATAACCCAGGTGGCATGAAGTTCATAGTTTCTTTCCCCGTTTCTAAATAAAGTCATCCCTACATGATTATGACATGAAGTGCTTTTATTTGAGATATTTCATTCTTTGACATTCTGAGAAGCCATCCTGTTATATTTATTTAGAGTGTTCAGTTTTTATGACATTCCTGAGCACTGTTTTATTGCAAATTCCTTTAAGGAGAACAGCTTATTTAGAAGATTGGTGGACCGCATTGCGGTGAGATTGATAATGTGAATAAATTTCATTACGATATGCTTGCTATTCAATAGGTCACCACAAGGAAGAACAACCTGCCATTGAAAAGCAATGTTAAATTCCCTTATACAATCTTTGTTTTTTCTTCATACCAACCCACATCAGTGATATCGAGGCCTTTGATGATTTATGGGTTACCCCCTTGCCATGCACGTCTCATGTCTCATCGCGTGCCGTGCTTCTTTCCAATTTCCCTTTTAGGAAACTGTTAATAGTTTTCCAGAGAAACAGGAAAAAAAAATTGATAAACGAGCTGTCATAACTGAACATTATCAGATTTCGTTTTCAGAAACAATACTTGGCAATCAGCTTGATATAAACTCCTTTAGTCTATAATTTTGCATTATTTTATTTACCACGCATTATGCACACGTATGTACTGGACATCAATCATGTCAATAGTCCGACATTACACCATCGTGACCAGCCGGTGACCTGCACAGTTCAGGGAAACAATAATTTTGTTAACATTGTGCGCTTTTGTCTTCCAAAACAATGTTTCGGTATCCCTATTCATTTTTCTACACGTCGCACTGAAACCAGGGAAGTGGAAGAGATACCCTCAAGATCTTGTATACATATACCTGATATAGGATTGGTTTCAAGCGGATAAAGTTATTTTACAGTTGTACAATAACAATGAATGCACTGCAGCTAGAAGTTTCACCTGAACGTTTATCAGCGGCTCTTGTCTGCATAAACATGATAAATTCACCTTCATTCCAAGGGGGGGGGGGGGGGGGATGGGTGGGTTAATAGATACTAATAAACTCCTAAGGTTTGAAAATACCTTGAAAAACAGCACAAGCTTTTCAAGTTCTAAGAGAGACTATAAACAACTGTGTTCAAGTCAAAAGACACAGGTAGGTCGAACCACCTCGAAGCCAATCATTGAATAAAAAAAAAAAAAAAAAAAACTACATACAAACTGTTTCCATGTTTTGAGAACATAAAACTGGATTACAAAATAGCCCTCCTTCTGTAGAAAGTCACCGACAAGCAAGAATAACACTTAAAAGCACTGGCGTAGCCAGAGGGGATGATTGGGGCTGGCTTATGTCTCCTTTTCTTTTACTATGCCTTTATGTGGTTCTCTCTTTCTCCGCTGCCTTTGAGAGCTTATCGGTGCATGTATGATCACTTACACTTTTGGGTTTGTACATTTTTGCATGAGGTGAGCATCATCCTATCATGAAAGAGCTGTCTCCGTCGCAGGCAACACGATTAGACTACTATATACAGGGCTGAAAGTTATGCCCCTTCAGTGGCGGATCCAGTTTTCTTTGGCGGGGGAGACAAACAAACAAACAAAAAACAAAAACAACAACAACAACAACAACAAAAACCACTCAGTACTTTTAAAGATAAAGTTGAGTTCTGGTCATGAGATTGAATTGTGAAAGAAATTGTCTAAAAGCAATTGGGAAAGGTTGATTATATAGCAAATAAGAATTGGTGTATGTTGTAAGGTTTTAGAATCACCAAAATGATAAGAAATTGACTCAATCCTGTCACATGCACTGCACACAGAAATGTGAATATGGGACTACCCGAACATTTCAGCTGTTTCTTGTCATATTTTGAAGGTGGGAGCATTTGAAGAGCAATCCTTTTCAGGGGACATATCTACTATGATAATCTTTCAAACTAACATAAAAAGAATGAGAAAGCTCACAAATTATTTTTTACCTTTCCCAGAACTCAAGCTTCCCTTTAAATAGGGGTGCTCAGAATTTTACCTGAGTTTCTCCTGGAGATAACCACGGGATACTACAGCACCCCCTGTACCACTGACTCCCAAGGCCATTCTATTATGAAGACGAAAGTTGTGCCCCCATCCTCCCCCCCCCCTTTTTTTTGAACACATGCGCATTTTGATAGCGTCTGGATTCTGCACTTGTGGACCTTAACCGTGCTCCATTTGATAACTTTGTATATCCTATCGAATGAATTATGATAGTAATACCCATTGATACTGGAGTCTATATATCTTTTTACAGCTGAGTGATTGTAGGTTTGTCACTAGTCGACAGTGGGGTAGACTAAGAGGAAATGAAGCCGGGAGTCGTCTCTCTGTCTATAGTTTAATACATGTTTGTTAATCATAACTCATGTTAACTGGGACATCGTCAATAGAGGGATCAAAAGATGGAGATGTGTACTTTAATTGTTCATCTGATTCATAGAATTGATCCTTGACATAACTTTGCCAGGGACATGTACAACACTTTTGGAGTCAATTCAGTACGTCTGTTGTGTGTTCAATCGATGCAGCATTCTCAACATGAGCATACTAAGTAGAGAACCTAGATTCTGACCTTGTTTTGGGTCATCACAGATCATACACTGCTCCGGGTATCTGCGCCCCTGGATTTTTTAAGTTGTGGGGATTTTGAAAGCTATTCTGCTCATAGTTCATACATTGCTCTGGGAATTAATCTACTTTCCCCTGAAATTCTTAGTTGTGGGGATTTTGAAAGCTATTTCTGCTCATATTTCATACATTGCTCTGGTATACTCTCCCCTGAATTTCTAAGTTGTGGGGATTTTGAAAGCTATTTCTGCTCATAGTTCATACATTGCCCTGGGAATTAATCTATTCTCACTTGAATTTTTAAGTTGTATTGATTCTGAAAACTATAAATATGATGACGGATCTGATAACCACCGTACCTCACATGGCACTCAGAGAAAGAGTCAACGAGGATATCACATAGGAGAATGTTCAGAAAGCACAGTTACACCCCCCCCCCAAAAAAAAAACCAGTGGCGTCGCCAGACCAATTTGAATCAGAGGGAACGAAACAAGGTAGTTAAAATTTTTCCAACAATCCAGCAAAATAAATAAAGAAGGTAATTTTTGAGATTATCCGACACCTTATATGAATGTCGGATCGGTTTACCGTTATTTGTTTTTAATGAGTGTGAGTGCACCCTCACTCCCTCTAGTGACTCCCCTGCCGCCCCCCCCCCCCATACTCATTGCTATTGTTGCTGTATCTTCCTTACCTCGCATGTTCTCTATTTCCTCTTTTTTCTTCTTCTTGCATTAGTCTCGTTATTCTTGTTCTTTTTATTTGTCCTCATGTTAATCTTTATTCATTATCACCTTTCCTTCGTCGTCACCCTCTCCTTCCCTCTCCTTCCCCCATCTCTCTCACTCACCCTGTCTGTCTATCTGTCTGTCTGTCTGTCTGTCTGTCTGTCTGTCTGTCTGTCTCTCTCTCTCTATCCGAACTCTCTCTCTCTTTCTCTGCACTGTCAGTGTCTATTTGTCTTGATCCAAAATGCATCACTTCCCTTCATCATATCCTTATCTATCCTTAATCTATTCCTATAATATGTCTCCCGCAGTCGGTCTGTCTTTCTCTCTTTCTTTTTGTGCCATCTCTGCCTTGTACTGCTATCCCACTATGGCTGACTTGTCATACCAAGTTTGAACTTTGTATTTGCAAGTCCTTTGCTGACTTGTGAACTCAACATTAGAATATATATTCATCCCTTCCCTTTACCATATCCTTATCTATCCTTAATCTCTTCCTATAATATGTTATGAAAATGTATATTCTAATGTTGAGATCACAAGTCAGCAAAAGACCTGCAAATACAAAGTTCAAACTAGGTATGACAAGTCAGCCATATTTTCCCCTTTCAAAGCTGCCTTTAAGAAAAACATTCATGTGCATGGGAGATTTGAGATCTAGAAAAGCATACCCCTATCCAAGCATATCATGAAGACTTACCTCAGGAGCTGTGTTTTTATTTCTTTTGTGATACCCGGGATGGATGGAGCTAAATAACATTAAGAGATTGGAATAAATGGCTCCAATCCAAGATAATAGGATCTGAGCAAGTATGAATTAGTCAGACATCGTTTACGATTGATATGACCTTATGAAAGTACAAATCATAGTTGAGACCAGGGGCGGATCCAGGATTTCGTATAAGGAGGGGGGGGGGGGGCACACAAATGCAGGATTGTCAACTTTGGGAAACTGCTTGGAGGGAGACCCATATTTTTTGGGTCTCTCGCCAGCCCTCCAAAAGTCGCTCAGTGGGGGGGGGGGGGGGGGGGTTTATGGGGTCCAGTTCCCCTCCATAATTCTCTGACAAGCAAAAAAAAAGAAAGAAAGAAAAAAAAAGGTTTTCTGCTCGAAAAGGGGGGAGGGGGCACAATCGCAAATAGGGGGGGGGGGCACATTGCATTGTTTTCCCTCAAAAGGGGGGGGGGGGCACGGGCCGGGATTGCCCCCCCCCCCCCCTGAATCCGCCACTGGTTGAGACTTATCTTTAAGAGAAGGTTGAGTTCTGGGAAAGATGAAAAATATTTTGTGATATTTTCTTATTCCTTTCTTTCTTTTATGTCTGATTGGAAGAACATCATAGTAGAAATGTCCCCTGGAAAGGATTGCTCTTCAAATGCCCTCATATTCGAAATATGAAAAGATTTAGCCGATGTGTTCGGGCCGAACAGTCATGCCACATGTGTAGTGCATGTACTTTTCAGCGAGCTTGGGTCAATTTCTTATCATTTTGATGATTCCAAAACCTAACAGTACACACCTGTTGTTATGTAGACATGATCAACCTTTCTAAACTGCTTTGAGACCGTTTCTTTCAAAATTAATTTAATCGCATGTCCAGATCCCAACTTTATCTTTAATAATACAAACAACAAGAATGGCTCCCCGGAGAGAATGTTAAACATTAGCGTTTATTCATATTTTAGACTGACATTAGTTCGTCTGGTGACATGATTTCCTTTTTATCTGCAAGCTGAAATTCCAATATTGTGCGCTTTCAACACCCGCAGAACACAAGGCCAAATGAAATGTATTCCTACTGTAGTTTCTCGTCCCCTCTTCCTTCTTTTTTTTTTCTCGGCAGCTTCCTTTATATCACTTGGAATT
Organism: Heliocidaris tuberculata; assembly: GCA_025618425.1. NCBI lineage: Eukaryota > Metazoa > Echinodermata > Echinoidea > Camarodonta > Echinometridae > Heliocidaris > Heliocidaris tuberculata. The sequence goes on from CM046850.1 coordinate 10,330,900, forward strand.
TTTGTTCTGAAATCAAATAAATAAATAAGAATCTAAGGACATCTAGACAACAAGATAACAAAAATCATAAATATGACATGTCCATGTATAATGTAATTTCGCCTTGTTTTAAGCCTCTACATTGCGTGTATAAACAACATTAAACAAAGAAAAATTGTGTTGAATAATGGCCCAGTAGCAATTTTATGTAGAGGAATAATATCAAATATCGAATAACATGAAACCCATCCACATTCTCAAAGTATCCGAAAATAATCTATTAATCAATTTTACTTGGCCCAATATACGGGGTTGTCATGTTGATTTCCTGCAGGGCAGGGGGGTAAATAGCGGGGGGGGGGGGGGATGGGGGTATGCATCCCCCAAACTTTTCAGGTGGGGGGGGGGGATGGTGTGTACAAACATCCCCCAGGTTTCACCCACCCCTTCAACAAAAAAATGGTGGAAAACATACATTTCTTTTATATGTTGTAGATAAATATAATTTGATATATCATCTTTATATTTATTCAAATTTATATATTCTTTATTTCAATATAGATTATTAATTATTTATGTACAATATTGTAGATTTATATGAATTTATTAATATTTATCTACAATTCTTTCGTTGCTTCTGATTTTCCCCGATATATGTTTACACCACTAGAAAGAGAAAAACCATCTACTTCAAATTATACAACATGGGTGTTGATCTGGGAGGGATATCTAATAAAAATAATTTACTTTCTATGGCGATCCTCAAATTGGCAATGTTGCTTCAAAATGGCAGGTTTAGTAGTAAAACTCTCAATATGTTTTGTACACAAAATTTCATATTTTCTCCATTATCTCTGAAGATGTTGCTTGTCTTTTTGTGAACTCAACATATGTTGTGTCAAATACATTTTCCCATGATATATCTTGGCTAAGAAGGAGACAAGCTGCACCTTGAGAGATAATGAGGAAAATATGAAATTTTGTGTAAAAAACACATGGAAAGTTGTACTACTAAACCTGTCACTTTGAAGCAACTTTGCCAGTTTGAGGATCGCCATGGAAAGTAATTTGAGACTTTTCAAACTTTCATAACTTTCTCATTTCGTAACAGATTTTGATGGAAATTTTTAAAAATTGCTTCTCTCTGTCCTCTCTTTTCAGTAAAATTGATTTTCCCCAGGGTTTCATTCTTCTTTAAACGATATCACTCTTTCATGACGCGAAAAAGACCTTATTACATACCGTCAGCTTCGTGAGCCGGGCTTTAGGTTGACTGCACTTTGTCGTAGAACACGTTCATTATTTTCCAGGATTAATAATAGAACAGAATAATTACCGTTTTGATTGGATTACTAACTCGGCCGGATTTCAACAACCACATGTCTGCACGGCTACCCCGCAAATTTTCAATTAAATGTTGAGAGAGAAGAGGAGAGAAAGGACAAAAAGCAAAGCGGAATAGGTTATTAAAATGGTGACATTTAGCAATTTGAAAGCTAAAGCGGTAATTATTCTTTTCTGTAAATCCTGGAATATGATGAACGTTTTCAGCAAAATAGATATATGCGAGTTAAGGAATGACAGTTCACCCAGAGCTTTTTGTAAAAATCTTGGTCTTTCATTACTCAGCAGTGACCATTTCAAGAATGAGTGTCAGTCTGCATACTTTGTAACTCTCATATGAATTTCATCTTTTATTTCATTACGTCGCTGTATAGATTTATAGACATGCGAGTATATTATTACAGATTTGTATGAATATATAGACATGCAAGTATCTTTTCTCACATTGATTTAATCTTTAAAAGATATGCACATGTGCAATAAAAATGACGATGATGATGTTAATAATAACAACAATATAATAATAATAATAATAATAATAATAATAATAATAATAATAATAATAATAATAATAATAATAATAATAATAATAAAAATAATAATAATAATAAAAATTATTATTAATACATAAATATTGTAAGAAATTCAAATGTACATTTGTCAGACATCATTTTGTGTTTTTATAGAGTCCAGATGAAGAAAACGGATCGAAAAATTGACGAATAAAGGAGAATAATAAAAGTCTCATTGTGAAAATATTTCTTTCACTACACTTGCCACTAAACAACTACGAGTGATCACCAGCGTTGTTACATTTTCTCCCTTAAGGCCCATGGACAAAATTTTGTCAGAAGGAAGAAGCGTGGCTGTACATTACAAAAATATAAAAACTGCCAAAATTTCCACAGGGAAGGGGATGTTACACTCCCCTGAAAACCTGAAAAGAAAAAAAAACCACAAAAGTGCAATTTGATCAAGCCTTGCTTTCATTTCCCCAAAATGCTCTGGATTTAGGGAAAAAAACATTTTCTTTTAATACTTTCCAACTTTAATGACTCAACATTTTCTTCATTCAATTCAGGTCAAATTTACATTGTACAATCTTGAGTAATGTCAATTTCTTCGGGTGTAATGTGGTGTCAAATGATCATTTCAATAATAAGTTTTTAAATTGTGAAAATTGTATTGCTTTCTCAAAAGTAGTCAAATGATATTGTCAGAACTATGTAAACAAGACATAATAGAGGAGCTTGCGAGGTATTTGTGTAATAAACACATGAATGGTAGATTTCAGCATCGCAGCCACATAGCCTAAAGCAAGCTGGTTTATTATGTCTTTTTGAACAGGCTTCCAACTGACAGTCTCGGGGAGAAATCCATTGTGAATGGGAGAGAACAGTCAATTCATTCTTGGGTGATATGCCTATAAATAGTATGAACAGCCCCCTTTCTGAAAATTCTATGAAACTTATGTTTACACAACAGGTCAGAAAATTATGCTTTCAAATGATACCTTGATGGCATTAATCCATACACGCTTCACTGACTAACATTGTTTTGAAAATGACATATTAAAATCCATTTGAGCCGGATTTGGTAAAACCATGAAAATGTTCATATCACATGCGAGCGTTACGTAAGGAAATGCCAGCTTTAAGAGATATGGTACCCGAGATTCCCATTTTGAGATTACGTGCATTGAATCAGAAACATGGGTCAATGCCAATTTCCAGTGGTGGCAGAGGCATACGCCCCCCAAATTCCAAAACCAATAAAATTTCCCTCTAAAGATGAAAAAAGTGCCCCTCCTAAGGTAGAAAATTGCCATAATCTTGATATTTTTCTGCCTGATATGCCTTTATACCTTGCATTTCCATTTGATGACGATGGAAAATGCCACTTACTTTAATTTTTATGACAAATATCACCGTTCTGAAAAATGCAAAAATCTCTTGTCATTATTCAGGTACCATTTCAATACAAAATATGATTTTTCTTACCTCCCTGCCCTCCAACATGGACAAAATATCGACCATCCTTTCGTTTTATGATGAGGACATTATCCTTACCCTCATTATCGAAAGAAGCACTTGACAAACAGTCTCCTAATAGAGTTTTCAAAGTCATGTTTCCTTCGAGTCATGTTCACATGTGATCCTAATGTTTTCAGTTTTACTTTAATCTGGTACAACGGACTTTTTACAAGTGATTTTTCAAAACGATGCTGTTCGGTAAAGCATTTACGGATGGATGTCATAAATGTATCATTTGAAAGCATAATACTTCTACTTTATGGAAAATAGATAATTATTGTCATAGAGCACATAGTGTGGTCACAATGAACCCTTTATTTTAGGGTTTTGTTTTTTCTGGGAAGCACTGTACTTACAGAAAAATGCAATTTCAACTTGTTTTTGTTTTTAGGCTGGCATTTTATTAAGAAAAAAAGGTGACTGAGCCCATGTTGTATGCATGTATGCGAAAAATATCAAATATCAAATAACACTTAAACATGCTTAAGAAACCCCCTCCTCCTCAAGTCCGAACGAGAATCGATTTTCTTTGGCCTTAAGCTCTCTTACATCTGATTAGTGCGAATTACAGATTGAATTAAGCTGGATTAATGTTCTCTGCACTGCCAAGGTTTATGACGTGCATCGCGATTTAGAAAATCGATTTCAAGGTTTGGTCCTTAGACAGGGAATGATCTAAATGATCAAATGTGAATTTAGATCTAGATCAATCAAGAAACAATGCCTTCATGCAGTAGTAGTCGATTTTAATATGAAAACCTGGGCCCTGTTCCATAAAACTTGTTATCAAGAACAACTGCTACAGATCTACGATAAATTTGCTCTAAGTCAGTCGAATTCACTGGTTTCAGTAGCTTATAACAATGATCGTAACTTGTTATTGATAACAAGTTTTATGAAACAGGGCCCTGGTTAATGCCACTTCAAAGAATTTTCATTCGGTCAGAATGACCAGTGTGAGGTGGAATAATTTTTTTTTAATACTGAAGTCAATTCCATTCCTTAAATTGACGAAATCTGTAGCTTTTTGCTTTTGCAGGGGCATCGATCCAGGTTTTGGATTCATATTTTTATTTCTGCATTTCTGACAGAATACAAATACAAAATACAATTATCATAACAATAAATACAATAAAAATTATTAAAAAACATTACATTTAAAATAAAGATAGATCGATAAAAAAATCAATACCTTTGAAAAGAAAAAGTAGAATAATTACATACACTGTAAAAAATTTTGCCGTGTTTTCACGGGAAATTTCCTGGCAGTAAGGATGCAGGGAATACCCGTTTTTCAACAGTTTTTTTTAAATTATTTTTTAAAATCAGAAATCAGCATATATTTGCAATCGCCCGACATAAAATTACAGTCTTTTTCCTGTAAAACAACAGCAAGTTTATTTTGCGTCTGAAAATATATACTGATTTCCTGTAAACCAACAAACTTGCTGTTGTTTTACAGGAAAAAGACTGTAAAATTGAAATAACGGCAATAACTTGTAATTTCAAGGGCGCAAAAACCTGTAGTTTTACAGTTATTTTTTACAGTGTATGAAACTTGATTTATTTTCGCTGGAAATGGAGATTGGGAAAGGCGGGGGGGGGGGGGGTCGTCAATAATGTATCGATCGTTTTCATGAACAGATTTGGATGTCTTGCATGCATGGATGGGATTGAGGCCCCGAAAGACACTTCGTTTTTTGGGTTTTTTTTTTTATTGGGGGGGGGGGGTGCGAAGGGGTACATTATTGCAAAAAATGGAAGATCGATGTAGTGTTTTATTATGAATAGAGATTTTGAGTCAATGTCCATTAAGACATCTTGTATTTCTATCTACGAATATATAAATTCACTTTCAATACAGTATCTTGCCTCAGACATTTGAATAGCTTATTTTATCATAATGAAGTGTAATTCATTCATTTCGGAAATGTTCGCCGCCAACAACAAAGATTTATACATGTAAAAATGACTAAACAAGTTGTTGCCTGGTCAGGGAATAGTCTGGGAGCCTGTCACGAAATAGTCACCCCATTTTCCCAATAAGATTTGACCCCTAAAAGTTACTTAGACCATCTAAGTCATTAACAAATAGGTTGTCAGCCTGACCGTAGCCGTCGGGTTTAGCACTCAGAGCCCCCAAAGAAGCCCCAAAGTCGGGTCAATTTCACCCCATCTCCTCATGGACCAAACTTTGTCAGTAGGAAATAGTATGACTGGACATTACAACACACAAAAAACAGACAAAAATTTCCGTCAGGATGGGGTGTCAGACGGCCCCTAAAAATTGGGGTAAATTTTTCCCCCGGCTGACAACCTTTTTGTCAATGACTTAGATGGTCTAAGTAACTTTAACATGTTTAAGGGGTCAAATCTTATGGGTAAAATGGAGTGACTATTTCGGGACAGGCTTCTGGCCTAGAAGCCTTACACCAGTAAATGCACATTGTATAGAAATCAGCATGGTTGGAGGAGGAACTCGACAAGAAAGGAATAACCTTTCACCAGCCCCTTTTAATCAATACATTACCCTGATTCCTTTCCCCACCTCTCTGCTATCCTCCGACCAAACCAACCGTTATGATGCTCAGAAGCCTCATCAATTTACTATGCCAGGAAAACGATTATCCTTTCCCTCAAACCTATCCCTGCCAAACGAGTATGGATTAATCTGACTGTGGTGAAATTGGAATTGCATTTCCAGTTCATTGTTGAATGGCTCATAACTACCTGAAATACACTTTAACATTTCCGGGGAAATCAGTTAACATGAACCAAAGTGTGCCTTTGTTCGTACAGCTCGCTACATTAACTTGGCTTAATATTAATAACAACTTTGCTAATAAAATTTTAATTGCATTCTATGTTAGGTGTTGAATGGCTCATAACTTCGTGGATATAAATTCACTATGCGCTTCCAAATTGTTACCCGCCTCTAGCTCCGGCAACCGTTATCCAGCCTAAAGTGCATTTCAAGGAATAATCCCACCATATACCCATTTTCAAATCGTATTTCGATACATATCAGGCTGCGCGACTATTTGTACTATTGAAATAAAAAAATAAACTTCGAATTTCTGACATGTAACTTCGGCTGAAATGCAGTTAGATATTATTAATGGCATTGACTCGAAAGCATTTGTCACTTTGTAATGTTTGTAATAGGTTGTTTATTCAGGCATCGGAATGCTGACATGCATCTTCTTTGTATATAATCATTCTAATTGAGGTTCAAATAGCCTTTTGTGTGAAATAAATTGATTTTAATCCAATTCATTTTTATAAAGTTCACTTTTCCACAAACATACGCACAGATTTCATCAATAAACCCTCATTATTATATCAAGATATTTCCCTTATGCTATGCGATAGCCTAATGAATCCTCCAATAGGCGTTTTTACAAGGGGGGGGGGGGTGGTTTGTGGATGGTGAACTGTTAGCAATTTCATATATTTTAGTCCGCAGTCTAATTATGCACTCTTCCATCGCCTAACACAATCGCATGATGTTTTATCATAAAGTTCCATGAATCTATATTGGTCATTAAAAAAATATTAGGTAAAATCATTTAATGTGATTTAATTTTGCTCAATTTGTAGTAAAATTTATGTATTGCGCTTAACATTACCAAAGTTGGACATACCCCGAAATACAAACAAAAAGGGCGTTTTTATAAATTTATCTGTTTAGTTAATCATTTGGTATGTGTGCATGTATGTATCTGTACATTCATTCATTCATTCATTTGTTATTTCATTATTATTATTATTATTATTATTATCATTATTATTATTATTATCATTATTATTATTATTGTTATTATTATTATCATTATTATTATTATTATTATTATTATTATTATTATTATTATTATTGTTATTATTATTATTATCATTATTATTATTATGGAAGAAATTTATTCCTTGAATGCTTTTAGCGCCTTAGGGCAGCTGGGCTAAAGCATTTAAGGTTAATAATAGTACTTTGTAGGCGTCTTGAGCCTCCCCTGGGATGGATACGTGCGCAATATATTAAATGCAGCTATTATTATTATTATTATTATCATTATTATTTTTATCATCATTATTATTATCATTATCATTATCATCATCATTATTATTATTAATATTATTATTATCATTATTATTATTATTATTATTATTATTATTATTATTATTATTATTATTATTATAATTATCATTATTATCATCATTAATATCATAGTTGTTATTATCATTATTATTATTATTATTATTATAATTATCATTATTATCATCATTAATATCATAGTTGTTATTATCATTATTATTATTATTATTATTATTGTTATTACTTTTTATTATTTGTATTTTATTTCTTCATGTTTTTAGGGGGAGGGGGAATCTTTAGAGAATCATAGGGGAGGGCAAGCGCCCCTGCCCCTCGTAACGCTGGGTGAATGAAGATGATTTACACCACACAACTGCAAGGATCTGTCTATTCCCAACCCAGTGGCGTAACTTGACCTTGGCGTCAAGAGGGGCAAAACTTCGGAGGAAATGGTGAGCGGAAACTTTGGGGAACTGCTTGGAGGAAGATTCATATTTTTTTCTTCTCGCCAGCCCTCCAAAAGTCGCTCAGAGGGGGGAGGGGGGGGGGGGCATCAGATTTTATGGGGTCCAGTTTTCCTCCAGAATTCTCTGACAAGCAAACAACAACAACAACAAAAACAAAACAAAAAACAACAACAACACACACACACACACACACACACACACAAAGGTTATCAGTAAGTTGTCAGGGGGGCAGTCTGCCCCTTTGCCCCCCCCCCCCTTTGGGTACGCTAGTATCCCAGCCAATGCATTCTTCTCAACTGCCAATGACCTAGATTCTCTGTAACGGTCGTTATGATCAAGGAAATATAAGACGACATTTAAGTGACCCTAAACATGTGCTTTATTATTTATGATCACTACTACGAAACGATCTGAAGATGTGCTTTATATATGGAACAGTCGTTTGACAAGGGCAGATCCAGAAAGGAGAAGAGTTTATAAACCTCGAAAGCCCACGATATTTGGGTAGCGTACATGTCTATGCCGACCTTTGTTAAAAAGAAAGAGAGAGAAAAAAAAGAAGGGGGTGGGGTGGCCGCTTTTCCCCCAATGTGGTTCAGCCTTTGCCTGGGAACAGTCCAACCAGGGAGATGGGAAGTGCCCCTGGGTTAACATGATAAACGAAACTTAGAAAGTCTACGGCAATCTGAACAGAGTTCATCATCGTTGAACAAATGCGTGTTATTGAAATAATTTTTGTCACTGGGGGGGGGGGGGGGGGGTTGCAGCAAGTCCACGAATTTTGGAGCCAGGCTTGCCACAAAAAAAATGGACGTGGTGAACGGGACAAGATGGGAGAGCGTCTCCCGTGTTTGTCCCGTTCAGCTAGCCTTCACCCGGGCCTTAGATGAACAAGTCAGTAATATTTTGTGAGATGAGATTTTCCATTGCCGTTGGGAAATTAGAATTTAATAGGATAGTACTTCATGCTTCCAGTAGTTTTACTTCGCCTTAATTTTCCATCATTAGCAAAAAGAAGGAAGGATTCAAGAATTATGATAGATTTTTCTTCATTAAACAAAAACAGTTCTGTAAAAGCCTCAGTAGAGAGAAAAAAAAACAACAACAAACAAACAACAAGAAACAAAAATGCGAATACAACCATGCCCAAACAATTTTTTTTTTGTGAGCGACTTTTCCACCTCAAAATTGTATGACAAGCAACAACAGCAACGCATTTTGAAGGATGTCAGTTCGGACCCACTCTCATATTCACACACGCACTGCATGTAAGCTAGTGAGCGCCTCCAAATCACATAACCCTAAGAAATGGGGATATCATTAAAAAAATAAATAAACATGGTTACAAACAATGAAAAAAGGGATGATAATAGCACAGTGACATAAAAGATATCATTGATCAAGCATGAGTTTAAAAATCTTGTTTTGCGAATTAAATAAGCGACAATGAAGGAAATGTCAAATCTCTCGTTCCAGTCCCCTTACACAAAACATGGTATACGAGATTATTAATTTTGATTTATGATGTGAGCTACTTACATGCATCTCACTTCAATAATGATGTTTTGATTTCAACAGAGCTTTTCAACCCTTGACTTAAATGGCATGTTAACAGTGATTTCTCAACATGAATTATACTTCACCTTACATTGTCACCGACAGTAATGGACAGTTGCATTTAAAATTACATGATTTATTACATTTATTTTAGATTAAATTGAGATATTTAGAGCAATTTTAAATTATATTGCGTGCATACAGAACATAAAAATAGGAAATATTGATGGCAAAAATCTGTAAAATCAGCATTCCAATTGTTAATCGGTTTTAAAGAAATACTTCCCATATTCTGTAGTCATGGTAGTAGAGGAGTGGTTCAGTGGTAGAGCAGTGGTCTCGTACCCGGAAGGTTCCAGCTTTGAAACGTCAAAACCAAGTAGATGCCATGCAGTGCCCCTTTTGTGAGGTAGTAATTCTCATTACGAAGTCCCACGGTTAAGACTTAAAACCGTAGGTCCAGTTACTTACCTAAAAGCTTGTAATTGTTTTTTTAGCCGTCAGGTGAATTGAATAATCAATCAAACAATTAATTAATAATGGTATATTATGTTAACATCGTTAAAAGTGTTTTCATTAATAAAAGCATATGATATAGGAGGGATTGAATAAATTGAAATCTCACCTTTAGTACACGTAAATTAGTTAACGTATTAATAATTCACATATTGAAAAAAGGTCATTTAACTTATGTGTCCAAAACATGATATGATATATTATTTGTACATTTGTGTAAGAGGAATTTAGATCTTTCATGCGTTAAATTAATACGGATACCAAATATAAATCATATCTAAAATAATAGGCCTACTCCGTTGATCTTGTAATTTAAACGATTTTATTTGTTGGTATATCAGTGATGCTGTTTATACTACTGACAACAGTCATATATGCAAGATGGCATGATATGTATTACGTTTGAAGTTTGAACGTTTGGTGTTTGAAGTATATAACATCATGCATTGGATGCCCAGTAGATGACTTTACAAACTAGGTTATTTCTTAACCAGACATAACCCATTACCAAACGATATGGTAATCAAAGAGGAATTTGATAGGTTAATTGGAAGTGATCTGTAATGATCAGCCAATGCAAGTCGTGCTGTCAGCTTCAGTTTAGGTTATGATAATGTTCATGACCTCTAGTAACTGGTAACATCCGTGACTTTCATGTGTATGCAATACCTCTAGCACACGAACCGTCATTTACCTGACGTACGGGTCAGCGAATAGCGCGACTTCTGATGCACCATGTATGGTGATATCGTAGAAAAAGTGCATGCTAACTGAACAGTGCAAAATTACTTTGAATTAATGACGTCTCGTGTGCAACATGGTATTCCATTGCAAGTGACTTCTCCTGGGTATCTAAATCATCAGATGGAGCACGGTGGTGTATTGGTGAAGGCTCTTGACTCTCATACGAGAGGTGTTGGGTTCGATCCGCACTGCGTGCTTACATCCTTGGATAAGGTGCTTTACCCACATTTGCCCTTTCGACCCAGGTGTCTGAAGTGTTTACCTGGTAATGCTGGGCGTAATAATGATTGCAGCAGGGAATTGTCCTTATTGCCATGATTACAGGGTCTTAGAAAAAGTGTTAATATGATGACGTCACTATTGGTAACTAAGACCATACTATTACACTATAAATATATTCTCGTTAGGCCTACACTCTTGATTCTTGTTTCAAATAAAAATGGAGCCGAGTAGTGTATTGAACTCTTAAAAAATATCATACGTGCTTTTTAAAATGTGTGAATGATTTCATATCATTCATTATCAATAATAGATATATTTGTATTTTTAATGTTTTATAAGAGACACTGTACATTCGATTGCTATACTTTATTACAAGCAATCACTGTGTAATCGTTGAATTAGTATATCCTGTAATATGTTTTGTAAATATGTATATAACAATTTTTTTTCTACGCTGAGCTAAAGTAGTCTTTATACTCTGTGTATGTACTTTCAAAACTATATAATGCCATTTCAAAATAACTAATATATACATGGATATTTTTTCAACGGATTCTAGAAAATATCACCGTCTATACATATGATGATTTATTAAGATGATAGAAATGTGCAACGACATTTTCTTAAAAAACAAATGTTAATTACGAGGATACCATATACTTTGTATACATATATATTTATGTATGTTCTTATTTATTTTTTGTTATGAGTTCATTTTCATGATTTTGTTGCTATTATTGTTACTTATTATTGCTATCAGGGCCTCATGTAAGACCACCAATATTGGTGATAATGAGTCACCCTGTCTAAATATCAGAAATGAATAAATAAATAAATAAATAAATACGTGATTTTTGTTTCTAGACTTACGGATGAATATGAAAATGATATACTGATTTATCAAAAGCTTTGCAAACATCTAATCCATGTACATCATAAAGTAAAATAGGAATAACATAAATGCACTGCTAACGATTTCTTTGAAACGCAATATTAGAAATATATATATATATATATATGTGTGTGTGTGTGTGTGTGTGTGTGTGTGTGAGCGTGTGTGTGCGTGTGTGTGTGTGTGTGTGTGTGGGTGTGTGTGTGTATTCACCCTTAGGGCTTTATCAGGTATACTTGATAAAGCCCTAAGGGCGAAAATTCGTACTTCTAAAATTCGTACTTTTAACTTCTTTACGGTGTGTCTTCATTTATTTTTGCGATTTACATTTAATCTCCGAGCAGAACTTATAAATAAATATATATATGTATATATTTTACTCCCATTTACTTATGTATTTTCCTGAAACATTTTAGTGCATTTTCCAATTTGAAGGAATCATATTCGATGAACGCAGTGGTTTCCCAAGTATTGAACAACTTGTCGGATATTGCGTGCTTCCATTCTCTATTTTCCTTTGAATGAATTGTAGCTACTTTTATTCGGATTACTTGTAAGTTTGCTTATATTGCACCATGCACCAATTTAAATGAGTGAAGTGTTAACAGGCACTTGTTTATTGAATTATAATGAAAAGAGTATTAGTTTGTAATCATAGTGCTTGTTTGTTTTTTTTCTAAACGAAAAAAAAAAATTCTTATCAAAATTAAAAATGGGGGGGGGGTGAAAAATCACGGATTGATATTAGTATTAAGTTGAAGAATGAAAAAAGGGTTTATGATTAAAAAATTTGTTTCACGTAATTTCATGCTTGACAGTTGTTTGTAAAGTTTACGTGTGCTTCTTACCATGAGTTATATGACTCATCAGTTATGTTGCCCATAGAGTGTAGACCTTGATATCCCCTGTCAAACATTAATTGAAGATGGGATTTAGTCTTCATAAAGACGATTATTTTGGTTATTTATCATAGTTTATTTTTTTTTTTTTTCTTTTAAAACTTCAAATTGTGTTCATGAATTGTAAAGTTATATACCACGGAACAATATAAGATGAACAATGGAAAAAAGATATTGTGATTGACTGATTGAAAATCTGTTTCTTGTAAATTTAGTTATGCCATCAACTATAAATATGATTTATTTGAGTCATGAATTTTGTTGTCCATGAGTTGCCATTATGGATATCCTCTGTCAAGCATTAAGGATGGGATTTAGTCTTCATAAGGACCATTATTTTGGTCATCTATCACGGTGCATTTATTTTACTACAAAGAAAAACATGTCTTTCTTATCAAACTTCAAAATGGGTCCATGAATAGTCAAGTTAGATATCACAGAACAGTATGAGTATATTAAGGTGAACAATGAAATAAAGCTATTATGATTGCAAATTATTTCTTGTAATTGTACTTGTGACATTTGTTGGTAAAGTTAATGGCACCATGATTATGATTTATTTGACTCAACCTTGATATCCTCTGTCAAACATTAATTGAAGATGGGATTTAGTCTTCATAAAGACGATTATTTTGGTTATTTTTTATAGTTTATTCATTTTATGACAAGGTAAGCCTGTCTTTCTTGTCACATTTCAAAAGGGGTCTTGAACTGTGAAGTTAGATACAAAGGAAGAATATAAGATGAACAACGAAAAGAAGGTAATGTGATTGAAAACTTGTTTCTCGTAAATTTAGTTATGCTGTCAACTATAATTATCAGTCATGAATTTTGTTGTTCTTGAGGTACCAGTTAGGATATTCTCTGTCAAGCATATATTAAGGATGGGATTTAGTATTCACAAGGACCATTATTTTGGTCATCTATCACAGTGCATTTATTTTATTACAAAAAAAAAAAAAAAAAAAAAAAAAAACACCTGTCTTTCTTATCAAAATTTAAAATGGGTTCATGAATAGTCAAGTTAGATATCACAGAACAGTATAAGTATTGAGATGAACAATGAAATAAAGCTATTATGATTGCAAATTATTTCTTGTAATTGTACTTGTGACATTTGTTGGTAAAGTTAATGGCACCATGATTATGATTTATTTGACTCAACTTTGATATCCTCTGTCAAACATTAATTGAAGAAGGGATTTAGTCTTCATAGAGACGATTATTTTGGTTATTTTTTATAGTTTATTTTTTTATGACAAGGTAGGCCTGTAGTGTCTTTCTTATCAGATTTCAAAGGGGGTCTTTAACTGTGAAGTTAGATACTAGGGAAGAATATAAGATGAACAACGAAAAGAAGGTAATGTGATTGAAAATTTGTTTCTCGTAAGTTTAGTTATGCCATCAACTATAATTATTATTTATTTGAGTCATGAATTTTGTTTTTCATGAGGTGCCAATATGGATATTCTCTGTCAAGCATATATCAAGGATGGGATTTAGTCTTCATAATGACCATTATTTTGGTCATCTATCATAATGCCTTTATTTTACTACAAAGAAAAGCCTTTCTAAAAAAAATTCAATATGGGTTCTTGAGTAGTCAAGTTACATATTATAAGAACAGTATAAGTTATAAGATGAACAATGAAATAAAAGATAAAGATTGCAATTTATTTCTTGTATTTGTATCTGTGACCAGGGGTACTATATACTTTCATTGCCCCCAATCCGAAAAACGGCTCGACGCCCCAATTTGTGACATATGTTCGTAAAGTTAATTTTTTTTAAAAATTTGATTTGATTTATTTAGTTTCCACTCATGGATTGGATTGCCCTTGTCAGCTAATAGCCCTTTTTTCAAAGGATTCCATGATCATGATTTATTTGAATCATGAATTTTGTTGTCCTCAATGGGTATAGACCTGGATATCAACTGTCAAACTGAAGATGGGATTTAGTTTTACTGAAGACGATTATATTGTCAAAAACATTAAAAGATGAAAAAAATACCCTACCATATTAAAAGATTGATTTCAATGTGATTACGAGTATAAGCGCCTACTTGCTTATACCCTCAAGCCATGTGTATTCTATCATTTGAAACCATGATAAATCATTAAAATTTATCTTCTATGAGGCCAAAGTCGCCAAGTGGCTAAGATAAATGGCAAGGCTGATTCCAACCTTCCCCTTTGCGTATAGCTAAGGAGGGGGAGGGGTAGGGGGGGGGGGGCGTGTCAGCAGTTGATTAGCGGGGAAAAAAAGGTTCAAGGAGAAGAGAGGGAGCGAATGAGAGAGAGAGAGAGAGGGAAGGGGGATATTATTATTATTATTATTATCATTATTATTATTATTATTTATATACTGCGCTTTTCCCGAGATGGCCCAAAGCGCTTACAACAAGAAAAAAAAGATTAAAAACGAACAAGCCTAAAAATCTGGATTAGAAAAAAGAAATGTTTTGAGTCCCTTTTTGAATGAAGAGACAGATGGTGATTGCCTAAGTGTTAAAGGTAACCTATTCCAATATTTTGATGCAGTTATTGTGAAGGTCCTATCTCCAGCAAGTTTCCGTGTGATATTATATGTAAGACGGAGTGGGTCGCTGGAGGATCGCACATTCCTGCGAGGGGTGTATAGGGTCAAACAATCATGTAGATATTGAGGTGCCTGCTTATTAAGAGATTTGAAGACCAACAAAAGTAATTTAAAAACTATTCGATGTCTTACAGGAAGCCAGTGTAACGAGTTAAGGAGTGGTTTAGGGGAGTGAAATCTCGTTACCTGATAAATTAGGCGGGCTGCCCAATTTTGAAGCCGTTGAATACGATCTAATTGAGTAACAGGGATGGTGGAAAGAAGGCCATTACAGTAATCTAAACGGGACAGAACTAGAGAACGGATTGCGTTGTTACAGGCTGATTGAGTAATGTATCTTCGAATTCGAGAAATATTACGTAAATGGAAAGTTACAGTAGTACATATTTGAGAGACACGGTCCGCCATCGACATTTCTCTATCAAAAATTACACCAAGATTTTTAACAGTGACTGAAGGGCTTATGGAAAAATTGCCAACATTAAGCTTAAGATCTGGCAGACTGCGTAGACTGTGAGGAGAGGCTGCTATGAAGAATTCTGTCTTTGAGTCATTCAACAATATGAGAAGCCAAAAGGAAAAAGAAGATGATACCTTGATTTAGTTTCTTGGAATTTTTCATACACTCTCAAACAAGTTGGTAAAATTTAACCCTGTGTTGGGTAAAAAGGGAACAGGCATGTTTTGGGGGTAAAGTCTTACCAAATATTGGATAAATGTTACCCCAAACTTAGTGAATTTGAGCCAACAGTGAGCAAAATTTCACCCAACAAACATGCATGTTCCATTTTTACTCAGTGTTGAGTAAAATTTACCTAGCATTTTTAGAGTGTGTTTACGTATTACTTGGGATAACAATGCACTTTTCTTTGATTTCTAAGCAATGAGACCCAGTCCAATGACGTTATACGTTTCCCTTTGGGATGCTTGGTGGATTCGGTACCATCACCAAATCCAGACTCAATTGTAGTAATCGACATTATAGCTCCTTATGTCACGTTCGATACTCTGTGATTATTATGTTAGGGAGAAGGTCGATTTTTGGTAATGGTGATGAATGATCTGTGAGCTTTGTCATTTTCATTGTCACTTTGGAAGAATATCATAGAATTAGAATAATGATCAACAACCAATACGGTAACAGTAAACAAAATCCTCAGGGAAGATTTGGCGACGGTACTAAATCCGCTAAGGAACGAATTCAAGAAAGTTATAAAATAGGACTTCTCCTCCTAACAATAGTTCGAATCTTTTTATCCTTCGCATCCGTTTGATCTTCTTTTGAGACAACGCAGTTCAGCCACCAAATATGCAAAAACATCTGATTTGTCAAAAAGTCTCTAAATTTGTCAAAACATCACAAAAGGAATCTTCATACCCTTCTTATACGTTTGATCTCCCCTGGAGTCAACGCCGATCTTTCTGTAAATTTGTCAAAACCTCACAAATCTTGACAAATTCAAAACCTTTCTGACAGTGACTATAGGCTGAAACGCAAGTGGAACGACACGACTATGAGAAGGACACAAAGAAAGGGTAGAAGGTTATATCATGAAAAAAAAAATAATAAAGAAACTCAAGAAGAAGTAGGAGAAAAAGAATGAACAAAATAAGGAGGACAAAGCAAAATATTATCTTCCTTCAGGGTAAGGTAGCAAACATGACCTGATTTATCGGTGCCCTTAAAAAACCCAAACTTTATAAATGATTAGAAGCATAGTTATTTGAAAATTTAAAGAGGAGAAATTAGTGCATAAATAGGTTATATTATAGTTACATATTGAAAATTATTCCAAACAAAATGTAATTAAGAATTCTCATGGAATAGTCCATTTTCGTAATGCATTCAAATTGAATGCTTATTTTCTTTGTCAAACTCTTAGTAATGAACTATTACATCCACCTCTTACAAGGCATTTCATTAGTCACAACACTTAATGTATGCAGATTGCATACATTAAGTGTTGCTAGGTTGGGCAAGCGAAAATGTTTGTCCAACCTAACAACGCCTAATACATGCAATTCACATTCTGACTATGAAAGAAAATAGCTATTTACAGGTGAATGTAATAGTTTGTCAATAGACAAACGGCGTGTATAAGTTTGAATACATTACGAAAATGGCCTATTTCTCTCGGCTATTAGTTCTGTTACTAACCTGTAAAATTATTCGTTATTTTAAATTTGAATTTGTACGTATATCGCTTTGCAGGAAAATGATTTTTAGTTCTGATGGTGAAAAGGATATCAGAGTGAACTTGCTTAATATTTCATCTTATTGTTCCACTTGTATTAAAACATACATTGTCATATATTTTGTTGTTCTGTCCATGAAACCTGATGAATTTTATTGTAAACACCTGAATAAACGCCATGTTTAGGCTCTCGTTTGTTTTGATATTCCACTAAACGATGGGGGGGGGGGGGGGGAAGAAAAAAAAATCATCGCTAGTATCTCGCTATATGTATTTATCAAAGAAATTTGACGAAAAGTTTTCGGGCTTTTAACAAAATGGGTCCAGTGCTACTAGCATTTAGAATGGTCTCTAGACTTGAATTTCTTATGGGTCCGGGTAAAATTTTGCTGGATATTTTTCTCGAGAAACCAATAGACCTATATCATTTAACGACGGGTTTTTTTTTTTGGAATACAAAAAAAACCACCCCATTTTGATTATGATTCATGATGTGACCCTTTACGAGGCTTGTCTCTACCGACATGGTTGATTTAAGCTTTCTCTGAATCATCATAAAGCATTGCAAAGCACGAGATTCAAGTTATAAAAATATAAATACTATTCTTCGTTAGTATCCTATTCACGGACGAAGAAGGCTCTATCCGGCAACTTTTACATTATCTTCTATGAAAAAACTTAATGGCGGCTTCAAATTATAGAAAGGTTTGTTGGAAAAAGCATTCTTCACTGGCAATTCCAAAATCAGCATTTTAAGAAACCTGGAGGGGTGTTCCATAAAGCTGTTCGTAAAGTTACGAATAACTCTATGAACGATTTGAATATGGCAAACCAAACAAAATTCTCAATCATTATAAATCGCATCAGCTAAAGCTGAAATATGCAGACATAGACTAACATTACTTTTGTTTACAAACATTTTTATGGCAAAGTACATTTTTTGGCCAAAATTTAATTGAGATTATGGAAAATGTAGTCACACTTTGTTAAAACATTGGGAAAGACTTTGTGCATAACATTTGGCACTTTATGTTCAAGTCGTTCGTAAAGTCATGCGTAACTTTACGAACAGCTTTATGAAACACCCTCCTGGAATAGAATTATGTGAATTAGGATCTACTGTATGTAGAATGGCGTGGAATTATATGAAGAGGAATATACTGGGCGTTTTAAAAAAAAGGAAACCAAACTTTGAAAAATTCCCGTTAAAAAACTAACTATATGTTTACTGACAATGAAATCCATACCATGTCATTGAGTAATTCATATTCTTTTCAATGGTAAACTGGCAATTCAAAAAGCCATTCAACCCAAACCATGCATATTGTGTTTTACAAAGTGAACCGACTAAAATTTTGCACAAAATTTTAAAGTCAGTGGTGTTCATTGATGCGTGACCCTGGAAAACCTAAACCGCTGGAAAGCAAATGAATTACTCTTTCATATGATATGAAATTAAAAGATGATTGAAGGAAAGCACAAGGTCATCTTGACCTTGACCTTGACCTTGAGGAGGAATTAGGCTTTGGCCTGACGTCAGCTCGTTGTAACGGTTTGTTGGTATTCAGTGAACCAAATTTGGATCACACAATATTGTCCGGTCCAGTTTGGTATTGTTTTGTAGGCACTTTGTCCATCTTTTCCGCCCCACCTGGTCGCCAAGTGACCCACTTCCATCGAATATCATGCAAGTTCTTTTAGGGGTACCATTTTTGGTAAAAGGAATTAAAACTAAGTGCGTCACAATGCCACTGACCTCTCGTGAAATATCAGTCGATTCTCACGCCCCAAATTGCTAGTGGTTTATCGATATTGCAAATTTCTATATATACCAATGCATTGTTTTCTATTGAGCTAAATTGTTCTAATTTTGTTAATCTACACTTTTAAAGAAATCGCTGTTCTTCAGGTCGAACAGACCTCTGACATACAGCAGCTCTTGTCTGGGAAGTTGCATTTCCCACGTTCATGCCTACATTCAAGTTATATTGTTAAATCTCATCGATTTAGAAATCAAATACCATACAAAGATAAACAAGCGTTTATCATAATACACAGAATGTATTCTGATATAAAGCTATAGCTAAGGATATGGAGAATTATGGTCGAACTGAGAAGAAGATAAACATGATTAAGTGGGTATCTCCTTGGGGTTTGCGAACAGTTGGCGAAATCAGTGAATGGGCTTTTTCAGACATTCGCCAGAATCGTCAATTATTCATTTAAAAAAGTAATTCTGTATTATATTCTGCAAGTGCTTGCAATGCCATGCTCATCAAACGTTCACCGACCCGACTTTTCTCAAATATGACGGTCTGTAAAATATGTGCCACAGTGATCAACTATTTATTCTATTAGTGCTGAGGTAATAGTAATTGAACGGCCATGAGAAAGTGGGTATTACTTTTGTATATTAGTTGTTTTAGGAGGTCATGGGTATTCAAAGCTGAGGTATCGAAGAGGGTGTTGAATGTATAATATTTGGCAAGAATAATTATGTGAGAACCTCTCATTATTTATAGGGTTACATTGTGATGAAACTGGCAAGGAACGTAACTTTTGTGTCAAAGGTCAACTAATGGACCGTCAAATCTGACTCATGTATTCAAGTGAAAGAAAAAAGAGTCTGGGAAATAAAACGAATTCTCTGTCAGTGTAAGGATAACCTTATTCTGGTTCCACGATTTTGGATATAAAAGGCTCTTTTCTTTTGAGCCGACTATGTTTTGTTCGGACTCTTGTTTGGTGCTAACTCCCGTCACAATATACCAGTTGAATAATGAAGAAACCTTGTTGAGAGTCATTAGCAAAGACTTTTAATAGTATCAAGACAGATTACTCTCACCTACTTCCGTAGTACATTCGGCAGACGTAAATTGCTGTGTTAAAATAGACTCGGAAAAATACGTTCGCCATAGGTATAACACGTGAAAAGATGTTTCATTTTTTCTTGATATTTCATATCTTAATCTATCTTTTTCAAGTCTGATTTTTGCATGAGAGAAAGGATGGATAGTTCAAAAAACATTTATTGAACCTTTATTATCAATAAATGCCACTATGAATCCCCGGGATCATGCCTGCTTTTTGACATAATCATCTGCCATAGGGTTAACACGTGAAAACATGGATTTTAAGAATGATTATAGTTCCTCTTGTATTTCCTTGAATTTCATGTAAATGTGGCTTACATGTAATTTGAGACTCTGAACAAGATTATTGATGGCTCAAAAAGTGGAAGGGACCCCACATAAATCCCCGGGAATATGCATGCTTTTGGCCTTCCAGCTCCCATAGGTTAACACGCAAAAACAGGGATTTTTGAATGATTATAATTCCCCCAGAATTAGATTAAAATTTTAAAAAATGTGACTTAAATAAAATTTAAAGCTCTGAAAATGTATGATTAAGTCTCAACTAGTCGAACAGACCCCGCATAAATCCCAGGGAATATGCATGCTTTTGACCCCCCAAAAGTCTCGCCTGCCATAGGTTTACACGCGAAAACAAGGAATTTTAGGATGATTATAATTCCCATAGTTTTTATTTGGAAATATAAAAACTGTGATTTACATGTAATTTGAGGCTTTGAACAAGCTTAATGAAGGCTCAAAAAATTGAAAAGACCCCACATAAATCCCGGGGAATATGCATGCTTTTGACCAAAAAAGTCTCGCCTGCCATAGGTTTACACGCGAAAACAAGGAATATTGGGATGATTATAATTCCCATAGTTTTTATTTGAAAATATAAAAACTGTGATTTAGATGAAATTTAAAGCTCTGAAAATGTATAATTAAGGCTCAATGAGTCCAGTAAACCCCCCATAAATCCCCGGGAATATGCATGCTTTTGGCCTTCCAGCTCCCATAGGTTAACACATGAAAAGAGGGATTTTGAAATGACTTTAATTCCCCTAGTATTTATTTGAAATTATGAAAAATGTAATTTACATGAAATTTAAAGCTCTGAAAGTGTATAATTAAGGCTCAATGAGTCCAGTAAACCCCCCATAAATCCCCGGGAATATGCATGCTTTTGGCCTTCCAGCTCCCATAGGTTAACACATGAAAAGAGGGATTTTGAAATGACTTTAATTCCCCTAGTATTTATTTGAAATTATGAAAAATGTAATTTACATGAAATTTAAAGCTCTGAAAGTGTATAATTAAGGCTCGATGAGTCGTTTAAACCCCCCATAAATCCCCGGGAATATGCATGCTTTTGACCAAAAAAAATAATTTGTCATATAACACGTGAAACCGTTTGTTGTTATTGATGACGTAATGTGGGCGTGTAGTATCGATCACGTGAGATCACGGCATCAAATGAGATCGTGCGCTAGCAGACGACCATGTAGCAGACGTATGTCCGCCCGCCCAGGGGCCCAGCCTAGCCGGTATTAGAAGAAACTCTCACTAAATTCCAGTTCACTATTATATTTCTAATGTACCAGAGGCAAAATTCAATGTATTAAATTCATAAATTCATATAATCAATGTTCTACCACCGAATTACGCTTAGCTAAAATGACTGATGTGAGATCATGCAATCAGCATGAAATAGCTGAGCTGAATAGCGACCGACAAGGTGTCTAGCTCTAGCTAGGCTAGGTCTACCCATCTGCGATCCCGATCGAGGTGGTGACGTTGCCGATGGAACTCTGTCAGTTTGCCAAAGGTGTTCTCCTCAAACTTCGCTCATCAAAGTTTTTTACTTGCTGATTGTCGTTTACTTTGGCTTCAGCCAACGAGACCGACAATGTAGTGGGAGAGGGCTTCTGAACCCTATTATGGATATGAGTCTGACACTGACAGTTCATGACAGGGGCGAATGCAGGATGTAGTAAAAAAAAAGGGGGGGGGGGGCACAAATGCAGGGCTGTCAACTTTTTGGAAGTGCTAGAAGGGAGATTCGTATTTTCTTCTTCTCACCATTCCTCCAAAAGTTGCTCAGTGGGGGAGGGGGGGGGGGGGGAGAGGGTGAAAAGATTTTTTTTTTCTTCTCGCCGGTCCTCCAAAACAATTTTTTTAAAAAGGGCCCGGGGACAATGATGTATGACTTTCTTTAAAAAAGAGGAGGGGGCATGGGCCGGGATTGCGCCCCCCCCTAAATCCGCCACTCGTCCATGCCCGGACTGTCACGTCAGTCTTGCGGGGTGGGCTTTTTTACAACTTTTCTCTGAGGGTTAATAGACCAACATTGTTAGCCTCGTAGGCTCCCAAACTAATGGTGCTCGATCCGGTTTTATTTACATTTTAGGCCGAGTCCGTGTATACCTGTAGTTTGTAGTTCAAAAGAATGTAATTCCTATTCCAGGGGCGGATCCAGGATTTTGTAGAGGAGGGGGCACAGAGCCGAAAAGTACACAATTAAAGAGGCAATTTTTTTATTGTGTACTTAAGGTATGCCAGTTAATTGGGTTCCAAAAGGGTGCGCGGTCGATTCGCCCCCCCCCCCCCTGGATCCGCGCCTGCTATTCTGTCATGGATGTGAAGAATGGGATTGCATGGTGTTGGTGGTCGATCTCATTAAATTGAACGATTGAAGGAAAAAAAAACAATAAGAGATCATTATTTTTGTCCTCATTTCTATTGGAGTCATTTTTATAGATCGGTTGTAAGAGAGAATAAGAGAAGAGATTATTAGAAAATGAAACCTGTGAGAGGGGGAGGGAAGGGAGAGAGAGAGAGAGAGAGAGAGAGAAAGCGAGAGAGAGACAAAGGGGGCTGGGGCAAAAGGAATGGGATATTCCTACAAAGACAGAATAGGACTGGTAATAAATAAATTATATCATCAGCTGCTATTGTTGGTTACTAGTTAATTCAATTCAAAATAGCCCTATACTGTTTTCTTCGCCTGTCGTCTCAAACTGCTACAGCAGAATATTACAAATAACTTACTGTAAGTTATTTATATTGGTGGAGTATCCAGGAATGCAGGGGAGGGGGGCTCACACCTGACGAACAAAAAAATCATCAGATGCTGTCTATTCTGAATTTTCAGACAAGCAAGGAAAAAAAAGTCACATTTTTCATGCTCCTTCTATGCCGGGGGGGGGGGGGGGGCACACAATTCCTTTCATTCGATGTGTAACTATAAGATATGTCAGATTTGGTTTTGGCTGGCACGTAGGGCACGTGCGTCCCTGGATACGCCACCAATAAAAATAAGAGAATCTTGGATACGCCACTCTTAATTAATCTTTGTATTTAAGGATTTGCTCGCACGCAGTCTCATTTTAATAAAGCCTTTTCTGTCTTGACTTTTAACATAAGGCCATAGATTTACATTATACGTCTATAATCCCTAAAATTTACATAAATCATGATATCAAATGAAATATTCTGATTTAGAAAAATAAAGATAGCATTTTATTTATTTATTTTTATTTTTTATTTTTACTTTTCTCGACATTCCCGTCAGATATCGCAGTGTTTGCTCATATAGAGCTTAATATCAGGGAACATGTTTGGACCATTCCCCCCCCCCCCCTCCCAATCACATAAATATTAATAGAAATTTCACAGCAAATAACTTTAACAAAAATACAAACATCCCTCCTAGCTCCCCCTCCCAACTCTCTCCCTCTCCTCCATGGTGCAGTTAGAGTATGTTGATTCCTATCTGTTTTGGGACATAAGTTTGTATTTGAAGGGACAATATCAAGATTATGCCCTTTACGGCTTTACCAAAAGCGATGTACAGAAAAAGAAGAAAAAATAAAGGAAATAAAAAATACAAACATCTTGATAAAGACTATAACCTTCCCTCTCGGCCGCGCCGATCGACATGTACCACAATATATACGCGTGCTTTATTTCGGGACTGAGCACTCTTCGTATTTAAACTCTTTGGTCATTAGCAGATTAGAGCGCATTCCGTTGTATTGTTAGTTGGCATGGTGCTTATTGTTGTATGGGAGAGACTCTTGTAGACCGACAGACTCATGCGTTCATGCAAATTTTAAAGCTAGAATCACGAACATGAATCACAAATCAAAACGCCGTTTTAAAAGGTTTCAGCGGGACAGCGTTCATGCAATTTTTCATCAACGCTGATTCTAGCTCATATCAAGCTCTCCCATTACGCAGCGTATACTGCGCAGTTTGACTTGGGAAGTAAAGGTGAACTGCGGCGCGCCCTTTTCCTTCTTCGTTATACATTTCCTTATTTTTCTTCTTTCATCTTTCATCCTTATATTATTCATTGTTTTGATCTTCTCTTCTCCTCTCATTCTATACATTTTTTGTTATTCTTTGTTTGTATTTTTCTATCATTTCTTCCTTCTTTATATATTTTCTTGTTTTCTTTTTTTTTTATCTTCCTTTCTCTTCGCTTTCTGTCTTTCCCTTATGTTATTCTTTGCCTTAATATTTATATCATTTTATATTTACATGTACGGTATTTCCTTATGTTATTCAATGTTTGATCTTCTCTTCTCTTCGCATTCTGTATTATTCTTTCAAAAAAGAATTTCTATCATGTTTTTCCTCTTTATATATTTCCTAATGTTATTCTTTGTTTCGATCTTTCTTTCATTTTTTGGGGGTCTTTTCTTATATGTTACTCTTTGCTCTTACCCTCATTTTCTCTTCTTTTTTCTTATGTTTCCCTTTATTGTTCCCCTTCTCTCATCTTTTCTTCTACCCTGTCCGCCATCAGGGCACTTTGATACACAGTCAGAAATGATAGAAAAAGCTTATAATATTATGGGCATTTTAATCAGTTGGGGGGGGGGGGGAATTTCATCAAATGACAATTTGGATTATTTTAGAAGAGTCTGACGCCCCTTCCCCTATGTAATATACACCCATGTTAAACCTTTTGACATAAGTTAGACAATAGGCTTTAAGAGAGAGAGGGAAAAAAGTCCACTTTTCGGGACCGCGCGACCGACTACCCCTCCTGAAATAATTAATAAGCTCGTTTGTATTTAGTTTTGCACATTTATCATGTTTATGCTACTACCTTTTGATATAGTTTGGTCCATGGGCTATGTGGAATGTAACCGACCCTTTTTTTCTGGGGCTCTGGGGCCAAACCGGAGGGATTAACTTTTAATCCATTTCCCCCCTCTCTCTCTTTCTTTCTTTCTTTCTTTCTTTCTTTCTCTCTCTCTCTCTCTCTCTCTCTCTCTCTCTATCTCTTCATACCTCTCTCTTTCTTTCTCTCTTTCTCTCCGCCTATCTCTTCCCTTTCTCTCTCTATGCACACCTCCTTTTGTTTCTCTCTTATCTATGTATTCATTTTCAGTTTTTCTCTTTCTCCCTTCTCCCTCTGTTCTCCCTTTCTCTCTCACCTGGGAAAATCCGCCCAAAATTACGTAAATCCTCTCCTTCTCTCGGTCTCTCACCTTTTATTAATAGGAAGGCACTTTCTTTGTTTTCCCAACATGTGTCACTTCTGATGAGCTAATAATTACCAAGCCAATAATTAGTCAACACTTTTTAAGACAACCAACAACCAACGCTCTTTTTACAAGATATCTGCCAGTTGTGTAAAGTAAATTGCCACAAATTGGTCAAACCCTGTTGTGTTGAAATATAGAATTGGGCATTTTTGTTAACCAACTAATGGTTACCAAACTTAATTTACCTACTATTTCAAGAGTGTGATTACTGGTTAAAGGGAATCTTGAGGTCTTGTTCTTCAAATGCTCTTAATATACCCGAAATATGACTAGAAATAGCTGAAATGTTCGGGCCGAACATTCATGCCACTTGTGTGTGCAGTCCCATATATTCATTTCTGTGTGCAGTACATGTGCTTTTGAGCGAGAGTCAGAAAATGTTGAATTTTAATCAACTAATGGTTGCCCAACTTACTTTTCCCCACATTAAGGTAATTGATTTTCGTGTCAGTTTAATTTAGATTGTGAGAAGAAACGACTTTGAAAGTTTCAGTCAGAAAGCTGATGGACTTTTAGTAAGGGAAAATTTTTGATTTTCAATAGACAATTTCATTCGTTCAGAGGTATGATAAAGGCTAAAACAATTGGATATCATTATAGCTAGATGAGAAATTCCAAAATTTGTCAAAACATTGCCTCTCTCCTAACAGTCTCATATAATCTTGCTTTCCATATTATTTCGGACTGATTTTGAAGAAATCTGAAAAAGTTGAAAACAAAGAATGACAAAAATTCATGATGTAGTGATGAGGAAACAGCCCATAATGCTGTGTTTTGAAAACAGTAATGAGAAAGTCATTTCCCCTATATTTTTTTTCCAAAATAGGCTTAAGAAACGTGCAATGATATTTTAATTCATGTTTTCTCTCTAGTGGGTGGTTAAACCCGAGTTTTATCAATTTCTAATTCCAAAGAAAGGTAAACAGAGCTCGAGAATTAATCTTTCACACAATTGCGATTACGATAAGGGAGTATAACGTATTTTTGATAATGAGTTTGTGATTAAAATAATTCACAGGCCCATTATTTAGGCTAGGATAGTAATCTTTCCGTGAATATCCCCCAAAGTCACGGAGGAAATTAAATCACTGGTGAATTACGGGGGGGGGGGGGGGGATAAAATACATAAAAGAAAAATGCGCCCCTCTTTCGAAAGTTACGACCTATAGCACCTGAAAAAATGTGAAACGCCCTTTTTTTTTTTTGGGGGGGAATTGTGACCCTTTACAAAAGCCTGGATCCACTGCATGATTGAATAGTCCTGACGCTCAATCTCAGTCTTGAGTCGAGTTTATCAAAGACAGTTAGACCCGGGTCTTTAAAAAAAAATCTCCTCGTTAAATGGACTTAGACTCACGGTTTTACTGAATAAGTAAAAGACTGGCCAATGAGTTTATTTGGCATTTCTTTTCAGAATCAAACCGACTCTATGACTTAGTAATGGTCAATTGATTTCCTACATAAAGTATTGAGAATAATACGTTCTGCCCAGAATTTCCTTCCTGTCTTTCCACTTTGATATTCCTTTAACGATTATTCAAATGTTTAAAAACCCTCTCTCGCTCCATTTGTCCCTTTTTACAGCCTCCTCTTTCGTAAATTATTTAAAATCCATCTTTCTCTCTTGCCTTTTCCAACTCTCGAAAGTCACGTGACATTTTACTGACATTCTATTTTTCTGGGCTTTCATGTTATCAAGCAGTCATTTTATCATAATCAAAATAATGAAATGAATTTATAATAATAACTTAAATCACGATTTTTCAAAATCGTTGTTATTGTATGAGTGTCTCTTTTTAGAGACATACTACAGTTATATTCATACTTTCTTTCCTTACAGCCAAAATAGTGTAATTTCAGGAGAATTAAGAAATCCATATTCACTTTCACAGGCCCGAAGCTTTGGACCATTCTTGATGGTAGCATGCCCCTAGTTTAAACTCTTTTGAATTTAAATTTAAAAAAAGCTCTCCTACGTAATTCTCAAGCGTCGGCTCTTTAACTCATCATCCCTCAACCTTCTTCAATTTATTTCACTCAGTAATGTTCTCGTTCATGTTCCCTTTCATTTTATACTGCCATCCCTATTCCGGTCGGTCCATGTTTTGTTGTGTGTGTTTATAGGTAAGAGTCCTACCCCCTCTCGTTCCTTGTCACCCTTCCTTCCCTGTCCCTTTCACTTCTTTTATGTTCTGTCTATCCGTTTTATATATTCGTACGTTCCCTTTTTATAGATACACTATTTTTGCAACTATGAGTTATAGGGGGCTGCAATCTACAAGCCAAGCTTTTTAGCAGTCCCCTCCACGACCAACCTGGTTTATAATGTTTTTATGTCTATTGTACGCTGGAAACCAATTACATGTAATATTGTTAAGTTTCATTGTTTTGCTATGTACATTGCAAACCCATGTATTTTATTTTGTTGGAAGGGGAAATAAACGAAATGAAATGAAATGAAATGAAATATTCCTAATGCTGTCTGCTGATTTCTCTATCTCTCTCTCTCCCCTTCTCTCTTTCTTATTGATATCATCCTTTCTTGTTCCTATCTCTGTAAGGATGCGTCATTCTCTGTTAGGCACTTTTTAAAAAAATCCGTTCCCACGCCATTCATTTTCTCCCAGACAGCACAAATACATGTTTAGAATTGAGGAACTAATGAAACTTTCGAGTTATGATGTCAGTGAAATCACTCAATTTTACGGTGTTGTCTGTCTAATGATTCAGTCAACGTAACAATGAGAGAAGTTAACACAAACTCAATTTTGACACTAGTTTAAAAATGTGCATTCCATATAAATTAAGAAAATATCCCCAAAATTAGTGTTCATGTTATTTCTTATGCAGTTATGAGATAGGGAACTTTTTTGGATGACACTAAGAGTATTACAAATATTTAACGCTTCCGTGCGTACTGGCTGCTTTTGGAAAGCTATCGATTTGCAGAACATGCAGAGTTTTGAATAAGATCAAAGTACATACTCAGGTAGCAATTACTTGTGCTTGGTTAGCTAGCAATGAGCAGAATTGGCTGATTTCTTATTTACCATGCTGGTCTGTAACACCATGTCAAAAAATGACCCCAGCATGGTAGCATCAATATTTGGGCTTTGTGGGGCCCAATGTCCACATTTTTATTTTCCATGTAACCCGTGTTATGGGTATGAGCAACACGTGAACAATAAGCTATCTATTAAAGTCACATGTATGATACTGCTTGAAATCAAATAAAGTGTAATTTTCCAATATACATGTACAATATACATAAAACGCAGTTAGGCATAATAATTTTTTGTACAAATATACTCTTGACACCGCCGCTCCGTATAACATGACTTTGTGTATGCAGTATTCATGATTAGGCTATATTATGCTTCGCATAATTTCATGTAATAAGTCCTTTCTGTAGATCTGTATTTCACTTACCTTGTTTAACAATCCTTTACCTTTCAAATGTTTCTTCTTTTACCTGCTTTTTTCACGGCTCATTATGTTCAAATAAAAATCCCCATGCATAAAGTTGTGTTCTATGGGAATATGGGAATATATCGTTCCGCAGTGTCATCATAATCAAAGAGGATGTTGGGTTCTGTTGAAGTTAAAAAAAAAAAAATTCTATTTTATAAAATCCAACTCAATCATCATCAAATGCCTAAACAACATCTGCCAGTGATTCTGAAAGACTACAAGAAATAATTGCTGAGTAATAAGCAAACTATGCAAGGCATATTCCATGACATGTCCGATATGTGTTCAGGTCACGTGCGTTGTCAACCAGCAAGTTCGTCCTGTGTTGGAGATTTTCATTTTGTGTGGTGTCCGGAAATTTTTCGTTTAATTTTGGCTGGCCTAAACTATATCACTCTAGGGCCTCTATTTGTTACATGATAATAATCTACAATCATGACAATGGTTTTAAATATGTTTACTGTGATTACACATGCGGTCACACACTGGCATTATAGTGTGGCTATGGTGACACTAGTGACACTGTGATTACACTGGATACACTGTTGTACTGTGGTCATACTTTTTTTACACTGTGGTTACACTGTGAGCACACTTGGATTACACTGTGGTGACACTGTAGTTACACTGTGATTACACCGTGGTGATACTGTGGTTATACTGTGTTACACTGGGATTTATGCGGTTACGTTTTGATGAAACTGTGATTACACTGTGGTTACTCTATGGTGACTCTGTTGTTCATTAAAATCTGTGATTCTCTCAAAATGCCTGTTTTTCACAGTGTAAAAATGAGATATACACCTTAGTTAGTTACACATTACACAACGATATTAAAGTGTTTCTAGTGCCCTGTGACCTAGTAATCCCAATGCGTTTTTTCCCCAGGGGCCATCATCTGATCATGTGAACATTCTGTAAATTCTTGACTTTTATGAAATTAAATGTTAGGCTACCTTCGACCAAGAATTACCATGTTTCATTTTGCAGACTTCTGGCAAGGGTATAGTCGAAACCAGGTACTACATTAGGGGTCCGCTCGCTATTCATAAGAACCGCTATTCATAGAAAACCGCTATTCATTAAACACGCGTTATGAATAGCGGTCCTTATGAGTAGTTATGAATAGTGGTCCTTATGAATGGATGTCCTTATGAATAGCGAGGTAATTTGTCGATGGTTTGCTCGCTATTCAGAAGGACCGCTATTCGTACAAAACCGCTATTCATTTAGTCACGCGTTATGGATAGCGGTCCTTATGACTAGCGAGGTTACCCCCTACATTAGACGCTGGCAGATTAAAGACTGTTCTCAGATCTCAGTACTCATGAGTGAGTGAATGTGGCCAAACTCAAACCATCGACCCCAGTTGTAGCATCACCAGGCTCCCCATGGATCGGAAGGCTTAAAAGAACTTGATGATGATACTGCAGACTGGCTCTCAACCAGCATTCCCGTAATGACTGGTCTTGACAGAAGTTGGCAACCACACGAAAGAAGAAGAAATACTCATGAGGAAACTAGCAGAGAGTGAAGACTACGGAGATCGGGTAGAAGTCTCCGAGGAAGGCAACGAATGATTTATGTAATTACTTCAACTTTGTGTCCAACTTAAAAATGTGCATCCAATTATCATTTGTTAATAAACGCGTTTCATATCCAAACACATTGAGTTCAGTACGTAAAATTAGAAAAAATCCCAGTCATGCCTTACTCTGGTCTTTTTCTTCTGATATTCTTAGCGATCAACCGTTATTAAGAAGTAGCTACGACTGTTTTTCTTGTTACATATGCTAGCAATTTCGCTCTCGGGCTTGGAATAGCTTACATTTCTGTTCAGAAAATAATCAGATTTTACCCACAATCAGAGGGAAGGTTTTATTCTTTTAACTTTTTAAACAACAGCTTTCCGGACTAGTATATAGCTTTTTGAAATGGATAAGTATGCTTTCACCATCACATATTTATTTCATTATTGTCTTAAGATCCTCCTACGGTAGCTACGTTTTTAAAAAATTGTCCGCACTTTTTTTGGTGCTAGTATATAGTTGATACTTCTCTGCAATTACAAGATTTAAAAGTGAATTTAGTCAACTATAAACCTGCTTTGTCACAGTGAACAGCAGATGACGGAAATTTGGAAAGTAAGCGCCGAGAAAATTTTTCAAATCAATGTTCTTAGATTTTCTAAATCATGTATATGGCAGCTTTGGCTGATGTCAGGTTTGAAATCCTATTGTAACCTTTCAACTCCAGCATTTACTTCTCCTTGATGACGTATTTAATTATCTTATGTAATTGCTGGTTTCACGTACTATAGGTCAATAGCTTAACTTATGAAGTTGCAAGCATAGGGCTGGCTTATACTAGTTTTACGCATTAGGCCGATTGCTTAACTTGTAAATATGCTCCGATAGGCTTATGCAAGGTTTGTGTATTCCGCCCAGTCCATGTTCGACATACATGTTTGTGATGGTTTGGATACTTATCAGGATTTGTAATCAAAGGTAATCATTTATTGTTACGTAGGAAGCTACCTTGTGGCATGAGGATTCCTCCACCTTAGTCACACCCCCAAAAGGACTTCTGGGCCCCGTTTCATAAAACTTTCCATTAATGGTAACTCTGGTATCAATGGTAACTACCATGGTGACATCACTCAACAGCCAATCAAAATCAAGGTTTCCATGGGAGTTACCATTGATGGCAAAGTTACCGTTCATGGTAAGTTTTATGCAACAGGGCCCTGGGCCCCGTGTCATAAAACTTGTTATCAATAACAAGTTGCAATAACTGTTATAAGCTACTGAAATCCTTGCATCTGATTGGCTGAGAGCAAAATTGTCATAGAAATGTGGCAGTTGTTACTGATAACAAGTTTTATGAAGCGGGGCCCTGAGTTACTCCTGACCGACCGATTCTTGGCCATTGGAAGTAACGTAATTTTTTTGTTTGGTCTGTTGTCTGTCTGGTGTCGATCCCGTCGGTGTGATTGGATTATTATTAAACCCTTCCTTCAAGCTTGCTTCAAGACATCTTTTTGACCATATTTGCACATACTCACTATGATGTGTATCTGGATTTTCTACTACTATTAACCCAATATACCTTATTTTCATTTTGATGTCTTAGTGAAGTTTATGTGTGTTTATTTCCCTTTTTCATGCATATCTTGTCTCTTTACTGCAATATCTGTATATGTTTACATAATCACATATGCTGTAATTCTCTTTAATTGGAGAACCCAGTTTTAACAAGCTGTGCCTTTCCTTAGGTTCTTCCGTGTTACTGACTTTTCCATTGACTAATGCAATGTTCACTCTTGATTACATTGAAATTGTTATTGATTGTGATATCTGTATTCGACATTTGAACTATGTATACTTTTAATTGTAATGTTCATCGCCGGGTATCGGATCAAGGAGAAATGTATTTCTTGAAAAATTTAATCACTTGCAAAATTAATCACTGTAAGGCCTTTTATTACTTGAAATACTCGCGTTCTCTTTTTCGACAAACGAAAATGAAGTAAGAATGAATCCTGTACAATCGAGTCAGGAATGCGTTCAGTCATGGGCGCAAATCCAGGGGGACAGGGGGACATGTCCCCCCACCTTTTTGAAGATAGGCGAATGTCCCCCCACCTTTTTGAATAACCTTTTTTTTTTTTTTTTTGCTTGTCAGAGAATTTTTGAGGCGAATGTCCCCCCCCCCCACCTTTTTGAATAACCTTTTTTTTTTTTTTTTGCTTGTCAGAGAATTTTTTAGGCGAATGTCCCCCTCACCCTTTTGAATAACCTTTTTTTTTTTTTTTTTTACTTGTCAGAGAATTTTGGAGGCGAATGTACCTCCCAAATTTCAAAATGGATTTGCGCCACTGCTTTCAGTGTTGAATTATTAGAAGCAAGCTGAAGGAGACAGTTCAATTTGTATGCCTAAACGAAAACTGATGAATGACATATTTTCTCTTCACATTGGAACCAACTAAGTTAATATCAATTATATTTTAAAATACCTTAATACTACACCTAGTCAAAGTTTAGATTAATTGTCATAGGCATACATTAAAAAAAAAAACCCTGCAGGATCAGAGGTATTCATCAGCATGATAAATATAACCTGCATAAATCTTTTTAAAGTACACCCATTCTGAAACTAGCTCCCGGCGGAATCGACATGAATAAAGCAACAATATAATGATAATAATTAAAGGAATGAATGTCCTTAGAAAATACAATTCGACTGATAACTACAAAAGGACATAATGTAGAACATCTTGTTCTTCAGAAAATAGACCCAAGGTTGGATGGTAGTATGACGGATTGTGTAAAGCCTGCTGCTAGATAAACAGCTTTAAGCTTCGAAGTATTTTGTAAAGAGTTGCTTGTTCTCTTTGTTCTCACATCTCAAGGGTGGATGATAATATGAATGCTTACAATTATGTCAAATCTTGTTATTGATTGTCAAGATTCTGATGTGACAAAATGAGCCAGCTTTGTCCATGAACACGTGGAGCATCATGTGTTTCTGGTCGGTCTGGTCCGACTTGTGGGTTCTGAATAATGTTCACGTTGATTGCCACGAGGTCACTATGAGTAACTCAGAGATGACACGAAGAAGGTTACATAATAATGAACTAGTTTTGAATGATGTAACTAGAAATGTGAATCATGACCGGTCCATTAAATTGATTTTATGAACGCTCGGCAATGTATAAATGTCCGACGAATCATGCAGGAAAACGAAGGGGGAAAACTGATTGAATATAAAGTAGGAGTCCGAACAAAGTTTTCATTTATGTATTCACGTTTAAATGAATGCAATTACCCATTACGCAAGAAATTATGTGTATAGTTCTTGCAAAGTGAAATCGTTCTTTGTATTCATGACCAAAAAAAAATATGCATATACTTGTAATTTGCAAATTGGTTACGATCTGTAAGATATATTTCATTTATGAATGAAGAACTGTATATGCCTATTCCCGTCCTACACTTTTTATTTTCCGTTCGCCAAAATATATGCCTTTCTTAATCTCCGTCGTGGTTCGCACCCGGTCTCAACGTCAATCTAATTAATGCTCAACCCTTCCGTTTGGTCAGCTATATCGAATCGAATTGACTGATGTCGAGTGGGTGCGAACCACTAGTAGATAGTATAAACCGATCATATCATTATATTCCCACTAGTGTTCTGTCAAGTGGCTTTTACACCATCTACTTGTGGGGGGGGGGGGGGTGGTTGAGTGAAATAGATCAACCCCACTTACGACAGCTATTATGCGTGTTAACGCCTCTGGCTCTGGTTAACATAATTTTCCCGTTGTATCCCTGTTCTCTCACTTGCTCTCCCGCGCTCTCTATGTCTTCCATTCTGTCTCTCCCTCTCTTTCCCCCTCTCTGTTCATAATTCTCATTCGATGTTCTCACGTTTTTGGTGATGCAAAGGGAGTATAGCTTGTGATATGTCTTATAAAGGACCTGCATGATTAGAGTTTACCTTCGTGTAATGTGAATATCTTTCAAATAATATCTAATGAGAAGAAAACCCATTTTAATCTGCTATGTGTATTATTAAACCATCTACAACATCAATTATAGCTCATTGAAACAGTATTAGTATTCAATATATAAGAAATCCTGTATAGGCCGACATGAAAAAGTGGTGTGCATCCTCACAAGGAATGATTCCCCGCCTATACAATAATTATAAATTGACAACTGATCAATAAAAATGTCGATATCACAAACCTCGAATAGCTTTCATTTTGTGCTCGAGACCATCAGATTATAGTTCCTCCCTCCAAAAAAGATTGCATGATTATGCCTTATTTACTCTCCACGATGTCGAAATGCTTTGTATTTTTTTTTCGTAATTGTGTACAATCCAGACTTATTCATAACATATGTATACTTGTATATAATAAAACAAATTCAATGGCGCATTCCTTTGACTCTGTCTTTATCATATTTATTGTTCAAATATGGCGGTGATGTAGGGAGAAAAAGGTTGATAACAGGGTATTGTGACTTCCAGATATTTGATGCATTTATTGGAATAACTCTTTTGTGTTTCGTTCAGTCTATTTTCCGTCACTGACCTAGAATACAAAATGCTTGTTTCCTTCGAGAGCACGGGGAAGCCTGGTATAGAAAGACACGTCATCCACATTGTCAGAGTAGGTCACTCTGAGCATCTTTTTGTCCGAAGTAACAGGATTCGACGTTATTTGACCATAACGGAGTAATTACACGGAAATCAATTACGGAAAGTGTGCGTTTTTGCCTCATCGAAATATAATATGAAATTAATTCGGTGAGCAGTGTTAAAATGTTTTATTGATTAGAGTGGAAAGGCTAAACTCTTGCTTAGATGACCAGGCTCCCCAAGGAGATGACACCCATGCTTACATCTGAAAGTATGGTGAAGGGGGAAACCCTGTTTCAGTCCCAAGAGTAAGTGGCTACAGCCCCATATAAACTTCCGTGGGGTTAGCTTCCCAAGTTATCTCATTAACTTGCTACAATATGATTCAAATTAGCCTAGAAATGGACGGATCTTTTGTTGACGACCTTAGCACGAACTGACCATTGACTTTGAACTGTGATTTTATTTATTGAATACTATGCTGGTAATTATTTATTTCAATATTATCGCTTTCTTTCTTGAAATAATCTTGAGCTTTAAATTTGGACCACTTTTCATCTTCCAGATGGTTCCAAAAATAAAATGAAATTAAACACTATTAAATATTTCAAAGATGTCACAGCCGATATTATGTTATTATTTCTAAACTTTAAATAATGAACCGACGTATCACAATGTGTCAGTTTCGGTGAGCATTACATGATAGCCAGTTTATAATACAAAATTTATAGTTTGGTTATCTTGAAAGCAGACAGAGTTCTGAAATTCAATCTATTAACATGATTAACGATGTTCAATTAAAAAGACAATCATAATCACAGAGGTCGGTGACCGTTCAAGAACAGACAGGGCTTCTGGGAAGTCACGAAAATACGAGGTATATTGATGCAAACAGCTCATATTTCATTTTGATTATAACCCTCATATTTCTATCACTGTCTCGATCTTGTCTGCCACAAAACATTCTATGGTACCTGTAACTCCAAGAAAGCAGGATATGGCCCTATCTATTCTTCGCGAACGTTTGCAATAAAATCATGCGACAAGACACAATCTAAACTGTCCCAAATCTTAGAGGGTGCAGAAGTGTAAGCACGGCTCACAGGAAGCGTCATTGCTGACGCTATAGCCGCGTCAATGACTTGTACGGTTTCTTGCGAGTCCTGAAAGAGTTATATTGTATAAGAAGTGATTGCAAAATGAACAGTTCAAACAATACGTTTCATATGGGTTAACTGCCTTCACTGGCTCTCTTGGCGTAGCTAATGACGCAGTAGAAATAAAACCTCGCCTGAGCCGGGCTTTAGAGAAGCATTCTATTAGCCCCGTCTTAACAGACACTTTTTAAAACGCCTCGACCGGGTGATACCGGGTTAGATTTCTTTATCCCTTCCTGTTAAGCCGCTCCTACTGAGGTGTTGACCGGAATCTACCCGGTATAATTTTGCCAAAATTTGACTAGGTCCAACGAGGGTAAAATCACGACTCTACCCCTGCTAATTCCGGACAGCCGTTCTGTTAAGCCGCTCTCGGGGTAGTTTCTGACCGGACAGCTCGACATTGCGCAATGACTTGAACTCGATTCTCGTGAAATATCACATTCCCCGCGTTTTGAATCTCCCGCGCGCGCGACAGGAAGTCATGCAGTTCTATACGTTACTATGGGAACCTACCCGGTTAGGTTTTCAGCGAATGTCTGTTAAGACGGCGCGCCGGGGTGGACCACCCGTGGTTTTATCACCTGCTGCCCCGCTTTTTTAACCCGGCATCAGTCCCGACTCCGTCCGGACGCGGTCTATTAAAACGGGGCTAAAGTCCCGACATGAAAAGGTGCTAGGCCGGATAACCCTCTCCTCGTTCTTTCATATTTGTTACACAGTATGGTGAAATTTATTTTACGTACAATTACTTTAGAATGAATCACAACTTTTTATATCTACCAACAAATAGCCTACCTCCTTTGAAATATTACCTGTGACCGTTTTCATTTCCTCGTTGGCTTTTTAAATAATAATAAAAAAAAAATTCTACGACCTAGAGTCGACAAAATGATTAAATTTAGAATTTCACTTTTGATTGCTTTGTCAAAATCTCAGTAACAAGAAAAAAAATCAAATGAGATTGACATTTCTCGGGTAGTCAAACATGTCCGATTTCCGTCTGGAATGCCGGAGTCATCAATTGTTGCCAATATTAATCGCTACTCTGACCCCAATACAGTATCAGGTCAAATAAACAACTGTGTAAGATCATGATGTATACTACCTACATCGTTTGTACATCCGTGGTAAGATATACTACGTCATAATAATACCTTTACATCGAATGGGTCGACCACAGCTTGCTTGTAATCGAAAAGAAATTAACTCATAAAAAAGGAGAAGACGAGAACAAAGAAGGTTTACTTTGGGGGGGGGGGGGGTGGGGGGTAAACCCCAGTATTTGACCAAGGAGTGACAAGATGACCCCCTCCCATAAATATGCTGATTTAAATGGAAACGGAGAAAGTTCAGAGAAATTCGGTCAGTTTTAAGGGACCCTGTTTAACCTACCCTCTCATTTCTGCCACTGTCTCTCTGTCTCTCTCCCTTCATGTTTGTCTCCTTTCTTTGTCTTTGTCTTTCTCTCTCACTCTCTCTCTTCCGCTCTTTCTCTATCTCTCCCACCTCTCTCTCTCTACCTTTTTACACACAGACGTACTTCTGTGTGCGAATGTGCCTCTCTAACTCTTTTCTCTTTTCTCTTGTCTCCTGTCTCTTTCTTGCCTTCTCCTTAATCAATGGCCCTATTTCATTCCTCATTGAAAGGGCCAAAATTGCAGCAATACAAATCCTTAATTTGATCGTTTTTTCGAGATTTCATCTAGTTTTTTTTCTTTCCGAAGAAAGAAGGTTGCCTTAATTACACTTACAATGTAGAATATAAGATCCAAAGAATGCTGTATTACTGGTACTAAAAAAGTGACCCAGATTCTACAAATCTATTCGGGGGATAAACTCCAAGCCTGGCAGGTCAAAACGTCAAAATGCTATTGTGACGTAGCATGAGATCATTTTTTTTTCTATTCAAGATTCGATATTTCTACTCACGTCGCCGTCTTCTAATTGCATTTGGTTATTTGTCAACAAACTCACAAATCAGAAATTTACCGGAAGGTATGCTGTTTCATCCTTGACATTCGCATAAACTTGACACAGGCAATGAAATAAAGCAGAACTCTACGGCTTCTTCTCCTTGATACTGACGTAGTTTATGTGTGAGTTCCAGTTTTTCAATCTCTTCCCAATCTTTATTTCATATTTTTGTTTAACCTAATAACTAATAAATACACGTTTCAAATGAAATAAACTAAACAAAATATGCGTTTGATCGGTTGCAGCTTTCGAAACGGGTTCTACTCGAGAAGTCAAAAAGCTGATCTATGCTCCGTCGTTCCGGCAAAAACTCCTCCGCGGTTTATAATATCAATTCTTAACTTAAACTCTTACCTGACCCTAACCC
Source organism: Heliocidaris tuberculata (assembly GCA_025618425.1). Taxonomy (NCBI): domain Eukaryota; kingdom Metazoa; phylum Echinodermata; class Echinoidea; order Camarodonta; family Echinometridae; genus Heliocidaris; species Heliocidaris tuberculata. The sequence continues at coordinate 10,369,971 of CM046850.1, forward strand.
TAGCCCTAAATCAAAACCAGTTGCAACCCTCACCCTCACTCAACGTGTTAATCTGGGAGCCTGTCAAGAAATAGTCAACCCATTTTACATATGAAATTTGACCCCTTAAAGTTGCTAAGACCATCCATGTCATTCACAAAAAGCTTGTCAGCTCGAACAAAGCCGCTGGGTTTGGCCCCAGAGCTACCCCCAAAGGGACCCCAAAGTCGGGTCGATTTCAACCCATCTAACATATGCGCCAAACTTTGTCAGACGGAAGGTGTATGACTCATTACCAAAACACCCAAACTGACAAAAATCGGGATGGGTTGTCAGACCGTCCCTAAAAATTGGAGAAAATTTTTCCCCTTGAGGCCCGTAGACCAAACCAAGCTTTGCTGCCCAAAATGCTCAGGATGTAGAGAAACCCCCCTTATTGCATTATAACCTTAATCACTCGAATGTATGTAATTCAATTCAGGTCAAATTTACATAGTAAAATCTTGAGTATTGTATTTCTTGGGGGTGCAATTTCTTGTTAAAATGATCAATAATAACTTATTAAATTGTGAAAATTGTATTGCTTTCTCAAAAGTAGTCAAATGATATTGTCAAGATTATGTAAGCACACCCATTGTCCATCTGCACCTATTTGACAAGACATAATAGAGGGGATTATGAGCTATGTGGCTGCCATGCTGAAATTTACCATAATATTAATAATCAACAAACATTTTTATATAGCGCATTACACATAAGCAAAATTGCATGTCTCTATGCACTTTAGGAGAGGAAAGAAAGGAAAGATGCACTGGGTTCATGATTCTGATTAACTATAAAGTGGTGAAAAGGTATGTCTTTAGAGAATTAATGAAGTTTTCATAGGAATTTATACCTTTCAGATATTCAGGCAACTTGTTCCACAAAAGAGCGGCAGAATGTGTAAAAGACCTTTCCCTGTATGATTTTGTCATTATTTGTGGAACACAGAGCAGGGACTCGGAACTGGAACGTAACATTCTATCGGGTTTATATGGAGTTAGTACTGCAGAGAGATAAGTAGGAGCCAGCTGATCTAAACATTGGTAGGTTAACATAAGTATTTTAAATTGGATACGGGACTTGATGGGTAACCAGTGTAGATCTCTCAAGACTGGAGTTATTGATTCATGTTTCTTCGTGCGTGTAACAAGTCGGGCTGCAGAATTTTGAAGGAGTTGTAGTCTTTGAATTTGAGAAGAAGGGAGACCAGAAAGTAAACTATTACAGAAATCAAAATGGCACATAACAAAAGCATGAATTAATCGTTCAGTGGTTGGTTTGTCTAAAAAATTGCGAATTTTACCTATTTTGTATAATCCAAATGAAGCTGAGCGACACTTTTGTGAGACAAAATTTTCAAATGTGAACTTATCATCAAAAATAGCACCTAAATTTCTGCAAGTTCTGGTTGCATGAACAATTGTACCATTTATGTTCAATGTTGATATGAGGTTGCTTGACCTATGGCGTGAAGAAAGATGAAGAAACTCAGTCTTTGTATCATTGAGCTTTAAACCATTTACCTGAGACCACTCTTTGATTGATTGCACACACTCTGATATCTGTGAAGTGACATTAATATTATCAGTTATCTTAAATGAAATGTACAGTTGTGTGTCATCTGCATAGAACATCTTATGAATTTTGTGAGTATCAATAATATCTTCTAAGGGAGAGGTATAGAGGGTAAATAGGATTGGGCCCAATACGGACCCTTGAGGAACCCCTTGAGGGATGATTTCTGTGGATGACCGCTCATTTCCAATAATAACAGTGTGAGTGCGCCGAAACAGATACGACTCTATCCAAGCGAGTGCTTGACCACTTATACCAAAACGAAAGTCTCAGACGTTTCAACAAGATGTCATGCTTAATAGTATCAAACGCGCAAGAAAAATCTAGCAGCACAAGGATGACTTCTTCTCCTTTGTCTAGAGATAAAAGAATGTCATCCGTTACTCGCAGAAGAGCTGTTTCGACGCTATGAAACGAGCGGTAACCAGATTGTGACTTTGCGTATAAACTGAATGTGTTCAGGTACTGTTGAAGTTGGAATGAAGCTATTCTTTCTAAGAGTTTGCCAAAATATCTCAAGTTTGCAATCGGACGATAACTTTTCAGATCTTCAACATCAGTAGCCGAACCCTTCAGTCTAGGAATAACATTTGCATGCTTGAAACCTTCTGGGAAAGAACCAGTCATGAAAGAATCATTCATGACCTGTGTCATAAATGATAATAACTCTTCACGAAATTTTTTCAGAAATGAAGTTGGGACAGGGTCAAGTTCACATGTTGTGGAAGAAGAGGTAGTAATGAACTTGGCAACCTCATCTTCAGACACTGATTGGAATTTGCTGAATGATGAGGTTGCAAGTTTCTCAGGAAATTTCCTACTATTATCAGCCGCTGATGACTGTAATTCATCAGTGATTGACCGAACTTTCTCTGCAAAATATCTCAAGAAACGCTGTGGTAGAGATATATCAAAACTGATATTGTTTGGTAAGGTTTTTAACTGGGGTCGTAACAGGTGATCAACCTTCCTGAAGAGATCTCGAGGAGAACAATTTTTCAGTTGATTACGATGATAAACTCATGAATTACCATTCATGTGTTAATTACATAACTACCTTGCCAGAGTTGGCGCATATGTTAGACGGGTTGAAATCGATCCGACTTTTGGGCCCTTTTGGGGGGCGCTGGGGGCCAAACCCGGCGGCTCCTTTCGAGCTGACGAGCTTTTTGTGAATGATATGGATGGTCTAAGTAACTTTAAGGGGTCAAATCTCATATATAAAATCAGGTGACTATTTCGGGACAGGCTCCTGGCCTATGGCAGTGGCGGATCTACATAGGGGGAAAACCGGCCCGTGCCCCCTCTTTTGAAACCCAACTGGCATACCTTAAGTACACAATGAAAAAAAATTGCCCCCTTAATTGTGTACTTTTCCGGCTCTGTGCCCCCTCTTTTACAAAATCTTGGATCCGCCCCAGTATGGGTATCTCTGACGGAGATCAAAGTGAATGTCGCCTGAGCGAATGTTTGGACCTATGGTTTGGTCACAGTTCTATACGCACTTCTTGGTTTGTGTATAGTAGATTCAGTGATTTTCAAGCTATAACCCCGGCCCGTCAGTGCCTATTTTCTGGACAGGTCCTCTATCTTGCGCTAGGCCGTCACATCACTGCGTCAAAGAGTCGCGTCTGTGCCTAAAGACTACTTCTACTGGTATGTGCATGTTTGTAGATGCATAAAGGAATAAAGGAATAATAATAAGAAGAAAAAAGGTCCTGACTTCTCGTTTGAAGCTGGCCATATATGTATCTGTTTACCGTAGGTGGAACTAACAGAAGGAAATTCAGCCATGCAGACATTGCTTACGGTCCAATTAACGTATTCACTTTTGAATATGTATTTTTTTTTAGGACAAAGGATGCGTAGAAAACCAATTAGAGATATTCAACGTTCCGTTTCATTGTTTCTCCAAGACAATTTTTATTCTCTTGTCCCTTGGTTTCATCACTATTAAATAAGTCCGGATATAAGACAGAAATCTCGGTGCATCAGGCAAATAATATGTCCCACCAGAGTCGTTTATAGGGCTTTTAAAGATCATTGACAGGTCAGTTCTAGCCTGTTGACTTTGAATAAATGAATCGACGCACGACGTACTCACATGGTCGAACGTCATCGACTTCACGTGGATATAATCTGTAAATAAAAATAGGAATTTGCGAGCACACAATAGGGCGATTACAAGATTTCATTGTCTTATGCAATATCCATCCTAGAAAGTATTAACAAGAGGAATTCATATACTATTGTATAGAGATATTAGTAATTCGACAAAAATCTGTTCTCTATGCAAAGTAAGGATCAACCTGTGGTGCCATATGTTTTAGTAATATTCACAGTGTGAATGATCTTAATGTCCATAGATTGTGTTGCCAAATATGTATTATTAATATGCATACTGTGAATATGTGACATCAATGAAATGCTTTCCCTTATGAAAACAAGCTAGTATTTAACGGGAATGTGGGGTATGCAATAAGTATATTCTTGTAAATGAAAATTTATGATTTTTTTTCATTACAGGGCAAATGGGAGGGAACTCGCAAGATACGTCGCGGAGTTGCCAATTTGCGTTTGATTGATTACAACTTCAAAGATTCTTAACTTCTTTCTTATTTCTTATCGCGCTTTGCTAATATTTTCATTGATCTGTTTCCTTATTTTTTTATTATTTTTTTTTTGTTGCTTCTTTTAAAACCAATTTGCTATCAGGGTGGACTTTCAATTTAAGAGTCTTTTTTATGTTTAATTCATCGAAAGGAATATCTTTGACAATGTCCCTAATTAGCCTACCGAACCTCTTACCTTGAAAGAATGTGACTACTTACCAAGTAATAATGGAGCTCCTCAGTTTTACAGTCTTTTTTTTAATATTAAGACTGGCTCTATGTATCCCCTGTCGAGGTTTTTTTAATGACTGAAACTTTAAGAGAAGATTACGTTCTGGTAAAGTTCGAAATATGACTAGAAATAGCTTATTATTATTGTTGTTGTTGTTATTATAATTATTATTATTATTATTATTATTATTATTGTTATTATTATTATCATTATTATCATTATTATTATCATTATTATTATTATTATTATTATTATTATTATTATTATTATTATTATTATCATTATTATTATTATTATTATTATTATTATTATTATTATTATTATCATCATTATTATTATTATCACATTTTTATTGTCATCATTATTATTAAGTATTTGGTATTACCTGTGCCTGAGATGGGGAAAAGCGAACTGAATCACTGTAACACTCGGGTCTTTCCTACCGATAAAACTGAATGGGATTTGCAGGTGTACCACTACACCGAGGTTTCCCCATTCACTTGTTTGGACCAAATTTTTCATACCACATGTGTGTGAGTGTGAGTGCGCGTTGTGTGCATGTGTGGGGATGTGTGGGTGTGTGTGTGTGTGTGTGTGTGTGGATATGTTTATCTAACATTGCATTAGAGCTATTTGCCTACTTTTGTCATATTCAAATTTTCCCCCTTCCTTTTCTTTTAATGGTTTTCTTTCCTAATGTCATTACTAGTAGATTAGCCACTAAAGAAAAAGGTTGTGTTTTATTGTGATAGAAAGAGCTTTACTGGCTTATTTGACTTAAGTATTACAAGAAGATATTTGGGTTTTCAAAATTGTCGAAAGGAATCAAGAAGATAATGTACATTAATGCTAATTCATTTTACATTAAAGTGGCCAGAGTCCGGTGGTTACTTTTCATGTCAGTTTTGGGCGTTGAGGTTTGGTTTAGTGTTAGGGAACATAGGATTAACTGCATGTTTTTCAGTGAGTGCGAGTGTCTGGGGTGGTGTGGTTTTGTGTGTATAGGTGATTGGTTGATGTATTCTGGTTCCTGTTCACATTCAAATTTAGCACCTGTTAACTTCTATTTATATTCCAGATATTTTTGCATGACTGAAGAAGTCCATGTGTCTTTTATGCATGTATATGTAAATGTCAAATTTAAGGTTGTTGTAATTTCGGGTTGTTCCAGGTTATATGGATAGGTCACCTTTTAGCATGCTTTCTGTAAATGTAAGAGGAATAAGAGAAAAGACTAAGAGGAAAAATATTTTTGAATGGTGTAAAAGTAAAGGTAGTGACATCATTTTTCTACAAGAGACTTACAGTACAATAGAGGTAGAGAAAAGATGGAAATCAGAATGGAATGGTCCAATATTTTTTAGTCATGGATCAAATCACAGCAAGGGTGTTTTGATTTTAATATCTCCAAACCTAAATTTGAAAATTGATGTTGTTGCAATAGATAAGAACGGACGGTACATTGTAATCAAAGTAGAACTGCAAGAGACCAAATTGGTGTTGTGTAATTGTTATTTTCCAACAAGAGATAAAGAAAAGATGCAACTTGAATTTTTAAAAGAATTGGATAACTGCATTTCAAAATTTCAAAACACGGGACAGTTATTTCTGTTAGGAGGAGATTTCAATACAATAATGGATGGGGATTTAGATTATATGGGACCAAAGAACGTTTCAAAAACCAAGTTTAATGAGAAATTTATAGATTTTCTTGACAGATTTAGTTTAGTAGACATATGGCGAAAAAGAAATCCACATAATAAACAATTCACATTCAGACAAAAGTGGCCAATTATACAGAGTCGTTTAGACTATTGGTTTTGCTCTTCCAGTTTACAAAATTTTGTTAAAAACTGTGAGATTTTGACATCAATTACTCCCGATCACTCTGCTGTTCTGTTGCAGCTTAGGAATTTTTTAGAGACACCAAACTTTGGTAAATCCTATTGGAAATTTAATAGTAGTTTGTGTGCAGATCAGGAATTTGTAAATAGTTTTAAAGATGAAATAAGAGAATTAAAAGAAGAGTGGACACCTAAAATACCTGACAAATTAGTATTATGGGACTTTCTTAAAATGAAAATGAGGGAATATATTATTAGTTACACAAAGAAAAAGGCGAAACTTAGAAAACATGAAATTCATAAATTAGAAGAAGAAATCAAACATCTTGAAAATCAGCTTTTGGATGTAGCGTCTAGAACTGTAGCTGTTGAAATTGAGGAAAAGAAATCCAGGTTAAACAAACTTTATGACTATGCTCGACATGGTTTAAAAATCCGATCTAGGGCTGAATATTTTGAGGAAGGAGAAAAGAAAACACAATATTTTGAACAGTTATTAAAGTCCAATAAAAGGAAAAGTGTTATAAATGAATTATATAATCAAGATGAAGAGTTAATAAAAGACCGTAAGGAAATATTAAAGATTATGAAATCCTATTATGAAAAGTTGTATTCAAATGATGAGGCAGTCAGTGATCAAAATGATCTATTTCTTAACGATATTCCAAAATTAAGCAAAGAAAATCGAGAGTTCTGTGAAGGAAAAGTAACTAGAAATGAATGTTTCAGTGTTTTAAAAGAAATGAAATTCAATAAATCTCCAGGGAATGACGGTTTCACGATAGAATTTTATTATACTTTTTGGTCAGTTTTGGGGGAAACCTTAGTAGAGGTATTGAATGAAGCATATGATAGGGGTAATTTGTCAACATCGCAAAAGCAAGGTGTAATTACATTATTGGAAAAAGAGGGAAAGAATAAAATGTATGTTCAAAATTATAGACCGATTACGCTTCTAAATGTTGATTACAAGATATTATCGAAAGTATTAGCAAAAAGAATAAAAGAGGTTTTAAGTGAGATAATCCATCATGACCAAGTAGGTTATATCAAAGATAGGAATATAGGAGAAGCTGTAAGACTAGTTGATGATATGTTATTTCATTCGTTTGATCAGAATATTGGATTTTTAGTCACAGTGGACTTTGAAAAGGCATTTGACTCGGTTTCTCATGATTTTTTATTTAATATCCTAGAATTATTTGGATTTGGTCATACGTTTCCTTCATGGGTCAAGGTGCTTTACACAGATATTACCAGTTGTATAATGAATGGGGGATATTCCACGGGATATTTTAACTTGAAGCGAGGAGTAAGACAGGGAGATCCATTGTCGCCATACTTGTTTTTATTAGCTATCGAAACTTTAGCTCTGGAAATAAGGAAAGATAATGCAGTAAAGGGAGTTCAATTTGAAAAAAATGAAATAAAACAAATTTTGTATGCAGATGATATTTCCCTTTTTGTGAAAGATACGAATTCAATTAATAGGCTACAATATCTTTTTGAAGAATTCAGGAAAGTCAGCGGTCTTAAAATCAATAAAGGAAAAACAAACTTTTTGTGGATGGGCAAGGATAGTGATAGACCTCATATACCTTTGTTTGGAAACCTAGTTCAGCAAGTTAAAATATTGGGTATTCATTTTTCTGTAGATGTTAGAATAAAAGAAGATTTGAATTACAAAGAGATACTTAGTAAAATAAAGAGGCTATTAGGGTGGTGGAAAGAGAGGGATTTAACACTTATGGGTAAGATACACTTGTTAAAAACATATGCACTGTCAAGGTTGAACTATGTCCCATCTCTTATAGTAGTCCCTCAGTGGTTGCTTAATGAGGTGGAAAAAATAACTTTTGAATTTTTATGGGCAGGAAAAGACCGTATAAAAAGGAAAGTAATGTATCAGGACTACGCTTACGGGGGGTTGAGAATGATGAATTTTAGACTTTTTGTGAAGACACAACGTATAATGTGGTTAAAACATTTATTATATGGAGAAAAGAATGCTGGATGGAAACTGTACTTTGATCACTGCTTTCGAACCGTAGGGGGGAGATTTTTGTTTTTATGTAACTACGATACGTCCAAATTAACACTGAAAATACCTCCATTTTATTTAGAAATGTTGAAGGCTTGGCAGGATATGGGAAAATTCAGATACTCTGAAAATGAAGTGAATCCTATAATCTTTAATAACAGAAATGTATGAAAGGTAAAATGACTTTTGATAAAGATTTATTTGATAAAGGCATATACCATGTAAACCATATTTTTGATAATGGTCATTTGAAACCTGTGGCCCATTTCCAAAACATTGGGTTAAACGCGAATCAATTGCTTCAGATTATCGAAATTGCACATGTTATACCCACTAGTTGGAAGAACGCCATCCCCTCTGTTAAATTTCAGCAAGTTGATTTGTTTGATTTTGATATGAACCTAAATATTTCTGGTCAGATAACAATGTTTCAGGCTACAAAATCAAAGAAAATTTATGACTGTTTTGTCAAAGATTTACGTGAATCATATAACTTGCAAGTAAAGGATTGTAGTAGCAAATTTGACTTAACGGATAAAGAAATAAGTGATCTTTTCATAACAGCAAGATGCACAACACTTATCAGAAAACAGAGAGAATTTCAGTTCATGCAATTACACGGAGTCATATACACAAAAGTACAGCTAATGAAGTTTGGTTTTGTTGAGGACGATTTCTGTTCATTTTGCAAAAAGGACAAAGAAACCTACTTACACTTATTTTCCAATTGTGGGAAGGTCAAAGAGTTATCGCAATTTACTATTGAACACTTTGATTTAGTTGAATTAAGGGATATGAAGTGGCGAGATATATTTTTAGGACTATCGGGCAACTCAAATAGAATTAAGTGTGTGAATAGCATTATAATTTGGGTAAAATATACAATTTTTAAATCAAGGGCAGAAGGTCATTTACCTTCCAGTATCAAGATACAGAAAATTATTACGGATTTTATAGGGGAAGAAAAGGAATTAGCTACGAAAACGGGTAGGTTGTCAGTACACCTACAAAAATGGGAAGAACTAAAGGTAAATATGAGTGTGAACGGGTAACCTTACTGTAATTGTGTTGTGTGTGTGGGTGTGTGTGTGTGTGTGTGTGTGTGTATGTGCGTGTGGGGGTGGGCGTGTGGTGTGTGTATGGGTGTGTGTGAGAGAGAGAGAGGGAGGGTGTGTGTGTGTGGGGGGGGGTTTGGTAATGGTTTGTTTTGGGAAGGGTATAATTTGTTTTTATGGATTGATTTCATTCTTTTATTTTTTCTGACTCATTGTAGGCCTATAATTATGTAGGCCTATTGATTTAGGATATTTTTATTTCGTGAGTATGATTGATAACCTATGAATTGTATCTTCTTTTTTTTTTTTTGTATGAAGTCAGTCTGTATTAGTCATTTCCATTTTGCAATGAAGAATTATTTTTATTAATTATACGTGTATACATGTATATACATGTGTATTAATTCTCGTGTTCATGGGGGGGGGGTATTTTATGAAAAGATTTCATTTAATGTTTTCTTCAAATTTTTCGAATTTCAATTATTCATTTATAGAAAATGTTACAAGAAAATCTGTTTTAGTTGTCATATGCATTTACTTTCATTGAAATGTTGAAGTATGATTTATGTATAATTACTGAGTGGAATCGAAATAAAGATCATTGAAAAAAAAAAAAAATTCTCTAAATTTATCTTTAAGAGTGGTCTCTTTTATGGTTAGTTACTCTGAAGGAAGCTTTGACAATATCCCTAATTAGAATACTAATCTCTTGCGTTGAAAGGGTGTGAGTTGTTTCTGTACCTTGAGTAATAATGAAGCTTCTCAGATCGATGAAACTTAACCATCTCTACGGTCATTAAGTTATTATTTTAGAGCCTATTGACAAATACTGGGTCTATGTATCACCTGTGGAGATTTTTTGCGGTTTTAACAAAATAGGAGTGGTCTATTTGATGTTGGTCAATCTGAAAGACTCGGAGCTTTGACAATACATCTCTAATTACCATACCAAATCTCTTGTATTAGCTTGATTGAAATACTGGGTAACTGGGGAGCATTTCATCAAGCGTTTTGTCGGTGATTTTTACCGACAAATTTGCTCTCAGCCAATCAGATGCAAGGATTTCAGTAGCTTATAACAGTTGTCGGTAAAAATCACTGACAAAACTCTTGATGAAATGCTCCCCTGGTGTGGTATTTTTTGTACCCTGATTAATAATGGCTCCTCTAATATGTTTTTTTTTTTTTTTTTTTTTTTTTACTTTTTACTTTTCTATTGCGATTCAAGAATCATTTATAGATTATTTTACAGTCTATGATCGAGACTGGTTATATGTATAACCTGACGAGAATTTTGTGATTGAAATTATAAGAGTTGTCTTTTTGGGTTAATTTGAAGGAACCTTTGACAATATTTCTCTGATAAGCGTAGGAAATCTCTTGTATTAGAATAATGAGATAATGACTGGTGCGGTGTCTTTTGTAACATGATTAATAGCTTTTTTAACCTCACTGTTCCCATTAACCTATTATTTTACAAAATTTTAAAGCTAAGCTAAAGCTCCTGTCGAGGTTTTTGAAATTTAAACTTACGGAGGAAGAATCAGAGGTTTCGTAGAAGAATGATAGTAATCATGGGTGGCCAACCCTTGACGAGCCATCATTATCTAAAATCTTTTTTGTCAAAAGGCGTGCCCTTCAAAGCATTGTATCGACAAGCTTTGTCCAAAAGTGCGATTATGAATGCGTATTGATTTGGTCGGGACGATGTGTATTGACATCCTTTGTCCGATCATTTCCATGGTGATGACCCCCGCCGCCCCCCCCCCCCCCACCCTCCATGACCAAAAATCTGCTCTTTACATACTATACAACGTGGCTCCGGCCAAAATATGCGTACCCTATACCCCGTCAAAATCATGAAACTGACAAATGTGATAACCCTTCTCTTTTGCTTGTTGGGTATGCTGTACAATATTTCTTACCCACCCCAATCCTTGTCGAAGAAGCCTCGATCCGCCATTTTGTTTGATCGTTAACGTGAATCCAAAGTTTTATTAACATAATGGTAGGAAATAGGTGATAAAATTTATCATGAACATAGTGGCTAATTAAGTCTGTAAACCAAACACGAGGACTAAAGTCATGTTAAAAAAGGGAACACTTAGACCTCGGAATAATTTCTTTTTTAAACTCGACTTTATACCGGGTGTCTGGTTTAGTTTGAGAAGAATACGGACAAGTGGGTATTCTCATATAAGAGTTCAGTAGTAACATACTGTAGTTATTATAGGATTGTACAAATCACTATTGTATCATTATCTAGTTTTTCTCCATTACCTATCTTGTATTTTGGTATCGCCCTATATTTCTTACTCATCTTTCTAAAGTCATCATACCGTTATCAGCCCTTAACAATCTTTGCGTTTTATTCCACCACTCTCCGGAGATATGAGATTCTTTGTACTGACCGTATTGTCATGGTTCATATAGTCTCCTATTTAGTGGCGTAACGTGATAATGTCTTACTCGGTGGATCAAATACGAATTAGCAATTAACAATGTCATTGATTAGGGAGAGAATGCAGGAGGGATCGTATCATCCCCTTTTTGCGTTTCCTTTCCCCTCTTTCTTTTTTTCTCTTGTTTCTCTTCTCCCATTCGATTACGGGGGGGGGGGGGGCACGTGCCCCGTGCTACCTGTAGCTAAGCCATTGGTCCTATTGGTACAGAGAATGTACTGTGGTTGTATCTTCGAAAGCACCACCACCCAAGTCACACTCATGCTCCTCTTTTCTACTCTTCTATTCTTATGTACATCATGGATAAGCATGATTTTGAAAAGTGTGTTTGGTAAACACTTCACACTTAAATCTGTTTAAAAGACGTCACAATGGATCAGGTGTTTTGTAAAGTGCTAATCTGTTATTGTAGCTCTCTCTCTCTCTCTCTCTCTCTGAAATACTGTAACAACATTTCTCAATTATACATTTGTATAAAAAAATAACTGGAAAAGATCCATTACCAGGACTCAAGATTACAAAAAGTCGTTTGTCTTATCTTCCTTAGAACCTTCATTTATTTAGCACATTCCCCCCTTTTTTTTGGGGGGGGGGGGGGGGAAGGGGGGGGGGGGCTGGAGATGATATATTATGCATTAGAAGCCTACCTTACATGTACGTGCATGTATATCAATCATGGAAAATGAATAGTGTATTATAACATCATCTAAACCAATAAAGACAATCCACGTTGAGATTTAGAAAAAAATCGTATAAACATTTTTATTTTGATGTCATAAAATAAAATGTCAACTTGTAACATTAACATATAAATTACATTTTCTGATTAAAATAATATATACATGTACATCATACATAACGGAAAGTTATATAAGTTTCTGGACATGTGATATACAAGCTTTGCTTTTAATCATGCCCAACTATTTTCAACATCACTTAGGTCAATATTTGTGCGTCAAATACTTTACTTATTGATATTTAATGATGTGCCCGTATCTATGGAAAAACATCATTGTTATATTGTTGTTGTTATTGTATTCATTTTATGTTATGCACTACAGTATTGTGTTAATATGATTGAAAACAGCCAATAAAATCTGAATCTGAAATTTGAAGTAATTGTAGAATTATTTACCATTTATTATAGATACATTTTAGATTGATTTATCAAATTCACCATGTGTTAAATAAACAAACCATTTACCTGTTGATTATTTCATGTCTGTTTGTGATGTTGTTAAATACCTTTATAGGTCTATAGGTAGTGATAGGGAACAGTCCACATGCAATCTTCATTTAATAACCAAGACTGAGGTATAATTCAACATGAGTTCCCTTTTAAGGGGGTGGTTTGGGGCAAAAGAATATTTCCTTAACAAAAAATTCTTTGTTATGAAAAGAAAAATAACGCTACCCCAGTGAGCAGCAACAGAGAACATACGTTTCCTGCTCACCGCACCCACCTAGGAATAAGAAAGAAAAACTGTTTGGCTCTGTAAAGAAAAAACATCGGAACAGTATCCGTTTGAATAAACTAGGCACTTTTATACACCCACTGATAGATATTTTCTCATTTTGAAAGATCCAAGGTCGAAACCCATGAAAGGAAATTTGGAAGAATAACAAAGAATAATTCATACTGCAATTGATATCGAGAAGAGCTTTTCCCGAAGCTCATATATACTAAATAGTGATAAACATTTCATGCATTAATTGGCCAACATAAATAGTGATAATGAAAACAATATATAATTATTGTCAGAGGCATATAAACAAGATTCTCAGAGAGGCTGCGACCTGTAAATCATAACGCCGCTACACTCAGGAACCATTGCTCAACATTTTGATATATGATGTTGGGCTCACGGTTTGCGTAGATGTTACTAGATATTACGCTCCAAGTACATGGTTTATACCACGTGGGACACACATCAAATAGTATCGATTTTGATCATGACCGGGCTCAACTATCCGAATCATCTTTCTTTATTGGCGATCGAGGTCACGTGGACAATTGACGTCACATCTTGCACCATAGTTATCAACTATCAAGCCACCTCGGATCTTCGCTTAACCAATCGGCTATCTTAGACCACTTGGTCGGATGACGTCACATTCAACATGTCTAGTCATCTCGGATGTCCGGTTTTCCTCGGATATTCGCTTCCGAACAAACCATCACTGTTCGGTGGTATGGTTAACCGAACTGGATAATTATCGTTCTATAGTTTGGTTATAATGTCATAGCTCACACGTAACAATTTGTGATCCGTTATTTAAGACCGGGAGCTTGGCCTTGGCGAATCTACTAACTTCAGCTCGACCGATGGCAAAGAGATGATACTTATCAACTTCAGTCATATCCGTAGCACCGATCCGTTTGTAAAGCTTCATCACATCCTTGTTCCATTCAACTACCGTACCCTGGACAGCCTTGCAACCTCGCTCTTCAGAGATCTGGAAAAAGCAAGTAAATAATGCTCTTTTAGAATTAAGTTCTCACTAATTTGGGTGAGGAATTTGAACAAGAAAAAGATCAAATCAAGAAAAGTGTTTTCAATAGTCATGAAACCTATAATGTTGGCAAAATAATTAACGAGGTCATGCTTTTATCATGGTATATATATATATATATGTACATGTACAACCTAACTGGGAAATAGATAACAGTAGTGACCATTTTGTTTCACAGGTCACGTGCAACGACATGTGTTGGGGGCTCAAACCCTGCTTAAACTGAGCGAAACGGCCAAGGTTGTTGGGCATGACACCCAATGCATGCTAGGGGGGCTTAAGGACCTCACTTATCACGCCCAATCGAATCCTGGAGTACCCAGATGTAACGAAACATGTAAGCTATATATATATATATATATATACCAGTGCACGTAGAATTGTTGATTTTTTTTACAAGGGGCTTGAATTCCCCACTTCTCACGTTCAAGCAAGAGCACCCACGTGTTACGAGATATGTAAGCTATTATATACCAGAACAAGGGGATCGATTACCCCACTTTTCACACCCAAGCAAACCCTATATAGAGAACCCACATGTAACGAAATATGTAAGCTATATACAAATACCAAGTTACTCAAAATAGAAGGAAAGGGGTCCTGAACATCCTACTTTTCACGCCCAAGCACATCTTAGTAACGTCGCTCACTTTGAGCATCCACATGCACCGACAAGTGACATGCATGACAAGTGGAACGTCGGAGCTTTTCATCTTGTTTTCAAAGTCCTATATAAAACCCGACAACAATATAAAATATTGTGACAATAGCAAGATAATATCTTTTGAATTACTCGATAATCCATCAACCTGAACTAGAATGAAATTTTATCCTGTAAACAATGATAAACCTTACCTTAGCTATTGTGTGTAGAAGAGCAATACCAAGCCCAGTACCTGAGTGATAGAAAAGAAGATGGTTTATCATTACAAAGATTTCATAAAGGAATTCAGGATCATGCATCCTTCAAAAATACTCATGTCGCCAAGGTAGAGTGTGATGATCCCACCAATAAATGACTTCAATATAGGGGAAAAAAAAAATCTATTAAATAGTGATTAACAAGGAGCTGAATAGGAAATAGCATGTCCTAAAGGCCCTTGGGGCGATAGAAGGTTTTCTTTTTAGTAAAGCGTTTCACAAACAGAATGTAATGTCACGTAGGTGAACAATAAACGCGTATCCAGTGGAAATCGGAGGGATAAACCTGTGTAACCACATGCGATTTAGCTACACTACAATATAATTCGTATGATTCTTTTTTAATGTTAGGCCTCCTCATATTTGGAGAAGCGTACGCCGCCTCCATTCTACATTGGATAAGCCACCGGCTTTTTTTCGTATTATAGGAAAGATTTTACAAAGTCTTGATGATAGGACCCGAGATGATGTTCTGAAAAATTATTTCATTTTTACTTCAGGGAGAAGTATTTTAACTGTCACACAGTCACAGTAAATGCAGAAATATGGCACGTCATTTGTTATTGGCTGCGGATAATTATTGGTGGCTGTGTATAGGTGGAAGACATTTGCGCAAAAATTAAAGGAAAACAAGTTGCAATTTAAAAGTTGTTACGGAAATTAAAGCCATGTCACTAAAATAAAGATAAAAATAATTTTCCGAATACCAAAAAAGATAGCAAACATGAAATTGTATATTCCTATGTGTGTGTATATATATATATATATATATATATATATATATATATATATATATATATGAGTAGTAAACAATTAAATCAAAATTCTGTTAAACTCAGAAGTTTTCAAATTTTCGGCCATGGGCGAAAATGGCTTAGAAATTAGAAAACAGAAAATAGAAAATAGCATAGGCGAAAATAGCTTGGTGCGCTTTTGCACTTCGCGCTCTTTTTGTTGACAGTAATACATTTTCATCATTTCCTAATGAAGGCCTATTCTGAGTTTAACGAAATTCTTATTTACTTGTTTACTACTCATCTTTACATTTACTATTCCGAAGCAGAACTTATATTTTGTTATTCATATATATATATATATATATATATATATATATATATATATATATATTTATAGAAATGTGTATCAGAATATTAATAGAATGTATACTAAAATGATTGTTCAATGACACATACTCCGGCAACAATTTCTCCGCGGTCAATTTTCTACTCTAACCGAATTGCTAT